>OY756433.1:9162139-9482139 GCA_963576905.1 Mystacides longicornis | reverse complement strand
TCTGTCGGGAAAGCTAGTTATTCTATACATGTTTGTTTTACATAATTATAAATTTTGGAATAAAAACTTTTTTCAAACGTTTCACCCAAGCATCTTTTCGCTTTAGAAACGGGGTCTATATTTATTTAATCAATCAATTAATTAATTTTCCCTTTTTCACCCCACTCAGGAGCATAGGGAGGCAACAAGAGCCCTCCATTCCGCTCGATCTTGCGCAATGTTTAACCTCCTCTAACACCATGTCCAAATCCCTTAGCTCTGCTTCGAAGGAGCGGAACACAGTTTGAGAGGGTCTTCCTCGTCTTCGGGACCCTGATGGGAGGAAATACAGCGCTCTCCTCGTCCAACTGTCATTCGGCGTCCTTAACACATATCCCAGCAAAGTCCATTCCTCCCCACAATGGTTGTGATGGGCTCACGCTGGGCGCACCGGCGTATAGAGTCGTTCGTGATGCGGTGGTACCATCTTATATCCAAAATTCTCCTGAGGCACTTCATTTCAAATGTAGAGTTTTTTTGTGCCTGGGCTTTGGTCAGGTGCCAGGACTCACACCCATACGGGAGAATGGGCAACACACACGCATCAAACAGCTTACATTTTGTCTCGACACTAAACGCAGACGCTTTCCAAATTTATTATTTAATAAACTAAAAAAATAAAATATAAGAAGCACCCTCTAGTATTTATGATCAGATTTTTTTATTAATTTAATTATTATTTTTTAAATAATTTATTTGTACAGTAGTAAATAAGAAATCATTTTAAAATTTATAGATATTTTTTTTTTTATAAAAATGAATCTGTGTTCACTCAAAGTGAACACAAATACACTCCTTGACTCTTTCACAGTAAGCTACTGAAAGCTTGTGTCGTGAAAGAGGAAGATGGTCGGCACCTGGGATCGAACCACGACTTCCGCAGTACGAAAGCCGGCGTTGTTGCCACCACTTCATATGAATGATCTTTCTTTCTGCGCATTTTTATAGATAGATATATTTTTAAAAAATTTAGTGTAAATTTTAAATTGTTATTTCGCTTTATTATTAGTAAAATAATTACTCTTGATTTATAATTTGCCAACGGCTACACTGCTAGGTACTATTATTTCTCTTGATCGACGCGATAATCACATTTTTTATTTATTTTTATTTAGAACAACGTAAACCCCGTTTCCATAAAGCGCTTATATGTGAAACGGTGATCCTAAAATTTTCTGATGAGAATGGTACATCTTTATAAAAGTCTTCGTGGTTACCTACCTCGAAGTGGTAATATATATAAGGTAAAATGGCATAGGTATAATATAGGTACTACCCGCGAAAACCTAAAACAAAACAAATATATATAGTTACATACTACACTTTTTTTAGCCTAGCAATGTGTATAGGTACTTATGTGATTTCAAAAACAAAATTAAAATAAAGTTTATATTAATACTATATATCAAACTACATAAAATTTGAATGCGTCTTTCATCTATTTTTAGTAAAGAGACATAATATTGCATTACGGAAAATTCGACGTTTGATAGGGGTTGCGAAATTCGTTTGAAAATTTGATCTATGCCACTGAGAGCCAATGGAAGGGTGAGTGACGAAATGGGGGTGCTGAATTAATTACCAGAGTCCATGAGTAGGTACCTAGCTAACTACCCTTCATATTATTCGTCACCTCTCGCACAATTGAAACGCTTCCTTGTCATTTACCTCGGCACAATTAAAGTGATGATTTAACTCTTTGCGGCGATATCTGTCCATGGTTGATTAGATTTCTTACACATTATATCTCTTTATAATAATTATTATTACAGTCATTCGACTTAGGTACCTTTCTTGGGGAAATTGTGCTGTCACCACTATCACAGAAGTGGTTACCATCGAACGGTAATTCAGACTTACAGTGACGTACAGATAAATACTTTTTGAAAGGTATATCAAAGCCTATTTGCCTTAAAATGTTTATTTTATTTTATTTTTATTTTTTTTTATTTTACCTTAATAAATATGATCGCACTCAGTATAACAGCATACGTCTTTTCGCTGAGTGCGATGAAAAACAATATTACCTACATAAAAACAACAACAAATTAAAAACTAAACATATTTTGGATTAGAATTACAAGAATAAAGGCAATAATTAACATCATATCATTATATATACACACGGTGCAACGCTCGCTGGGTGGAGCCAGCATTTCTTGGTGTTTTTTAGAAAAAAAAATGAATCTGTGCTCACTCAAAATGAACATGCACAAATACACTCATTGACTCTTTCGCAGTAAGCTACTTCAAGCTTGTGTCGTGAAAGAGGAAGATGGTCGCCGCACCCGGGATCGAACCCACGACTTCCGATACGAAACAGTACAAAAGCCGGCGCGGCGTTGTAACTGCTAGGCTTCCAACCACCTGTTGGTCAAGTTACTCGGCATTGCATAAAAATAAAATACAGGTTCAAATCCTGCCTGATTGATTTTGGTCACTAACGGTCCTTTTATTTATTTTTATATTCGGTCCGAACAGAACTTTACGCATATTGTGTCGGCAGAGACCGAAAAAAATATAAGCACCGAACTGATTGAATCTAGATAATTTTGGAAATATGCGTTGAGGTCCAGCCGCACGGTTTGAGCCGCGCTACTATCAGACCATAGTCGCGTGGTTCAAGCCGTACGGCTGGAGTAGCTACAGTGGTCGTTTAGGAATTCCACCTTTAGATACCGAACAGAAGTGCAAGAAGCACCATTTCACACTTTGCCGACAGATATAAAAAAAGAAGTAAGCCGAATAGAACCGGCTATGTGTGAAAAAGACCTTAGAATCAGGACTGCTATGGAACAGAGACGGATGCAACTATAAAGTTTTACCGGCAGTGACCGAAAACGAATCAAATTCACTTGCACATTATACCTTAGAATCAGGATTCAAATACAGCCAGAGTTTCACATTTGTCGCCAGTGACCGAAGTGAACCGAACTTAATGAAACTATAAATATGTGACCTGAAAATTAGGATTGATACCCAATAGAAACAAAAGCAGCATTTCACGTATTTTGTCGACAGTGACCGAAAAAGAACCGAACCGAATATATTGCGTGAAACATTCGCGACAGGACTTATTAGGAATGGGTGGACGAATATGAACGGTTGGCTAATTATTAATTCAGACCGAGATAAAACGCGTTAAAACGTTTAGTTTACTTAAATGACGTAAACAGACAGTCGAGTAGCGAGGGACTAACCCACTTTAGTTACCTACAATATTCATTTTGTTTTAGTGAGTTTGTGTACGAATATTATAAAGTTCATTGTTATTTTCTTGTTTTAATGTACTGAAAATTTATAGTGTAATAAAGTTAATTTTACTGAAAATGAATAGGTAGAATAAGGACATGTTTATAATACTTAATCAAAAAGTGGAATTTCTTCTAGTGCTGATTTACTTAAACATGAAATATTTTAAAGGTGAGTTTACACAAAGGAAAAAAATGTTTTTCCACAAGTTTTATCGCCTGACTATAGTTTAGTTTAGTTTAGTGTGTACCTTCTCCCACGTCATACATAGTCACAGGAGATAAACAAACAGTTTATTAGTTGACTTATGTTTTTAAAATTCATTGAGAATTTAAAAAACAATTTTGTTTTTGCATATATATTGATGTATTATCCCGATTAGTTTCTTCTAAGACCACGATGATAGGTACCTTAAAAATAGTAAGGATAAAAATGTAAATGTAAACGCAGGCACGACCCTCAGGAAAAAGGTGTTGGTTCGTACTGTACTTATACGTATGGAGGGACGTGTGTGACCTGGTATGCTGGTATTTTTGAATGAATAAATAAAACTTTATTGTGAAATTTATAAACAATTTTATACAAACATTTAAAAGAGTCAAAGGGCGAACTTATCCCGAAGGATCTCTTCCAGCCAACCCAAAATATAAGGTAATATAACTAATATGAGGTATTCCCCCATTTCGTACTTAGTCTTCGGTAAAATTTAATCACCAACACTATAATCTTTTCTGAAACAGTTTAATTGACATCTAAAAAAAACAAATCCTGATAATCTATTTATATAAATACGTGAAGTAAAAACTTTGTGACCATTTTTACACCATGAAATTTTGCACACTTATAATTTATATAAAGGAGTGGCGAATGCTAATATTTTTTTAAAATTATGTATAAAAAATATATTAAATCAATAAAAAACATTACAAACACTACTGTAATGTTAAGTATAAACAGATGAACAAACTAAGGTTGTACACTAAAGTGATACATTAAAATTCTTCATGACAAATTTCATAATAAAAGCCATGGAAAATCTCAATCACCCATATTATGCAGATACTTTTTTTTAAATGAATCTGTGCTCACTCGAAGTGAACACAAATACACTATTTGACATCTTTCACACTAACCAAAGGGTTGTGCCGTGAAAGCGGAAATGGTCGGCACGGCCGGGATTCGAACCTACGACCTCCAATACGCTGTGGGCATGAAAGCCGGCGATTGATACCACTGGACTACCAATCACTTATCTACGTAATTCTTATTTTTTCCTAAATTCCATATTTTCAAAAATGCGGTTCTTATTAACTGATGTGTCAATTTTAGCTGTAGATACACAACGGTAAAATCGTGGGTAGATAGTGTTAGTTATTTTTCGTAAAAAACACTTGGTTTTAAAACTACACATTTCAGGAGAAAGTTGGAAAAATGTACATTTTCATCTTAAGCATACTGTTTTAAGTCCCATGATATTGTAAAATGCTATTTTTAGTCTTCTATTAATCATAATAAAAAATATTACTTTATATGTATGTATATTTTTTTTCGATATACGTTATGATTTCTGTTAAAAATACGCCCAATGATTGAAGTGTTGACCTACCGTATAACCTAAAAATAAAATATGTTAAATGAAAAGGGCTCCCATGTCACAAATGAAGTAATTATAATATACAGGAGGACAGTCGGGCTGTCTGGTCAAGAGTCATCTGTTAGCCGTGATTGATATAGAGTGGTGTAGCCACATACTCCCTGTACTCATCATCAGGTACTGAATATCTTATATTTATACTAATAGGGGGCGGTTATATTAAATCGCAGCCATGAAGTTTGGTATATAACTAATAAATTATTATATATATTTTACAGTAAGCTACTTACTGCTTGTGTCGTGAAAGAGGAAGATGGTCGGCACCTGGGATCGAACCCACACGACCTCCAATTATCTTAGCTTAAATTTAAATGTTCAGGAGACGCTGATTGTACCCACCTAGCTATGCACAATAGCTATGCGAGAGTTAACTGTTATTGGATCACTGGATATTCCGTGTTTTTTTTTGTTTATGCTATTCGGTGTTCTATTGGTGTTTCTAATAGAAATAAATAAATAATACTTATCTTATGTTAGGCCTAAAATACAAACCTAACATTAGATTTTTTCTTCGCAGAGCCGTGCAAAACTCTTCCAACCGATGTTATATGTACTTGTTGCAATTAAATACAGTATATTTGATGCTTTTAAGAAATTTATATTTTTATGATCTTTGTAATCGTCATGATATTTTCAATTTTCTGTATGTATGGCAATTAATAGAATAATGCAGTTTACTGCTTATTATAGATGTTTTCACTGTACCTATACTTATTTCAATAATTTATTGTAAATATTTGAGATTTTATTGGGTTCTTATAATATAGTCTGTACTGTAAATATTCTGTATTATTATTATTTAATCCCTGTTTCTGTTTTTTTGTTAAAGGCGATTTAGTTAAAATAAAATAAAATTATATGAGATTTACTTTTTTCAGCATTTGGGCGCGTTCACGTTTGCGCCCGTAGCGCGTAAGGTCGAAGGCAGTAGGCAGTGAGGCTAACTGGAGACCAGCATGGCGCGAGAGAGGTCTGCCGTCCCTTCCCAGCCGGGGGAGCCCAGGGAGACCTGGGGCAAGAAGGTGGACTTCTTGCTCTCCGTCATTGGGTTCGCTGTTGATCTCGCGAATGTCTGGCGCTTCCCATATCTCTGCTACAAGAATGGCGGCGGTGAGTATCTTTATTTATAAATTATTGCATTCGTATCATTCTGATCATGTTCTACAAACTGCTGTTGTGTTTCCTGCATGAAGTGACTATGCAAAGTTCCTGAACAGAAGTATGGGAGGGCGCAACCTTAAAGATTTGCTAAATCAACAAAGTTATTATTTTACTGAAGGGTGTTTTTTGTGTTGAATGGATTAGTCAGCTTAATGTAAATAACAGTTTTTACACATTTTTTTGTTAATAATCACGATTTTGTTTATGACCATGTACCTTATCAATCCAGCTATTATATTCTATTCACGGAGAGAATGACCTTTTTCGCGCATGTACACACCACTTTTGAGGCGTCGGCTATAATAATATTCACCAATAAAAATTAAGTATTTTCAACCTTCTCCTAGTTATCTTCAAAATCTATCTTCTAAAAAAGTCTGGTTAAAGTCTGGTATATGCTTCATCAGCTGAACGCATAATTTATGTGAAAAAATCATTTAAGGCTTCAAAACTCGTTTACTTATTTATAGGTAGGTACACAAATTTTTTTTTTGCCAAATCAACCCTTTTTCTTCTTATAGTATGTTGCAAGTCGGCTATTTTTTATTTCTAGTATTCGGTTGATTACCTCAAGCACACGCCTACACAATGGCGGTCTTTTAATATTGAGACTATAGAAGGAAATTTCATAGTTCCTACCTCAAAATCTTTTATAACCGTGTACTTTTAAAAATAATTAATTATTTATTACGTATTCGAATTTCAAATAAAAACAAAAAATATTCTTCTTTTCACTGTCAATATTTTCTATGGTTTCTTATTACTATCGCTTTTCCTATCACATACAGTGTGATCGGGAAGCTATGAGACATTTTCCAGCTTTAAAGGTGTCGCTTTAAGGGTGGAAGTTAAATCAATTTTACCCTCACTTATGGCTACGTGTTGAACACGATAATGTTTTATTTCCGGTTCTGTCAGATTCACACATACCTACATGGGGACGAACTGTACGTATTACAACAATATAGTTTATTACCACATCTTTGTTATCTATGGTTGTCATTTCGATATGAGTCTATGGTTTTAAGATCAAAATTTGACAACACCTTGCCACTGCTGTTCAATAGATCCGTCTTTGTGTACCAACTCAACCAGGGCATAGGACAAGAAAAAAGAACTATCCACTACATTCGATGGCGCGAGCAACGCTCTTTTCAGCCAACTGTCATTCGACGTTCTTATCGGATGTTCCAAGCAACAACTCCTACTAGATAATATTCTACGTCCCGTACCAGTAATATTAGATCTTCTCTTCAGTAAATTTGAGGTACGTCGACATGTAACGAGGAATATTATACGGTGGTACCATCATGATGTCCCATAATTTTACATTTCACAAAAGGCAATTTATGCCATAAGGAATATTGAGTTTCTTTGTTCCTGGGGTTTCGTCAGATGCCATGAATCATACCCATAAAGAGTGTATTATCAAAAATTAATTTAGATTTCGCTTGGACGACTTTGAAAACCCGCCATTTGCCGAAGGTATATAACAAATATACCTACATATCAGTGGATAGCTCTTGTGGCCTCCCTTTACTCCTAAGTGGGGTCAAAAAGGATGAATAGATTGATGGATTAGTAAATGTTCGTTGTAAGCTGCATTCACCGGCTTATAATTGCACTATAGTTCTTCTACTGTTATTCAAATTAATGCAAGGTCGTCGGCGCATTCCAATTCACATTTCACTATTTTTCTAGATACAATTATTTTACACCCCTATTGTGAAGGGTTGATGTTGAGTAGGTACCTCCTATCAGTGACTTATGTCACACAGTACACGCACACCTAGAATAGCTTCCTATACTCGTAGAGGATCTAAAATGGTAGCTACGTCGCGTCGTACAGCCTCAGTACTTCCTACATTACTACATCAATCTGAATGCTTTTAGCATTGCCTTCATCATATTGAACATTTCAATGAAATTATGTCACCCAATTTTATCTATGGTACACTTTACGTAGATTTATGTAGCTGGAGCAGCTATACTCAACCTTTTTCTTTTCCGGACCGCATTGAATTCATTTTTCAAAAGTTATGCTGTCAGCCAGGCTAAATAAAATAATTGTACTGTCATTTATGTATATCAGTAGGTATCTAAAAAGGGAGGCCTTTATATTTTCCGTGATCATCGGATCACGCGTGGAGTGTGGACGTCTGTAGGTTATAATAAAATTTATTTTTTAATCATATACGGTATTAAGCTTTTTGCTTGTTAAAATTAATTTCATATAAAAATCTTAATTAGAACAAGAAATATTAAAAAAAAAAAACAGTGATAAAAATCATCACCAAACGTATATCTATAATATAAATGAAAGTCGGGTTAGTGCGAACACTTATTATAAATCGAAACCGGCTAAACAAATTCTTCCGATGTTTGATTTATTGGATTCTTCTCCACTCCGGATAAGAGAATTACTATTAAAAAGGTGAAAATGCATTATAAAAAATATTAAAGTTAGTATGAAAAGGATTTCCTGCGACGTCAATGTCATCTTTGAAAATTCTATAATACAAAATTATTGTTAACCTGACAACCATTGACATTAAAAATATTGATACCTACGCATATAATATACACCATAAATATATGGAATTTTTTCGAGCTTTAAGAAAAAAATGTTTAATACATATAGATATTATTTTTAACGTATTTTGTATAAATTACAATTTTTAATCCATATTCATAGTAAGGACTACGGGACAACGTCAACAACAACAGGAAAGCTAGTTATGAATACAATGATTTAAAATACCAAACAATTAAAAACTTATGTTTTAAAAACTAAGGAATGGACAATAAAAGAGGAGAAATTGATGATTGACCACTTCCGCTAATATTTTTTTATTGTGTTTGCTATTATTTGGAGAAGGTTCATATGAAAAAAAATTAAGAAAGTTGTATAGAACATTAGAAAATTCAAGAAAGCTTAACGTAAGTAATCTTTTTAGTACTTTTGACAATATTATGAACTATTCTATTTTTGTTTTGGTGTTTGATATCTGTCAAAATAATATTGATAGTCGATGCGATTGTAAGAATGTGCCCTGTAAAAATCGTTTAAAACAGGTGCATCGGTAGGTATTTTATTGATTTAATTAATTATACGAATTCGGAGAAGTTACCTCTTTTCAATTAAATTCATCAACACTAAGATATTTTGTCAGTGGTTATGTGAAGGTTCATTTATTTTTTATTTATTTATTTTGATAAAACACATTACAGAGGACAGTTATACATTAAAAGTAGAAAGAATAGACATTTATGGCCTTAAACTAAGTTGACCTCCATCGAGGTGTTTAACATGAAAATAGTCGATTAAAAGTGGCAATTTTAGTATGAATTTTCCCACTGAAGAATATCCTAAACGATCATTTTTAAACCAGATGTTTTGTTCAAATTGTCTATGATACAACTATGTACCTAATTTGTTCCTGAAATAACAGGAGATTATCTTTTAAATTTCGAACACTGTAGCATGTATTTTTGTTATGAAGCTTCACCCGTCTCATAGTACGGAATATTATTTTTAAATTTCAGATATTGCTATGCATACCTACCCCTATACTAACAGGTATGCATCTATATATAATTTGGTTTCTGTTGAACGCGAGTGTAGGCACGTAGGCCACAAGTGCTGTTGCCAAATGTTAATATTATTGCAAGAGTGCAAGTGGGATGGATGCCTATGCATTTCACTCACTCACTTTCTCTCCACCCCTTTTTTTAATTATTTACGACGCAGATTATATTCCGAGGTTGTCAGACGTTCGCTACTGAGTATGGTGAATGTGAGAGGCAGATATCTTCCATCTCTCTCACCGATGGTCACATGATCAAGGACCTGTTGACTCAAGTAGAAACGACCGTTAAGTATTTTTTCCTTTGTTTCAAAATGGTTTTCTTTAAACTCACTTTGTGGGAATCAGACGTATAAATTTTGGAGTACTCCCTGATAGTTGGAGAAACTCAAACAATTTTACCGCGATTTCCTTAGAATCCAACCAATTATATTCATAGATACGAAAAGTGATTATTATTGTTGTTTTAAAAGAATAAGCAAACTTATTTAATTGATTATAAATTTGATACAATTACTGTTGTGAATTACGTGAAAAATCTGAACTTTTGTATATTTTCCAATTTCCTGTTAAACGCAATAAACAAGTGTTTCTTAAATTATCTAACAACATCTTTGATTAAAAATCATCATCTCCTCCTGGATCGAACTTCCAAAGACCAGAGAGTTCGGAGTCCGCTCTACCAACGCTAGCCGAGGCAATTATTCATGGTTAAAAGAAGAAGAGAAACTGAAGCAGATCCGACTCCGGAGAAGACTCGTAACAACACTTAACAATTCATTAATATGAATTGTAAGTTGAAATTGAAATAAATAAAAGTGTTCGATTAATATTGATTTTCGCTTTTTGAAATTCTGTTGAAAATTTTCATCAATTGTTGTCTTATACATATGGATTTTCCTTTTTTTTATATTTTTCTTTATAAATGCGGGCCGTGGAATATAGATTGAGTACATCTGAGCTAGAAGGACGCTTTTGGGTACCAACCCAAGGAATATTATATCATAATGTAACTCCGTACTTACCATAGACACAGGCCATTCTTTTATTTTATATCTGGAATGAAATGGGTCATGCTTTTATTATTTTCTCATTCAGAATCCCAGCACTAACTAAATTTCAGAATTCCGTTTTTATTATCCGATAATAATTATTATTATCTTAAGAATCGGAGATTTTATTTTAGTATAATACTACTTCACTACGTATAAAATTATATTGTTAACATAATAAATAATTATTAAATAAGACAGTGTAATTTTGTAATAAATCTGCGAGGAAATATAGTATTTAAGTTCACTGCAAATTACCTACCTATAAAAGCACGGACAGGATAGTAGGTAAACGTTTTACTAAGAAATATAATTATTTCAAATAGAATTTATTTATTTAGATACTTAAGTTTATAGAATTACTTTACTACTATTTTATTTTCTTGCAAAGGTGTCAATAAAACCGGCGAAATTCTCCAAGGTATTTTTTGTCCGTAAAATCAGTACCTATCTTTCATTTGATATACGAAATCGACATAGAGTAGTTTAATACAACGTAGTATAATGTAACAGAACTCAAAAATAGTTTATGTTTTCATTGTTTACCTAATAAGTTAAAACTAATTATTTCAATAGTCATTAACAACGAATTTGTAGCCATCATACTATACTATATACGCTGTCCAGGCAGGTCCGCCACAGCCTCGTTAGTTTTCTAGCAGGGGGGATCACGTGCAGTTGAGGTTGACTTTTGAGTCGGCTAGTTGTTTTATTCCCTCACTTGCCCCATCTAGAACATTATTTTTTTTTGTTTTAAACACAAATGCACTTTCGACATCTTTCACAGTAAGCAAAGCCTGTGTTGTAAAAGTGGAAACGGTCGGCACTGGATTCGAACCGCCGACCCTCAGTATGACTGAACATTATCCGACCGGTAATAAAATCCGAGTCCTCTTCTTCAGAAGTAGACAGATACGAAATTTAGCCTGATAGGTGTACGTATAAATAGGTTCTTGATGGTCCAGAGGAACGGACAACAGCTATTATATCTAAAGTTTCTACCTACTAAGATCCCTTCTCAAATTTATGTAGATACATCCCATTAAACTTTTGCCTTTTATGAAAGTTGACTAAATATACCTACTCGTTAGGTATTAGAATACACACAACAAGTAGAGTTAACAATGATTTGTCTCAGAGGAAACTTTCACAAGAGATGCAATCTCCTTTCAAATTGCGGGAATCCCCCCCACCCCCTATATCCATTCTTCATCAAGTACCTAATTACTTGTGGTTGGGTGGAATATTTTTAATGACGGATCTGGAATATTGTCGCAAAAGGATAATTATTATTGTCGCGGTTAAATGACTGAGAAGATCAAGAACAGGGGAAGGTTAACCTATACCGGTTTAAAAAAACACTCGACAATTCTTTCTTGTAGGATCTGATTTACCCCCCTCAGCTGACGGAGGTAAACACACTTGTCGCAGTGATTCGTTTCGTTTCAGTGCAGTTAAAAGCAGGATTTACCGAATCATTGACTTGTGGGGTTCGACTGGAGCATACGAATAACCCAGTCTATCTGGGGTAACATTGGATCGCACTATACAAGTGCTCGCAATAACCTCTTACAAATCATGACTGGAAGCACTTGGGGTGCAAAACCACATACTCTACGTACAACTGCGCTGGCATTATGTTACTCTGCTGCAGAATATGCATGTCCAGTATGGGCCCGCTCCCCACATGCAAAACAAGTGGACGTAGCACTGAATCAAACATGCTGACTAATAACTGGCTGCCTGAAACCAACCTCAGTTAATAAGCTATATTGCTTAGCAGGAATTGTTCCCCCAAATATCCGACGCAGTATAGCAACAGATAGCCAAAGAACCTCACAGGAGACGAACTCAAAACATCTCCTGTTCAACCATGTCCCCCCACCACAACGACTTAGCTCCAGACGATCCTTTTTAAATGCCTCATCACCACTGCAGGGCCCTGCTTCCTCTGAGCGTTTACGCAGGTGGGAGGAAGACCAGCAAATATGTGAGCCTTTCAGAACCCAAGAACATCATGTTGCTGGAAGCAAACTAGAATATAGAACGTGGGCAACCCTGAACTAGTGTGGGCAACTGCCGTGACAATAGGGAACGATGGGGCTTCCTACAGGACGAATCCGGTGCGCGTGACTGCGGCGCGGCGCAGACAATTGTCCGTTGTGCCCTGTTACATACATGCACTATGGAGGATATTTTGACGCATCTCCACGCGCTGTGCATTTAGCGCAGTAGGTACTGGAGATCAGTTTAATTGGTTTTACTGGTTTCGACACGATAAATAAATAATTGACTTGTTATTTACTGGTATAGCTACAACATTTTTATATAATTTTAATCTTTTACATTTTTTCAACTTAAAACGTTGTAAGGGATTGTAAAAAAAAATATTGGGCTATAATCTCATTCTGTTCGATGGCTATACCGAACTCTGTAACTTTGTGGCATAGGGGCAGACTTCATTTGGTCGGGTCAGAAATTGTTTTTGTGTGTGTTTTCATTAGAAATTTCTCCCTTCAGATTTGGACGGACCAGTTGACCACCAAGCTTCAAGTTGTAAGCTCCACCGGCTATACTGACACCTCTGTATAGAAGAATGCTTTTATTTGTTTAAAAGCATTAAAAGAATGCACTGCCATTGTGTTCTTTGAATTTATAATAGGTAGATAATGGTAAAATGTACCCACCTACTTTTATGCAGGATTTGCACTAAATAAACATACCTACATGTAATATCGATTATCGACAAATAAACCAGAATACCTACTATGTATAATAAAAGGTGATAAAAATCACACATTTTGATAAGGTACCTACTTACTTTAGATACAACAGGTTTCTAAGATGGATCGAAAATTTTTCAAAAGATGTACCTACACATCAATAGCGAACATCATTAACTTTAAAGTGATCACTGATCACACTTATCCAGCCTTTAAAACAATAGCAGTAAAAGGTCCATAGAATAAAATGTGACATCTCTGATGAAGAATAAAGGAGACATGCACAAGTAGGTATGTATGTAGTGTAGGATCAAGATTATGGGATTGCATCGTGGTGCTTTCGTCTATGGTAGTGGTGGCTGTTACGAGGGATTACTTTCTGGGGTGTCTGCGCCCGGTCCCCACAGGAAATGAGATGCTCAGAACAGCTGACCTTACCCCAGCTTACTACGCACCATCTTACACTCAGAAAGCGGAAATTTCAAATGAATACTTCACACCACAGTTAGATTATTATGTGTATGCCCATATACCTTATATGCATGTATTTAATAATCGGCTATCAATTTAATTAGTTATCAAAGAATATTATATGTATTCATTTTAACAAAATCAACTATTTGAAGTAGAATAATTGCTGTGATGCTCTCAGAGATAGAATAAGGAAATTACGACAGTACGGGAAATAAGATGTTCGATTTTTAAAAAATTGATAATAATTAATTGTTCAACTTGACTACTACGAGCTAACGAACGTTCTACATAATATATAATATATTGCTGTTTCGAAGGCTGGCAATATTTTTTTGATTGGTCAAAGGAAAAAAAATCATATGTCCCCGGCAGGCCTTGGGCCCGTTTTTCTAGTCGTCTCGTGCAGATTATAGATATACACCCACTTCGGCAAACTTTGGGAAAATTCGAGATGTTTAGGAATTATTTCGTTTAAACGTTCGTCGGCAATCGAATACAAATTTTTCTCTTTTCAAAATTCGAATTTGTTATAAGTGACTAATAAAACTTCAAATTAGAGATGTTCCATATTTGAATTTATTATGAAATATTGGCGAATTGGTTTATGACTTAATGTATTATTATTTCTATGGAAGATATAAGAACTCTTTTATTTTTACCCATCACGCCTTTTCCCGAAGGGGGTAGGCAGAGAGTACGGATTTCCATTCTTTCCTATCCAAACAAACCTCTTTCGCTTCTTCCAAACGCATAACATTCCGCATACATGCTCTCCTATTTCTTTTGCTGACTTTGCCCTCCTCTAAGACTGAACCGATATGATCGGACCTCGTCTGCGTGCACCCATTCTTTCAGATTTATATATCCTTTTTGTAATTCTTTCCTCGTTCATTCTCTCTACATGCCCAAACCACCTTAATTTATTAACTTTCATTCTAGTCACTACACTAACATCCACTCCACATTCCTTTCTAATATTCTCATTTAAGTACTCAAAATGCAATCGTTGGTTATTATTATACCTAATGGCCGTTATATTTCGCTGCTGTCAGCACCATTTCCTTGAATATTGTTAGAACGTCAATTAATAATGAAAATAGAAATTTCCGATAGCTTTTCATGATTGAATTTGTACGCTTCACGTCGGCGACAACACAGCTGACTGTAGCACCTAATATTGCATTAGCCATGCCCCTTGTATCGCTTTCTGTTCGGGAATAATATCGCAATTTAACACCATAGTCTCTCCATAGATAGACAATAAAGAAGATGGATGGGTACCTACCGAGTTTTCCTTACCAAAAATTTATATCATGCACGGCATGTACAGACGAATCCGTGCATGTGTGTGTTCATATAAACTCTCATAATATATTGACAGATCTGTGGACACCAGTTTTCATCAGGTTTTTACTCCATGATATAACCAAATAAAGAAATATACATCTCTCTACAGGTAATATAAGGAGGTTCCAATAGAGCCGGCCGGCGGAACTTTTTGTCTTAGGTATGTATCTAATTTGTTCTATAGCTAAGCGGTGCCGTCTAATCTGAGACAGGCCAACTCCGAGTGAAAATTTCAATTGAAAAATACTGACCCCTGAAAATACCGAGGTTGTTAGTTTTAGTTATAGTACGTGCATGAAGGAAAACGGTTCATGTGATGATGAAATCTTTCACGACTTTTTGAGATTTTTGTATGAAATACTCGAGAGACCAATATCAATTCTTTTCGGTTCGTGTCGATAGAAGCCATGTTTATTAATATTAAATATGCGATTATCGTCTAAACAAAGAGGTAAACAAAGCCAATTTTCCAATGGCAAATAATCGATAGCAACTAAGCCACCAGAATGCTGGATGTGTGAATGTGATGAATACGGAGCTGGATTTTTTTTACAAGGAGATTTCATTATGTGAATTACTCGGTGCCTAGTGGTATCGGTGCTGACTTCTGGCTCCGGATTCGATTCTCGGTCGTGTCAGATTTATCTCTGAATGAAAAGTTGGACTGTCTGAGGCTGAACGTTGCCTCTTGAATAGAAAAAATGTCCAAGCATTAAGTTCCGTCGGCTATAAGAAGCACCTTATTATGTTATAATCATTAATTACCCATCACGCCGTGACGCAGAGAGAACGGACCTCCCTCTTTTCTATCCAAGCATACTTCTTTCGCTTCTTCCACCGACATACCATTTCTTCAAAAATCATATCCAGGTTATCCTTCATCTTGAATAAAAATTATTATATGTCTCTGAATATGCATATATATCGGTAGATTTTACGTAGAGATGCAAAAGCGTTATAAGCGAAATGTTTGTCTATGAAATTAGAAAAATATTATTTTATCCATGCATTACTGTATTTTATGCTAATGTAAATTTTGTCTTTGTATAGTTAGTACAGCGCCCTTGAGGTGACCTCTAGGCCACAAAACGGCGCTCTTAACATAAGTTATCTCGGTATTATTATTATTCTCTTACAACCTCTCCTATTTCTCTGACATCTGACCTGGCCTTCCTTAAGACTAAATTTATTTGAAGATATTTTAAAGTTCTTTATAATTTATTAAATGATAGAATCTTCATGAAAAATTTTCAGTTAAAAAGAATTTGAAAATAAATAATATTTTGAAGATGTAAAGCTAGACGCATATCAGCTGGTTTCTTGGGTATAGTAACAGTAACCTATATGCACATAAATTAATTTCGTTATAAAATCTAAAAACCAAATATACCCAATGAATCTTTTTCAGTAATTTTTTTTAATATCACCTTCGTACCTACTTAGGAAGGTCGTTGATTTGAAACCGCGTCCAGTTTAGTTGAAATTTCATTCTCTACTAACGCAAAATTCATGTTACTGCCGGAATAACTCAGTAAATAATGTGCAACTTCTCGACTCACACTTCAGTACCTAACCTAATAATGTAGGTACAGTGAATGCTCGAATTGTTTGATCCACTCCACAGTTCATTTTTATATTATACTGAGAAAAGTCACGCAGTGTAGATTTGAAGGGGGAACTTAGTCTCATAAAAATTGTTGATTGATGTACCTACTGTAGGTCTTAAATTCGACGCAGAATTTAATTTTTCTATATTTTTCTCGTATTGAAATTTATCTCAAATTTTATTGGCTCGTCTTGTATTAAATTTTTGAACCGATAGCGAATATTTATTAATTTATTTCCATCATTAATACAAGTATGCGCAACATTGGAATTTAGAATTTACTGTCCCACTAGACTTGTAATAAATAGAGACAGCTTAAAATGGATTAATTTAATTTCTTGGTGCCATCTACTAATTTGAAGTTGCTAATAAAATTTGGTCTCAACATCACATCACAATGCACGCACATTAACATGAATTACAAAGGGATAAATTTCGTGTTAGTTAGCTATCGTCTCTGTGGAAGGGACGGCAAGGGATGCCGGTTCGAATCCTCCCAAAGCACAGAATTATCCGACACGTTGAACATGATTCCCGTGTTTAGAATTTTGGGGATTCGACGAATTTGATTCGACGAATTGTTAGAGTCATTAGTTGTTACATATTCGTTAAGATCTAGTCCTGAAAAATGGTCACAAGAATCTAGACATAATTAGAACGTTGTGCACCAACAAAGCCAATAGGCAATAAAGATGAGACATTAAAAAAAAATGGATATAGTCATATCCTGGCGCCAAATACATGACAGCAGTCGCAGACTTTAAATTTGGTTGCTATCTTGTTCTCAATAATTTCCAACTTTTATCTCTATATCTCATTAATTATTAAATATCTACTTGTTGTATATGTAGGTACATAGGTACATGAGATTCTCATGATTAGGAGATTCGGAGATTTAAAACTTGCCACCTAATGGCGAACGTTGTTAACGGAAAGTGATCACACTAAGCCAGCCTTTAAAATAACAGCAGAAGACGGTCGTAAGCCCGTAGTGGTTGGTTCCATTTAAAAATCGAACATCAGTAATGAATTGTTAGTCATTAGTTGTTACATATTCGTTTAGTAATTAAGCCAGCCTAGCAGTGGTAAAAATGGTAGCAGTGGTAAAAATGGTCGAGTCCGTAATGGTTCAAATTTGAAAATATTACCTCTTAAATTAGGACATAAATGAATATAATGATTGAATCATATAGTCCATAGTAGCATTTGTCAAAATATAGTCCTTGATCTGTACTCTCTGTACCTACCGGATAATGAATAACCCTCGCCTAGTAGGTTGGGGTAGAAATTCTCCCCGTCGCGCTATGATTGATTCAGTATTAGATTAGAAAGGTGCGTTTTAATGTTTAACCCTCCCGACTAAGTACCTTGTTGACATTATTCTGCGATTCATTACAGATTTGGACAGAAACGAGGGGTTAACCGTTAATTCATAGTCGAAAAACATATTAAGTACACGCTAGATTTAGGTCCGAATAACATGACAAGTTATATGATCATAACGGCACTTATAAATAAAAATAATAATTCATCATTTTATTAGTGACAATATTTTTATAATAGTGTTAAAATGATATAGAAGTCGAATTCTGGGGCCATATCTATGTGAGTATTAGTATTAATGCGCCCTAAACGGAAGTGTAAGTACATATCTATACAAAGAGGAAAGATTTGATTGTTTGTTTGTTTACATTGAATAATAAAAAATATTGGTTTCGGGCTAAACAAAGGAACCATCGGTTTATTCTAAAGTACTACAATTTTTTTAATAGTTTTAAGAGTGTATAACGATATTTTTTATCTTTATTTCACTAAATAATTTATTTCATTTAAATATCAAATCAAATTATACATTTAGGTACCACAAATAATTTAAAAACTGGCTTTTACCACCCATATAACAAGGCTGTGTGTTAATGAAAAAATGTTGAATATTGATACTTGCACAAGTTATGAGAGCGTTTTAGCATGATCCCCTTGTACCAGCCAAACGAAATTTGCAGGGATAATTTTCCATAAATAGTAGAAGTTTTTAAGATAGTTTGTAGAAAAAAATGTTCCGTGAAATTTTTTGTCTAGAGCCTTTGAAAAATTTTAGAAAATTTTTGCTTAGAAAAAATTTCTTGATAAATTTTTTTTTGAACAAAATCTATCGGGTGCTGACTCATAGCAATAACACCTTGCGTAAGGGTCACTATCGAACTATTTCCAGAAAAAAAATCACGATCGTATTCTAAATAGTTTAGCCACAGTTACGTAGTTTAGTCAGAAATCCGGTTTTTATTCAAATTTCACAAAAAGGTAAATAACTTTTGAACCACCCAATATCGCTGAACATACATGGGGATCAAATCGATAGGAATTGAGGTCCTCTACCTCCCTGCTTCGGTTTATCCACTACCAACTTAACACCGTGTATATAAAATATATACTTTATATAATATATATAAAATATATATTTAATAATTAGATATTTCGATATGATTCAGAATCCTTGAACTTTTTGATGGTGCATTACGGAAGAATTATGGTAGAAACAATCTATTTGTCTTATTACAAGTTCAATATCTTGATAATTTAGTTTTACATGTTCTACTTCTACATTGTATTCATCGCGTAAGAAATAAAACAAGTAGTGAAAAAGGTTTATAATTATTCGCGCAATATTTTTTTTAATAAAATCGTGTTCCTCTAAGTTTTGAAGAAGGAAGAAGGTGGCGAGTAATATTGAGTACGTAATAAAGTTATGTATTTGCTTTGATGTGAATTAGGGGTGCGAGAGAGGCACTCGGGGTGTGCTAGTGGAAGTGGTGGTGGGGCTGAAAGGAACAGAGTATAGGAAGCGGGAGAGGTCAGGAAGTCACACCGCCAATTACTGAACAATTATAGGCCACTTTCTCCAAAGGATACCCGACAACTCAAACTCTCCATACGAACTCTACGTATTATATTATTAATTGCTCTAATTCTTTCCTGCGATTACTTTGGGGTATTGTCGAAGGAATGGTTCTAAAGTAGGGGACATAAAATCACCAAATGAATAAACTATTCAATAGTCTTTTTCTAGGTCTCTAGACCGGTTTTTTGCAGGAATTTATTACTGGTCTTGGGATGATGATATCCATCACTTCTCTCCTCCTGGTGGTCTACGTCCCTTGCGACCATTGCTGCTTTGGCTTTCCTTATACGGTTCCATCCTCTGCACATGATCCCTAAAAAAACCACCAGTGTCTGCTTCATCTTATAATATATTCGATTATGCACCATTCGCGGATTTCACTGTTACGGATCCCGTCTCTTATAGTTCTTCTTTTGGTCTCCAAATTTTCATTTCCATTGTTTTTTAAGATGTTTGGTTCGGACTGTATCTTTTCATGTTTCGAATCCGTATGTCGACGTAACTATGTTTTATATACCTATTTTGATAGTGTAATTGGTCAAATCGTATGAATTTTTCATTACCAAAAAAGTATGTTTTCTCCCTAAAATACTTCAATTTTCTGTTCATTTTCAATGAATGATATATATTTTTCGTCAGCGTTTGTCATTATTTTTGGTGATCGTGAAAAAAAATACATCATTAAGAATATCTAAAATAACTTTAAACAACCATACCTATTAGGTTAAGAGTCCAGGTCATTGGCTCTTTTTTATCAATGGGTCAATAATTGTTTAACACACATTATTAATGAGTCAATAATTTGAAGATGGAAGGTTTACTCCTTGAGACCATGATACTGCACTTGCATATGGGTCGAGACTGTGCCCATCACTCGAATATGCTATTGGATTCGTCAAAAAGATGAAGTTTTTCGACATTGTGCGCATGTGTCTCATCAGGAACATCTCTCAAAATGGACTACACATCGTAGAATCCGATGAAAGCGGGGAGTGCCGCATAACATAAATGGAAGTGAAAACCCAAGATTTGCACTTGAATATGGGACGAAACTGTTGTTGTTGTTGTAGCTGGGCCTGAAAAGATGAAAAGCTGATTATCCCCTTTTTTTCTGTCGAGGTGCATGTTGTTCGCATGCATTTCGTGACAAATCTTGGGTTTTCACTTCCATTCAGGGTCAATAATTTGTTTAACGCATATTATTAATGGGTCAATAATTGTTTGATTTTTGTCCTATAAATTAGCCATATCGTCCCTTAAAGGGTCCCAATTTTACATCACTACATTGAGAACAAAACTGCGTACAATTTGACATTTTCTTCCGATAGGATCAGAATAGTAGAAAACTCTGTAGAACATTCATATTTCTTCAATATATATACCTAAAAATATTTTCCGAGTATAGGTACTTGATATTATTAATTGTCATGGCAACTATATACTTGCCGAGAAAATTATAAGTTTGAAAATATTTCCCATTCCCGAAGTTGAAATGACATTGTTGTTTCTTGTATGAAAATATTTCGCGTGGGATTAGTGTTTTTCAACGACAGAACCTAGCTACGGACGAATTTATACAATTTTCGCAATTTGATTTTCACCGTTTGATGAAACATTGTACATGTTTTTTTTCTATTATAAGTAAATACTTTGAATATTTTGTTTTAAATATTGTGTAGATGGATATTATGTGGGTACTATATTTAGATATTTTTCCCATATGTAGGTAATAGCCATGAAAATCATTATGTAAATGATATTAAAGAACAAGACGCGCTATATGAGCTGAAATAAAAATGAAATATTAATCCAGAGGTAGGTATTATCGATAATGAAATGGAGATTGAACTCTCGGGAGACCAGCGGTTAGTCCGTACCTACCGTGGCAACCCTGGCTCTAATCGCCGATCCTGGGATTGCAAGATTTTATTCCGTGGGGTCTTTCGTACATACGATTTTCCGAAGCTTTAAGACATACCTACTACCTACCCAATATTAGTTTTGTTGTATAGATGTAATTAGCCTTGGTACCAACAATATTTGTCTAAATCTTTGATTTTTATAGATGAAACTCCTACAGGTTTTTTTTTTACTTCAAATTGGACATTTTGTCAATCAAATTGCGCATTTTTCTAATCGAATAGAACATTTTTTAATTCAAACGGGACATTATATTAATATTTATTGTTTGTGAATTGAAAATGTTCTATTTGTTTAAAAAAATGTCCTATTTGAAGTTTACTTCTGTATATGTTTTCATTGCAAAAAAGTGAAGCCTTATTAACCGGCGCTTTTGACAGATTGGTTGGCAAAAAGGAATTTTGTCGATTCCTTTGATTTTCTTCTTACATTCAGGTTTCCTTCATACAGTTTGATCTTGGGCAACCTGCAACCACTTTGAACTAAATATTCTTCAGACTGTATCACTCCGGGGTAGTTGATGGGGACGACCAGTATTTCTTACTGCAGACCTGCCCCCGAATAGACAAATTCAAACTGGCGTTCGACTACAAACGAAGATTTCGCCAATGTATAGTGCGAAAAAATTATCTGTCCACTGGAACATGTAAACAATTATTTAAACCAAGCAATGACACTTTTATAAAAATATAAAAAGTGGACAGCTAATTTTCTTCCTACGCCAACTGTATTTTGTCTAGGCCCTCTGGGCGCCTTCTCAGGGGGCATTTCCTTCATTTTTTTGCAAACGAGCATCGTCTGCGGCTCAGCGGCATTCCAACTCAACGCCACTCCTTCGACATTGTCTGAATATAGCTCTTATTATGGTTTCTATTATTATTATTATTGTTCGTTCCGTAGATCTCTGAGCCACCATTAATTTTAACGATCAAAAATTAAGGTTACACACCCTATATTTGAGACCGATGACATTTCTAAGATTCTTTAATGAATAATTACTAAAATTTACTATATGATGAACATGGTGGAGTTTATTTGAACTTTATTTTTTGAATAATTACTAACTTTTTGAGGTCCCTCGGGAGAATTTTGGGTATAAAATCCCACCGCATCACGAATGTCGCCATACGCCGGCGCACCCATCATCACTTTTACCATTATGGAGGAAATGAGGATGGCTGGGAAATGTGCTAAGGATGTCGAATGCCAGTTGGCCAAGAAGAGCGTTGGTATTGCTCCCATCATGGTCCGCAAGACGAGGAAGATCTTTTCATACCGTGTTGCGCTCCTTCGAAACAGAGCTGAGCGATTTGGACATGGTGTGGGAGGAGGTTATAAACATTGCGAAGGATTGAGCGCAATGGAGAGCTCTTGTTTCCTCCCTATGCCCGTAAAGTAGGGTGTAAAGGGAGTTTTAATTGAATAATTTAAATGAAACAATTGATTTGTTATTCCACTATATTTATTTACCTGACTAGTTTCGCAGGAACAGGTCCTGCATGGTCACAGGTGACTTAGAAACCGTGAGTTTTAATTGATTTTTTATTGATTTTTCGTGTGAGTTTTAATTGATTTTTTAAAGTAATCCAGTGTCAATCTAAAATATACCTAATTAAAAAAAATCGTAGTTTTCAAAAATAACAAAACTATCTGAGGTCGTGTTTATAGATCTGTTCTATTTCTGAAAATCAGTATTACAATACCTATCTGGAATGATATTACGTACCTACATAATATACGGTGACCAGATTTTAAGATGTAAAAAGCGGGACATTCACGTTTGGAGGGATGGGGGAGAGGCTACAAAAATATTGATATTTTTTTTAATTCAAACTTAATACCTAATTAGGTACCTTTATATACTTACACAGTATTATTTTCTTATTTGGCCAAATGTATTTATTCTTTCAAAAAGCTTAAATATTGAGCAGAAATACTTTGAATTTCCATTTTATTTAAAACATAAGCTCAATTCACTAAATTGGACACTCAATATTTGGTTTTGCGCGCGATCTCAATGAGATTCATGGGGTCACTATACTGACGTTGGCAACTGGCTAAGAAACATGAAATTGAACTTGTAACCGCCAGACAAAAAAAATCACTAGGTAATAAATGAGGAAAAATATTAAGAATATTTGTGTGACGTCTGGTCAACCTAACAGAGTATCATGAAGGTGGTTGATAGGAAATTGAATGAGAGGTACTTAAATATAGCTTAGTGCGCAAATGGACCCTGGGGGTGATTTATTGAATTATCCTGAAATTCCAACAGCAGTGCAAGAGAAGGTCAATAGTTCATGAGGTAATAATAATTATCAAAAGTAGTCAAATCCACTTTTCGTAATTTTGAGAAAACAAAGATTTTTTTCAGGGAATTCTAAATAAGATATAACTTACAAGTGGATGTAAATTAAGAAAAAAAAATCAACTACTTGAAATAAAAATAATACCTACTGGTTTCATGATAATGAATTCCGAAAATTCACTTTTTAGCTTTGATTTGACTACGTTTGTTAGCGAAATTGGTTTTGACCATATTATTTGAATGTTAGGTTTGACAAATTTTGAAAAAAATTCGTCGAAAAATCAAAAAGAAATCCGTAATTTTGTATGAAAATAGTCACGACCAATATTTATTGACACCATCTTAAATGAATACTTTATTTTACACAAAGGTGTCAGTATAGCCGGCGAAACTTATTGGCTGAGCCATTTTTTTTTCAACCTGACCCGTTCAACCTGAAACATGCCATACCTGGATATAAATTTCAAGTGAAAAAAAAACGCCAGCTAGAAAAACTCTGACCCGACTGATGGAAAACCAACCCGGGACCTTGTGATCTGAGGTCCATGCTTATCCAATATAGGGTACCGAGGATTTTTATAATATGTACATAAGTTGCTCGAAAAGTTTTCTAGAGGTACAATCATGCTAGACACTCTTTATGTCATGCCTTGACAATTTAGCAGTAGGTACTTAGTGATTTCACTGCAATATTCTGACGAACTGTTTGTCTTTTTGTGTCTACAGGGGCCTTCTTGGTGCCATACTGCATCATGCTGATCATCGGCGGAATACCCTTGTTCTACATGGAGCTGGCTCTGGGGCAATTCCATCGTAAAGGAGCCATCACTTCTTGGGGCAGGATCGTGCCACTGTTCAAAGGTAACCTCATATCCTACATACTCGATTTATTAACATAATTTTATTACTTATTAGCTTTCCCGACAGACATTGTGCTGTGTTCCTAACTATGAATATTGTATTCCAATTTGTGTAATGATAAGCTTATTACCTTTTAACCAATATAAATTTAGATCGACGTATCTGTTTTAAACCATATATTTTCCATCGAGATCAATCGCACCAACTATCTAACAATTGACAGTTTCTTGTATGGTAAAAATTACCAATTTTGTGAAAAATGGAGTAACCGGCTCTAATTTCAGTTACGCTTTTACACATTTCTGACTTAACTCATTTTTGGAATTTTGTGGGTTATGAGGTATTGCAAGTTAACCATATTATGGTGAAGTGGTTGCTATTCTAGCGGTTACAACGCCGGCTTTCGTGCTGTTTCGTATCGGAGGTCGCGGATTCGATCCCAGGTGCCGACCATCTTCCTCTTTCACGACACAATAAGCTTTAAGTACCTTCCTGTGACATAGTCAAAGAGTTTATTTGTGTTCTCTTTTAGTGCATGAGCACTAAATCTATTTTCTCTATTATTTCTACTATGGTGAATCTTCTCCGTTTACGACTTTACGAGTGGTTATCTGAGTTTATTCGTGGTAGAACAAGGACGGTTGACTCTTCTCGCTCAGGACATTCAATTGAGGTAATCGTGCACTCAATGATTCATAGAAAAAAAAAACTATAATAAAATACACAAGTCAGTGGCGGATTTACCAGCAGGCTGAGTAGGCTTGAGCCTAGGGCGGCGGATTTTAGGAGGCGGCAAATTTTCCCCAAAAAAAAATATTGTCTTACAGAAATAAAAAATAAATAAATACCTAAACGTTATAAGATTTTCCACTTAAATTAACCTGTCAAAGTGAGGAATTTGACGTTTGTCAATCTGCTAATACTTTTTTATTTGGAGCGCGGTGCGGGAGTGCCTGGCCCGCCTGGCCGAAAACGCCTACGCCTTTATAGCACCATCTGATCGTTTAATATTGATTATTTTCCAAAACTGTAGTAAATTGGAAAACATTCATACGTTTTCGAAAAGCTTATTAATTGGGGAAGTTTTTCTTGTGTTTTATGCGCCAAGTATACCTATTATCCTTTTTAGGAGTAATTCCCTTAGAGAAGTCGAAATAAAAAATAAAAAAACTGACTTGTGATTTAAAAACGTTATATTTCTGAGAATTTTTTAATTTTCTTCTTGATTTTTTATTTCAACCAATCCTTTATTCTTCAACTATTAGAAAAATGTATTTTTACTTTCCTAAATGGAGTACGTCAGAAATTTTCAATGTGTTTTTTCACTTGAAATTTGTACTCGAGGTTGGAATCCTGTCTCGGATTGGACGGGACCGGTTGACTGGTAGAGAATGTTTCAAGCATTAAGTTCCGCCGGCTATACTGACACCTATGTATAGAAGAGTGTTATTTATTTATTTATTTACTTTGTTCACAAATTCCAATTTTATCTCAAAAGGTGAAAATTTGAAAAAAAAAACTGTAAAAAGTTAAATAACTCGAAAACCACTGGCATTTTACCCCTGGTTAATTGGAACAAAGTTGTTGCAAATTTGCTCTAGTATAACCCCTTACAAGAAATGTATCGAATTACCAGTCACCCTGTATATAATTAAAAAAAACAGAGAATCATGTTTTAGTCTTTTAATTCTAAAATATTTTCTTCCACCTTCTTTTGTCCGTGTAGGGTATCGAAGGTTAGAAGGGGCGGCAAAATTTAAACAGCCTTGAGCCTGCTGGCGGCAAATGCGTAAATCCGCCACTGACACAAGTAAGCGAATGTAGAACAAAAATGCAGTACCTATGTAAATAGGTAGGTACTAAAACTACATATGAAAGGTAGAAAATATACTAAGAATATATTTTGGTATAGATGTGACATGGAAATCGGGGACAAAAAATATATTTCTAAACACAAAATTGTACAACAGTAAAACCTGTAGGCAAATCAGCTTTCAGAACATTCAACAGGTTCTCTGATTGGTACATTCGCAAGAACGTTTGTCGGCGGACCGGAAAAATAGAAAATACTATGTAAGTACCTACTTCTCATAGGTATGTATAGGTACCTACGCATAGGTAACCACTTTATATAAAAATGTCGGTCACGTATGTATATTTGATTTAGGCAAAAGGCAGGCATAAAAACCTTTCTATACATTATAGTAGGTAGGTACCTACTATAACACGAATATAGTATTGAAAAGCCGGAAAAAAGTGTGGTTGGATTTTCTTTACCACTTTCAATAGGTACGATAAATTTTTCGTACGTATATACCTATATATGTACATTCATCTAGGAATAATTTAATAATAATAATAATATCAAGGATATGTGGCATACACCAGCAACACACATAATACCTATACCTAGTGATATCGACGAATGGAGTTATTCCTAAGTCTCTTAAAGACAATCTAGGGAAACTTGGCATCTGTTGTGGTCTCAGATATGCCATCCAAAAGGCAGTTCTGTTGTCCTCATGTAGGATGTTAAGAAGGTTCCTTTCTCTGTAGTTCGAAGATCTCTCATGATTACATTACATCGTGATGTATCATGAGAGATAATACCGATATTTTTATATGTAGTATATAGCATTGTATTTAATTTTAATTTATTTTTATTAAATTTTTTTACAATGATGTATACTTCATATGATATATTGTGATTTAATGAATAAATGATTTTAAATAATAATATAACACTTTTCTATACAAAGGTGTCAGTATAGCCGGCGGAACTTATTGCCTGAGTCAATTTTTTCCAGTCAATCGGTCCCGTCCAATCTGAGACAGTCCAACCCCTGGTAGAAGTTTCAAGTGAAAAAACACTTAGAAAAACTCTGACCCGACCGGGAATCGAACCCGGGACCTCGGATCTGAAGTCCACACCAATACAACTAGGCTACCGAGGTCGGCAATTTACTAATAAGGCAATTTACCCCAGTTTCTAGACATAGAGTCAAAAGAAATCGGAATAGTATTGGTAAGAGAAACATTTCAATCTTTGTATAGAACGGTGTAGGTAATATTTAAACATTTTAAATTCATTCTAATAATTCCTGAAATATGATTTTGAAATTCGAACCAGAGATTATAGAAAAAATATTAATCCATAGAGAAAAGTAGGTAGGTGCTCTAGTTAAGTACTTTATTATTAAATAGATAGAATGAAAAATCCGACAAAGTTCTGAAAGATGTAAAAAGAAAGGTGGGTACCTACATATACCTAAGTATAGAGTTTCTAAATCACATTTCTCCAGTAGGGGTGTGCGTGGCCTTTAAAAAGAATGAATTGTATAATATAAAAGTATAAAATATATTTCCCATTGTGAGTGAGCACTTATCCACACTTAGTCACTTCCCTGCCTCTCACTCACTCTGCCTCCTAATGCAATAGTTATATTATTATTATTGTCGTCTCCCTCTTTTCTCTTCTCTGTGACTTTATTATCACACCCTCACTTCACTTACAGGGTTGCCACATATCAAAATATACAACGCTTTATTTTTTATTGCGTTTTGCGGATGGTACCTACTTATAATTATATAAAAAATCTATGTAAAATAGTAAAGCCTCATTGACGGCACTTTGAAAGATTGATCGGCAAAAAGGAATATTGTTCTATCGAGATTCCTCAGTTAATTTAAAAAAAAATGTTTGTATAAAAAGGGGGAAAATTTGGTTCAAGTACCTACCTACTAAAGAACATCTTTAGATTCTACTCCACTAAGAAACATAACCATTTTTTGCCAACCAAAGTGTCAAATGTTGAATAATATGGGGTTCACTTTTGAATGTGAGTCGTTTTGAACGTTTTGTGAAGAATTCTGTGGGGTGGAATATGAAAATAGTTTATGCATACCTATTAACTTCAAAAATGATAATTTTTCTTCAATGCTTACAAAGTCGCCACAAACCACTTGAAAATTTTACAAGTCATCTATCTATCGTGATGAAATTGTAAAATAACCTTTTGATGGCACGTTTTACCCTTAGGTAAGTATAGTTGTGAGGGAACTAGAGTAAAATGTAACATTTTTCAAACACACACTACTACAAAGAAGTCTATTTTAAATTTTGTCAGAGACGCTTTTCGGTTTAAAAAAACTTTCAAATGTAAAAACATTTCGAACATAAACGAAGATATCAGCCAGAAATTTGAAAATCGTTTATAAAAATAGAATGCCGTTTCTGTCAAAAATAAATTACTACACGCTAAAAACAAAATATTAATCAAGTAGGTATGCTGGTCACAATAAAAAAAAGAGATTTAAGGGCCTCTTGTAAAATATTCAAAGATTTTTTTCCAACAGCCAACATAAAGATACAATAAGTAGCATTCTCTTGTACAGTAATTTTTATTCTATTTATGATTCAAATTAAGAATAAAATATAATTATTATTTCTGTTAGCAGCGCCCTGATATTACCCCTTTTACCCTTTATGAAATTCTTTTAAATTTTACATTATCTGGACATGGCAAATCGATTGAACTGGAATGAAACGAAGTGTATCTTAATGGCTACGTAGTACTTTACTTCGTTTTTCTCTTTCTTCAACCAACAATTCCTTCAATATACAATAATTTATGTTATTGGGGTAGTATAGTACCTTGCAGCAATGCAAACTAAGGTGTTGGTGCAATGTTTCGTCGAATTGCAATGAAGATGTCCATCACAGAGATTCTCAAATACATAATCATCGATTTCTAAAAATAAATCCTTTTACAAAGAACTGAAAAGCCGTGACGGAATCACTAGTTTCGGATTTGAATCAAATAATCGATCATTCATGTGATAACGATATTCAAAAAAAAATTTTTTACTTACATATTACCTACTTATCAGAAATAAAAAAAATGAATAAGTAGTGAAGTGTCTAATAAAGTTATCCTCTTTTTCTCCGAATCTGTGACTTTACATTGTAGTTTAAACAAGAAACAGTTAGGTACACACATCACTCGTCAGTAAATTATAAGCAATTAATTTATTGGTTTAATAAGACGACAGTTATTTCTCCATTAAATTAATATTACTGAAATAACCTAAAATTTATCTCAAATTTGGCAAATGAATGGGAAGTAATATTGAAGTGGTTGGTAGACTAGCGGTTACTTTTTTTTTGTAATTAATTAGGCATTCCACCCATAACGCCGGCTTTCGTACTGTTTCGTGCGGAGGCTGTGGGTTCGATTCCTGGTGCCGACCATCTTCCTCTTTCACGACACAAGCTTTAAGTAGCTTACTGTGAAAGAGTCAAAGAGTGTATTTATGTGCACTTTGAGTGAGCATAGATTCATTTTTTTTTCGAAGTTTTTTTGGTTTGATCAAGCTTTCTTATTATATACTGTAGAATAAAGATTTGTTTTATGCTCATTGAATAATAATTATAATAGCACCTATAGAAAAAATGAATTAGTTTCATTTAAAAAACTAGAATTAAAAGTCTTCAGTACATAATATAAGTACATTTTAATATACTTAATAAAAAATGATCTTTTCGCCGCAACTCCGAAGACACCACCATACGAAATGGTAAGACTTAGAAAGTGATTTATTGTAATCCCCGAGATCTGGAAGATAGTCGGGGTCGGGGTGGCTACTTTGCCCCAGAGTGGTTTGCTACCTATCAGGATTGTCATAATAATACAGCATTACCCTCCCAACCCCACTGTCCCGACAATACTCTGCGAATCTCTCACTAACATTATGTACTCGCTACGGTAATATGGTTGAAACAATCCTAAATTATTTATTTTTATTTTTATCAGTTTCTGTGGTTTTTATTGATGTATTCCCTCTTCTGCTCAGGTATTGGTTATGCCGTGGTTCTGATTGCGTTCTACGTGGACTTCTACTACAACGTCATCATTGCTTGGAGTCTTCGGTTCTTCTTCGCCTCCTTCACTCAAATGCTGCCTTGGACATCCTGTGATAATCCATGGAATACCGAATTCTGTAAACCAGTAAGATTAACAGCTATCTTTTTAGATTTTTACTGTTTCGCGATTGTATGGCTAATGTTTCGTCTTCATGTAGAATACTGCAAGACATCTTTATTTCATCGAATTTCTCTCTAAATAATCAGTCGTATACAGAACTTTCTTCGTACATCAGCTCTGCAACACCGAGGATTCTTTATTTGGAACAAGCGTTTTGAAGATCGGCGCTGAAGATGAAAAAATAAAGATGTCTGCTAAATTTTAGGCAGAGAATCGCCAAGTAACCTCAGTCAAGAATAATTGTTGACTTGAAATACTAGGTCCAATACCTTTCCTTTATACTTAACCTTTGTACTTAAAATGTATTTTTTTCGGCAGTTTGAACACATGAACAATGGCTCTCTCAAAAACGGAACTTTAAAAACAAACATCAATGGCACAGTCACCTTATTGTCTAACATCACCGGCACTTCAATCGTAACCACATTTTCTTCTATCGGACACAACGCTACTGCAACCACTTTAATGAACAATGCAAATTTAACAAATGTAACAACTGGCCCCATTTTACAAGACGAAGGAAAGTTTACATCAGCAGCTGCAGAATATTTCGTGTTAGTATTGTTTATTTTGTTTTAGTAAACACTAAAAGTTTCTTCAAATTTTCATATGTAATCATGTAATTAACAAAAATGTATAATTTGTAGACGCGCAGTTTTGGAGCTCCATAAAAGCGACGGCATCCACGATCTTGGAACTGTGAAATGGGACTTGGCCTTGTGTCTACTCACAGTTTATCTCATATGCTATTTCTCATTATGGAAAGGTATCAGCACGTCGGGGAAGGTGGTCTGGTTCACAGCTTTATTTCCATACGCGGTTTTGCTAACACTCTTGGTGCGTGGAATAACTCTACCAGGATCTGCCGAAGGGATAAAGTACTATCTAAATCCCAATTTCGAAGTCATAACACAAGCAGAGGTATTTATTCTTTTTAACAATCCAAATATGTCAAAATTCAACTATTCATCAGCAGATTTTTCTTTAATTTACCAAACGTCAGCGTCAATTTGATGTGGTTATCAATCTTTATATTCTGCTAAATCTGTTGATTCGATAACTATTGAGACGTCTTATTTGCTGACAGATGGTGGAAACTTTTTGGTTTGTTTGATCGACCAGTGAATCGCTTATGTTTCTTGCAGTCTTGTACCAGGCGCTCTTTAAGCCTTTATCTGATATTCAAGACTGTCTTCTCCGCCATAAATTATGTGTATAAAATTTTGAATTTTAGGTATGGGTAGATGCAGCCACTCAAGTTTTCTTTTCGTTGGGACCAGGATTTGGAGTCTTGTTGGCCTATGCTTCTTACAACAAATACCACAATAACGTTTACCAGTGAGTATACCAACGATTTCATTATTCAAACCTCGAATATCTAGAAAAAACTTGACGTATAGTCAGCCTAAAAAGAGGCCATGTGTATTAATTTTTCGTCATTTTCTAGGGATGCACTTTTGACTAGTATCATCAACTGTGCTACTAGTTTTGTGGCAGGTTTCGTTATCTTCTCAGTCCTCGGATATATGGCCCATGCTTCGGGCAGAACAATACAAGATGTTGCGACTGAAGGACCAGGATTGGTTTTTGTCGTTTATCCCGCTGCCATCGCGACGATGCCTGGAAGTGTATTTTGGGCACTCATGTTCTTTATGATGCTTTTGACTTTGGGCTTGGATAGTTCAGTAAGCATAACATAACATAACATAACATATAATTTGCAATTCGGATAGAAGTCTGCTTTTAATTTTATTATTTTCGTGGTAGAACCAAAGAATTGCCAAACAATCCCGATCAACAACGCGTCCATCAGATCTCGGACTGTAAGGATGACGGCTGATAAATTGGAAAGTAGAGAAACAGTAAAAATCTTGATGTAAAGGCCAGTAAAGGGGTACCTACTGTAAATTGGTCCTCAAGCCTAGTCAATCTACTTACTAATTTTGGGTGAAGTTCTCTGTTATGAGAACTTTCTGAATTTTTACTTTTGGTTCGGTACATGACTCTCCAATGCTTTTTTACTTTAGTAATGCTTTAGCTAATGAAATATTTTCTTTTATTTTTCAGTTTGGTGGATCAGAGGCTATAATCACTGCTTTGAGCGATGAATTTCCATTAATTGGAAGACACCGAGAGATTTTTGTAGCCTGTTTATTTTCTTTATATTTTATGGTAGGATTGGCCAGTTGTTCTCAGGGAGGATTTTACTTCTTCCAACTGTTAGACAGATACGCTGCAGGGTACTCCATCTTGATTGCTGTGTTCTTTGAGGCCATAGCCGTATCCTGGATTTACGGTAACGCTACTTAAAACAATATAGATTAAATAAATTCATGCATTACTTTATGGAAATATAGCAAATTTGATGGGATCCTACTTATCACTTTTTTTCTTCTTTGGGTATCCTACCAGACCCCTTTCACCGACATTGACAACCACCTCTGTAAAAGCCACACAACTCTTAAGAGTTAATCGACGCTTGTCATTTCGGTCCACTCCCGGGTATTTTGCAGCCAGTTTTCTGCCCACTCTCCGTCTTCCTTCAATTTTTCCATCTAGTATCAGTTAGTGAAGACGATATTCCTTGCACATGACCCAAATAAGAAACCTTTTTCACTTTGATATGCGGCAGCAATATCTCATGTTGTTGGCTCACTTTTAGATTTCTGTGTTACTAATCTTGTTGGTCCACGTTATTTGATGCAAATTGTGTCGGTATACGTATAAGCTAACTATACATACACAATACACTTCGCTTGCCGGGTAACCGCGGTACCGTCTACCCGGTAACCGGAACATCTGGAAAGGCTGTGAGGGTCCATGTTTCACACAGTGCCGTAGTCAGGAATGCATTTCAAAAAGGGGAAGGGGGGGTGAAATCCCTCTTCTTTCTCTTGCTACGGCGCTGGTTTTACAGTCATAAATGAGAGTTGACCATATACATAGCATTTGATAAGATGATGTTGCATTTTTTAATTTAAGTTATCGAATAAAAGAAAGCCCATTTTTTATCAAATTGAATCACTTTTGTTGCATCTGTATATAGGAAGAAAGAATATGTCGAAAAGTGATGGCTGATGTTACCTTTGTGGTGTTTTTTGTTTACCATATCCCATTATTTTAGGCACTCAAAGATTCTGCGATGACATCCGTGATATGATTGGTTTTGCACCTGGAATCTATTGGAGAGTATGCTGGAAGTTTATGGCGCCGATATTTTTGATGTTCATCATTGTGTATGGATTGGTTTACTACGAACCTCTGAGCTATGACGATTACGTTTATCCAGGATGGGCTAATGTTCTAGGATGGTGCATAGCTGGAAGTAGTGTGGCTATGATTCCCGCTGTTGCCATAATAAAAATTATACAAACTCCTGGCACCTTTTTGCAGGTTGGTACACAAATTTATCTTATCAAGTTCTTAGATTTATACCGTATACTGAAATATCTCGATGTAGCTATTCATTTCGAGGTAGGGCAGGGGGTCGTAATATGAAACCTCATCAAGTAGCCCCCTCCCCCGCCAAGTCAGCATATTTTTTTATTAAGTTATGCTATTTATTAATAAAACCCATTATAAATACCCCCTGGCTACGGTCATGATGTCTATCATCTTCATTTATCACAATACAATATTTGCTTTTTTTTCAGAGAATGAAAATCTTAACGACCCCATGGTGTGACACCCAAGTCGCAATCAATGGTGTGACGATTGAAGCTGTGGCTTGTCAAGGAAGTTCGGAAGAAATGCAGGATAAGAATAAAGCACAGAGAATGGGCTTACTGAGTGGCGACAAACCACCTGAGCCAGAGGATGTCTGAGGCATTGTTCGTCTCAGCTTCACATTATACTACGTGTAATTGTGTCAACAACATCTATCTATAATTATTATAGTATTTTCTATTAGCTTCTATTATTTTGTGTGAAATTATTATCAAACTATATATTTTTTTAATTGCAGCTACTCTTTTTGTACTATGTATGTGCGTTAGTACTTGATGTTATACTTTGCATAAAATTATTGTCTTAAAATCATAAAATATTATAATGCTTTTCGTAAATCTTACTAGAATTGCTGGAAAAAAGGAAACAAAATAAGTACTCAATATATTATAATATAGCCTATATTCTGAGATTTCAATATTTAGAAATCATCATGAAAAATATTAGTATGAGTAGACAAACCTAGTAGTGTTTAAGAAAGTAAGCTACCCAGATTATTATAATGAATATATTTATATCATTCATGTTATAATACTTATAACAATATGTTTTATAGGTAATATATTTATGTTGTGAATGTATTAATTGTTGTTTAAAAGAGTGTTATTTACCTCTTTAAAAATGCTGTATAGATAATAGTAAAAATAGAACACTTATAATTATTAATACACAATAATAATATTATTAAATTATTAAAAGTTATTGAATTGGTGTCGAAAAATGGTTCATATACCCACATATTATTATGCTAATGCACTAACATTATGCTCACACCAAAAACAATATAATATTATTAATGTTTAAAATTATACATAGATTATATTATTATAAATGTTGTTTTAACTAATAATATGATTGTTTTAGATAATAAGAGATGCTTTATATATAAAATATATATTAATTTTATAGAAATTTTATAAGATGGCAAAGGGCAATGCTGTGTTATAAAATTTTATACACATATGTATTATATTATTATGCGTGGTAAACAAGTATACATACTTTGAAAAATAAAATACTATTTACTAGAATAAGAAGTAAAGTTTAGTAGTTTATATTGGAATTTAAAACACACATTGGCAGCCATCAATGTGTGTTTTAACCATTTAACAGTGTATTCTAAGTCGGCTATGAATAAAAAAGTGAATAGATACATTATTGATTCAAAACTACGGTTTTTATACCAAAGTTATCAATTTATGTCTATCTATTCTCTATTTTTATACCTATAATCAAGAATTTAAATTACATAATGATTTTCTGGATATTAGTTTAAAATAATAGAGAACATGCTATTATAATATGTAATATGCATTTTGTTTACGAGTAGAAAATCATTGTTAAGTAGGTATACCTACTTATTTCTTATTTTGTTTATTTTATGTGTTTTGGAGTAGAAAATTATTGTTAAGTATACTTATCAACAAAATTATCAAATGTTATTAAACTAAACCAGTGTCAAAATATACCTATTTACAAGTTGTAGTGTCATACCTAATCGTGTTTTTGTTTTTAAAAATATTATCTAGATGAAAATCAATTTTCATTTCAGCCATTATGAAAATTGATTTTTTAAATAAATAATATGTTACTATATTATGCCGTTTTTTTTCATATTTACCCAACAGTTTACCTAAAGTAGGTAACAGAAAATAATCAATTGAGATTTAACCTCTTGGTTTAAAGGTTAAGGAAAAGTTCACAGGAAAGAATACAATTTAAAAGGAAATCCAAAACGAACATCTGTGGAGGTCTGCGTTGGGTAAAAACATAAAGAACGACGATCGCCGCAAAGAAATGTTGTCTATGGTTTCAGTACATTTATGGTCATTTCGAAAAGCGGGTTCGTGCTTTTATTTTTAGAAAGCCGATTCCAACCCGTGCCGACCGGCGCAAAGAATGTTATACTATGCATTTGAATGGGGATACCCAGAGAAAAAGCAGGAACCCATTTTCCGGCATGCCCATTTAAATGCATTGAAACCATGGACAACAATCTTTGAGCCGGTCGGCGCGGGTCGGAATCGGTTTTCTACGTGTTCTTACCCTATCCCCATTTAAATGCACAGTATAGACCAACACCATCTATATAAGAAGGCCTTAGTGCTGGCGGCCATTTTTGGCCTCTCGCGTCACTGCCACCTGCGTGTAGATAGATATCACAGCGTACAGGTAAGTACATACAGATATAGAAGAGTGAATGCTGGGCCTCACGCTGTGACGTAGCGCTAAGGCCTTCTTATATAGGTGGTGTTGGTATAGACCATTAACGACTACGTGGATTTTGACATAAGGGCGGCATAAACATAAACAAAAAGTTTAAGAGTTGGTAGGAGTGTGTTTATCGGGTCACGTATAGAGCGAATCTATAGATGTTACGACTGTTACGAGTCAATTAGAGTATGAGATAAATGTCAAAATTTGAGAAAAAAAGCAATGATATATATACTATTTACCATATTTATTTTTTATTTAGGCTAACATTTCACAAAATATCATTGCTTAAAATAATAAGAAACCAAAAATTCACATAAATTTTAATTATCATAGATAGCTGATTAATAAATTAATGAATTCTACGCAACAGCAACGTTGCTTTTGCAAAACATTTAAGTATCCTAAGTAAATAACTAGAATATATATTTAAATAATCATCAAATGGAACAATGGGATGTTTTTTTCCTTTTTGTGCCGCTAGAGGCGCCCTTGCTAATCCGGTCTATTATCAAATTCAGTGTTGCCAACGGGGGCGATTTACTTCTTCTTCTTCTTATGGTCTCTCACAATCTAACCTCCAAAATATCATTCTAGTTTATTTCAAATTAAACAACTTAGGTATATATTATTATACATGATAACTTACAATAGGCTTAGAGTAATCATTGTACATTTTTTACATACTATTGCAAATAAAATTGTTCATCTTTTTTTATATACCTACCTAAATACAAATTAAAAAATACAGAACAGCACCCCTGAGATTTATTCTCAAATTTATGCGCAACAAAATCAACAACTTCTTAGCAACACAATGGAAAACAAACTTTCCAACGTTGGCATCACTGAAAAAAACATCTCTACGTTGGCAGCACTGAATTTGACAATAGACCTGATTAGAAGTTCTGCCACCTACATTGTCGGAAGCTCCCCAGAAAACTTCCCATTAGACACACAAATCAATTTTCAGATGACAAAAAAATATGGGTTTGATAAATAAAATTATAAAAAAAAAACAATTATTATGACCGAGAAGAATCATTGATAATATTAATATGGAATAAAATATTTTAATGTGTAATACTAAATTTCTGTATTTTACAAGAAAAATAATATATATTATGTTTTATTCCTGGAAAATATCACAAAACTGACTAAAGTGAACCAGACAACTGATTCCGATCACTATTGATTCGGGCAGTTTGGGTCGCTATGAAAAATGATTTGTTACCCATCACTATGGTTTATGCATGTGTGGTACGTGTGTGTGTCGCCATGGCCGCCATTGTGCCTCCAGCCTAAAGTCATATGACGTTATCCTTTAATGGTCTATACATTCTTTTGCGCCGGTCGGCTCTAGCCGTAATCGGCGTTTTCGTTTTTTCACCCTATACCTAAAGCATAAAACTCTGCCCATCTCGACTGGTTTTGTAAGGCTAAGAACACGTAGAAAGCCAATTCCGACCCGCGCCGACCAGCGCAAAGAATGTTACTATGCATTTAAATGGCCACAGAAAAAGCAGGAACCCGCTTTCCGGCATGCCCATTTAAATGCATTGAAACCATAGACAACAATCTATGAGCCAGTCGGCGCGGGTCGGAATTCGCTTTCTACGTGTTCTTACCCAATGGGTATGAATGAAAATAATTAAACTGAGATAAACTAGCCAAAAAATCAAATCTTAAAAATAATAGCTGCAATATTAAAAGAAAATGGATTTGTTAATTTTCAAAACAGTAGAAGACAGTCGTCAGCCCGTAGTGGTTTGTTCCATTTAAAAATCGAACATCAATAATGTCATTAGTTGTTACGTTGTTACATATTCATTTTCAAATAATCAAAATGAGGGTTGAAATTAATATTTTGATAGTGGCAACAAAATTATTGTCTATGAAACCATAGCCAAACAAATTTGGAAGAATAAGTCATAGATTAAAGAAAATCGTATGTCGGACGCTTGTCAAACAAACGTCACGTTAAATTTCTTTGTGACACTTTTTTACTTTTTGTAATATTTTTATTAAAATGGCCGAGGTTTCTAACGCTCACGCTCCAGACAGCTTGGAAGCTAAAATATTGGAGGCAATTTCTACATCAAATGTTTCAGAATTAAAGTCATTAATATCTCAATATAAGAAAAAGGTCGACTTCTGTGATGAAAGTGGTATGACACCTTTGCAATATGCGTCTTATAAAGGAAGCAAAGAAATGGTTCAGATGCTGTTGGATCAGGTAAGATTTGTTATTTTGCATGCTCTTTATTTCGTTTTTCATTAAGTTTTCTAATTGAATCGATGTTCAAAATGTGAAACAATAATTTAGCGCCAATTGATTATAAATTTGAGGTTACATTGGTATATTGACATGCATGTGACTATTATCGATTGCTTTTTTCAAATGTACATACCAAATAAACATCCATTAGGCTCTTAATGATCAAATAATTAAACAAGTGACGTTATTTCAGGGGGCTGACGTAAACTCTGCACAACATGATCACAGTTACACAGCCCTACACTTTGGAGCATTGTCAGGGAACGCCGAAGTTTGTTTACTTTTGTTGCTGGCTGGTGCCAAACAGTTGGCCATAAATTCTGTAAACAGAACCGCCTCCCAAATGGCAGCTTTTGTAGGCAATCATCACATTGTGGCCACTATTAATAATTTTGTCCCAAAAAGCGATATTGATCCATTCATCAAGTCGCAGGGTCCAACATCACAAGCAGCTTTTCCACCAACACTCGGGGAACAGTTACATAGATTTATAATGGATGTAAATCTTAATCCAATTAGAATAGCCCTGAATTTGTATAAGTCTGGATTGTCGTGGCATTTAGATAAATTAAAGAATGTCTTAGAGTCAATGTGTAATAAAGAAATGAAGAAAGGAAGTGACATCAATGAAGTTATGGCTTTTAAATTTCATTATTTGAGTTATATCGTTGGTGAAATACATAAAATTAGAGAGCGTCATATCGCATCCAAGGAACATAAAAAAGATGAAACAAGCGACGAAAAGAAATTCGAATTTGTTGAACTGTTTTCGAAAAAACTTTTGAAACCCGCAAAAGATGGAGTCACTTTAGAGTTTCAAGATGCGTTTTTAAAAGAAGGTGTCCGAGAGTTTCCGTTTAGAGAGTGTACTATTTTTCATCAGATGATAACTGCTTTAACTAGCAAAGAAGCGCCAAGTGCATTGTCGGTTATCACAACAGCTATCAATGGTCAACGTGGCTTTGTCAACTCAATTCCGTGTTGCAACACTTGTGGAGAAGAAAAACCAGCAAAGAAATGTAGCAAATGTAAAGCGGTGCAGTATTGCGACAGAGAGTGTCAACGATTGCATTGGTTCATCCATAAAAAAACTTGCAACCGCTTGGCAAGTTCACCAATCACCACTTCTCAAGCGACCAGGCCTACCGTAGACTCAGCGGATCTTAGCAAACACTTTCAAGATTTAATGACCGGGTAGAGAGTACAAAATATTGACAATATATTCAAATTTCATTTCAGTAAAGACACTTCATATTTACTGTAAGTGTTTTGCCATGCTGCACAAAACAAATTTAAAATGTAATATTCTAAATAGATTTAGTCGAACTGGTCATGATAATAAAATTTGATTTAATATTTCAGTTTTACTATCTTTTTTATTAGTTGTGTAGGGATAAGTCCTTATAATGCTTACAGGACATTTAGATTTACTTAATTTTATTATATTGAAACATTAATGCCAAGGTTCAAATATATTATGTTCATTTCACCAAGTATATAATTACGAGCTGTTAGAAATAGTGTTTATACATTCACACATTCTATTGTAGATATACAATAAGTTTATGTGGAAAAATTTCAAATCTAGCTCACATTTATTTGACTTAATTTTGAGGGATTTTTAAATACTTTAACATTTATTAGGAGAAATTTAACCATATTATGTGAACTAGATCAATATTCTTGATATTTTGAACTCTTGACCAATAACCATACTATATAATATGTATATTCTGAATTGAGTTGTTGAATCAAATGGTTTGAATCCTTCGTGTAATGTATTGTTTGATTTTAAGGGTACACAATTATATGGAGGCACTGTACATGTAGTCGCATATTTAGAAAAGTTGTATTTTCTGAAGACTTTCTGTGTGTGCATCGGTTTATTTTTATAGTTAAACTTATCTTGTTTGTATCAATCAATCAAATCTCCCTTTACACCCCACTCAGGGGAGGCAACTAGAGCTCCCCATTGCGCTCGATCTTGCGCAATGTGTATGACCTCCTCCCACACTCTGTCCATATCCCTCAGCTCTGCTTTGAAGGAGTGGAATACGGTATAAGAGGGTTTACCTAGTCTTCGGAATCCGGATGGGAGGAAGAACGGCGCTCTCATGTCCATCGCCCTTCCATAATGGTAGAAGTGATTGGCCGGCGTATAGCGATGTTTCCACAATAAAAAACAAAATGGTCTAAATGGAAACACTGAGAATCAATAAGTTAGTGCCAAAAAAGCTTACAAAATTCACATTTTTAATAATTTCAGTAAAACTTCTGTATTTGTTAACTTTATTTTTATTCGTGTGAGCAGAACTTCAGAAAGAATATTCTTTAAAAGTTATCTAATAAGGAATTTGGGAAAGAAACAATTTGGTTACATTTTTTTTTAAATGAATCTGCTCAATCAAAGTGAACACAAATTCACTCTAACTCTTTCAAAGTAAACTACTTAAAGCTTGTGTCATGAAGGGGAAGATGGTTGGCACCTGGAATCGAATCCTCGACCTCCGCATAAAACAGTTCAAAAGCCAGCATCGTAACTGCTGGGCTACCAACCAACCATTTGTTTCTCGAAAGAATAAATGATGAATACAGAAGTTGTACTATATTTGGAGTGATTTATTTCGGTCTTGTGTATGTAGGATATTTGGAGTAGGAAATATGTGGTTGAAACACTAAGATTTATTAGAAGAAAATGTGTGACGCTATATAGTTTTGTTAATTATACACCCAATAAATGTTGATTTATTAACAAGTTTTTGCTACTTTATTTCCATATCCTTGTTGTGCCTACATGTAGTAATTGGAGAGCACAACTGATTAAGAACAGGTCTCCCGATGGTACCGAAACCTCAAGAAATGAATATGTAACAACTAATGACTCTAACAATTCATTACTAATGTTCGATTTTTAAATGGAACAAACCACTACGGGCTTACAACCGTCTTCTACTGTTATTTCGAAGGCTGGCTTAGTGTGATCACTTTACGTTAACAACGTTCGCCATAAGGTGGTAATATTTAAGTCTCCGAAACTCCTAATCATGAGAATTCCCAACATGTCGAAAAATCTCATGTATGCCACAAGTAGATATTTAATAATTAATGAAAAATAGAGATAAAAGTTGGAAATTATTGAGAACAAGAGAGCAACCAAATTTAAAGACTGCGAATGCTGTCATGTATTTGGCGCCAGGATATAACTATATCCATTTTTGTTAATGTCTCATCTTTGTTGGTGCACAACGTTATAATTATGTCTAGATTCTTGTGACCATTTTTCAGGACTAGATCTTAAAGAGTATGTAACAACTGATGACTCAAACAATTCAAGAAATGACGACACCTGTGAGTGTGCCACTGTGCAGGACGACATGCACCTATTCACATGTCCCCTGATAGGTGTGACACATGTACGTACGCACGAAGACATGCTGGTGGCTAATCATAGTGGTTTTAGGGCGGCCGAACTTGGGGGTACAGATTTTATGATGTTCTGGTTTCGGAAAGAAAGAAATAATTTATAAAATTGTAATGGCAAATTTTATTCACAAGTCTATTTCACACCGAAATTTACAAAAAGAATCAGATTAAAAAAAAAAAACAAGAAATGTAGTAGACAACATGTAAAAAAAACAACAATAGAATTTGAATAATTTAAGTCAATAAAAAGATAGACTTGCATTTCTTTTGTTTAGAAGTTATTAAGAGATTTTTTTTAATGTGGCAATTCTTTAACCATGATTTTGTCCACTGAGTACAAAATAGTATGATTTTCTTCTCAAAGGTTTTATGTCACTTATTGTTTTTTTACATGTACCTATGTAATGTCTCTCTGGTTTTAGTTGAATAAAAGGAAGGTACTGCGTGTCTGACTTCCTAGTTTTATTTTCAAAGCATAATCCTGCCTTCAACAATAAGCTACACGCTGTATGGCAGTGTATGGAAAAATATTAGAAAAATAAGAAAATCAAAAGAAGGTACCTGCTGTCATTGCCAAATTGTCCAAAAATGATAAAGATATGTAAAGAATGATAAAGACAAATATGTACTAGATATGGATGTCTTTTACCATTTGCCAAAAAAAGTTGAAGGAGTTAATAGCTGTATGTAAATATCCTTTGCTCCACTACAAAGGAAGAGAGATCAGATGAAAAGAGATACAAAAACACAATATAAACAATTTTCATTTATTCAATTTATTAAGGCTACCTAGTAAAAAAACTACCGTCTTCCCTGGATATTGAACATAAGAGATAGACAAGGCATGACGGAGTCGCATACGCTGTATAATGTGTACTGGGTTATTTTTTTTCAGTCTAAGTAGCTTACTGAAAAAATTTAAACTCAAATATACCTATTAAAATTAGCATAACAATAAATAATATGTAACCATATTATTTTGTGTGAAGTGTGGTATACACAAAAGTTACAAAATCAAACAAAAAACTATTAATATTTTTGGAGGTAAATAATTGGTTCACATCTGTGCCAAAAAACTTACTCTACCCATATATAGATGGCTCAGTTGGTTGTTAGTTTTGAATCCTTTAGAGAGATGGCGCTTGATAGACGTAGTGGTTTAATTTTTTTTACATGAATTAGAATAATAAAATACCTAGATCACCAATATTTAAAAAAAAATGTAAATATAATAGGTAGGTATAATATTTTATTTTAGTTCTTTTATTTATATGTAACAATATTAATAACAACAATCTGGCGCCACAACTTAATACAGCATGGCCGTCCTATAAAAATGTAGAAATCAAAATGTAGACTTTGCCAGACGTCAGACGTCCCGGTTTTCGAAAATGGAAAACATGGAGAGCTGTCTGCGGTAGGCATATGCTTAGAGGAAAGCCATCCGAATTTGACCCAGACAATCCGGGTATCATGCCGTGTGTGCCTTGGTGTCCTTGATGATCTAGCGAATTTTCACCCTTCCGGATACCAAATTTTCGGGATGACCTCTTTTGAAGTGTGTATGCGGGTCAAATTTTTTACAAAGGTGGCTGGAATAATCACAATATGCGGCTTATATAACGAATAAGTACTTAGTACTCACTAAGGGCAAATTTTGGTGAATGAATAGGTACTAACTTACCTATCTATATTAAAGGGTAGTCAGTGGTTTCGCTTGTTTTCAGAAAGTAAAGCGAGCTTCAGAAAAATGTCCATGTACCTACCTACATACTGCTGCATGGTTCTGAAAGTTATAGCTTGCTTCTCAGCGAACATATCCGAATTGGACCGAGTCCACCCATACCAATTACCTGCAATGTTCCGACGGATATTCGTCTGCTGCGTTGGCCGAATATCCGGTATCCTGAGATTGTTTTTATTTCAATTTTATTATAGGGTAAGGTTGCGTTAGTCGTACCACGGCCTAAGTCGTACTCCCTCAATATCTTTCCTAATAGTAATAAAATGCACCATCTAGTGACGTCAATCTGAACTATTTAGTTGAGTGAGCGAACGTAAACTACTGGACGGCCGGCTGTCATCGTGAAGCAAAAATATTGAAAAAGTAAGTTTTTTGTACAGTCTTCATTAAATTTCTTGACTCATTCGTAGTCTTTTTATGGCAGGAATGTGATCCCTACCTATATTCATTGTTAACGTCTATGTGTAAGACTTATCTGCCAATAGTTTACGGATATTCAAAGGGTAGAACATTTTTAGGTTATGTCAGTGATTTTAGTTTTAAACATAGAACACCCCGCTGCTTAAGTCGTACCTGTGCAAAATTCCTTACTCGTACCGGTACGACTTAAGTATTAAGAAAATTGTTTAATAATTTACCTAACTTTTTATCAGGTAATACATATATATGGCGAAAGAAAGTACAATACTTGGAAGCAGGAGGATATAAACGAAGCTTTGTAGAAACATCGGAATGGAGAAAATGGATTTAATGAAGCCTTTAGAAAATTTAATATAGGTACCGAAGCCTACACTACGACGAAATTTGAAAATTTTTGATAAATAAATAAATCAAATTAAGAAGACCTAATGATATGTTACCAGACATGGAAGAGATATTAGCACAATATTTGTTGAATTTAGAATCTTGTTTAATCTCAATATCAATTTTTTTTTTAATTCTATTTTCTACATTTTTATTTACTTAGTAATTAGGTTTGACCACAAAAAAAAAATTGTTTTAAGTTGATCTCAGACCGAATTTAGTTTAGTGTTTTTTTAAGTTATTCATTTAATTTCTGGTTATTAATTACTTTTCTATAGTTTATTATGTTTTCAATAAATTATATTTTCTAAGTACGACTAAGGTGGTACGAATTAGGCGACTAGGCGCCTTAATCGTACCGAAGGTATATTTTTGAAAAACGTTAAAATACCTATTTTGATAAACGAATTTCAAGTTTCTATGATTGTTGATTAAAAGGCAACTAAAAAAAGGTTTAATAGATGCAGATGATTTTGTTTTATTTTAATTGTACTGAATATTACAGTAATATTTCCTTAGGGGGTACGACATAAGCAACCTTACCCTACATAGTTGGCTACCTAGTCTGATTTTAAACTCCGACTACGGCAGGGGTTCCCAAAGTGTGCGCCCCTGCGCCCTGGTGCGCCGTAGAAAGTTAAGAGGGGCGCCGTGAGTCGATCCTCTATCATTATCCGAAACCACATAGGTAAATATTCGCGGGTACCTTTAGACTAGAGCAACAATTCCTATTTGGAGCGCGCGCATCTTCATAGAACATACGTAAAAGCATTACCGGTAGTGCGAAAGCCCAATACTTGTTTCAAATTCTTGACAAGTTAATTGCAAAAAGTGTATCTACCGGTGAATGTATTAGTGGTGCTCCATCCATGTCTGTCAGGTGTGAAGGTAAATAAGCACGTGAAAAGCACCGATCCATTGAATCATACATAGAGAAGTTCTTGCATCGAAGTAGGTATCAAAATGACCTCTAAACTGAACCAAGTAGGTACCTACTAATTGGCCAACTGAAAAATCGGCCCTAGTCTTTTTTGTTGTTTAACGGTTCCAAATCTGAATTCCTACAAATAGCTATAATAAAACTCAAATTCATATTGTGGATGTTTTAATTTTTGAGTATAACTACCTACTATAATTGTACCAAACTATAGGTACCTATCCTATATTATTATATTTCGTCAATAATATTATCATATAGGTATAGGTATAGTCACTATATTCCAAATAGCTTACTAAACTAGGGCGCCGTGACAAAATACTGAACTTGTAAGTGCACCGCGGACTGAAAAAGATTGGGAGCCCTTGGACTACGGTATAAAAATTTAGGTACCTACCCTAAGTATAGGTAGGTACTTTTGCCGAACAGACAGCTTGGAGAATACAATTTTATTTAATCACTGACCTCGGGAGCCTATAGTTGTACTAGCGTGGACTTTAGATCCGAGGTCCCGGGTTCGATTCCCGGTCGGGTCAGAGTTTTTCTGTCAGAGTACCTATTTATGCACTTGAAATTCTACCCTGTCGTCTCCAGATTGGACAGGACCGGTTGACTGGAAAAAATTGCCTCAGGCAATAAGTTCCGTCGGCTATACTGACACCTTTGTATATAGAAAAGTGTTAATTTTTTTTTTATTTAATTTTATTTCCAAAAAATAATACAAATAAATATGAATTACATGACAATGAGAATAAAATTATTGGAATTTATTTATTTACTTACTGTTTTACACTAGATTAGGTACACAATGTCGATTTTTGGGATAGGGATGACGGAAGGTGGATTTTTATGAGAACGACTGACTCATGGCTGATGATCAAGCGGTGGACGTTAATGCGTAGGTAGGTATACCTATAGCCGACGCTAAGAAATAATGGGATGTTTTTCTTCCTTTCTGTGCCGCTAGAGGCGCCCTAGCTAATCCGGTCTATTGTCAAATTCAGTGTTGCCAAAGGGGGCGATTTACTGCCGTTTGGGCTATTTGGAACTTACTTGCTTACTTACTTAGTTACTTACTTACCCTTTTAGCGAGTTTTCACCTTTCCGGATACTAAATGACCTTTTTTTAGTGAACTCCCACCTCTCTTCGGATACTAAAATTTTCGGAATGACCGCATACCAAATTTTCAGTTGGGCTTCTTTTCGTTTGAAAAACAGCGTTGGCAACACTGGTTAAATTAACGTTTATAACCTCAACGGTCCGTTTTGTCTTTCGTAAATAAATACCTACTTTAATTTTTTCATTTAAACTTTGTGTTACAGTGAAAATGAAAAAAAAAACAATTTATCATTCTAGTTTATTTCAAATTAAACAACTTATGTATTTTGATTATTATAAACAATGGAATAATCATTGTACATTTCTTTATACATAGGTACTATTACAAATAAAATTGTTTATCTTATTTTATTTTTTTATATATCTACCTAACATACCGTAACAGAATACAAGAATATATACCTACAGACAAAGAGTTCCATAAATAGAGGGGCTAATAGGAAGAAAATTCACTTTAAATTTGTGTCCAGTTTGGTGGGAGGGACGGGAGGTGTGCGGGTGATGTTCCAATTGTGTTTAAATAATGCGCCGAAAACATTCATAACGATGACTTAGAAAATTTTAATTTTCGATATAAATGACTTATACTGCGAATGTAATGGAATTCAACCTTTTTACTTAGTGCATTGTTTATATTTCAGTAGATATTTGTTTACTATAACAAACTGTTTACTAAGCAACAATGTTATTATTATGTTGCTATGGTGTCGATACATTGATATACAACATGGATAACTGCATATTTGACAAAACGATTTACCTAATGATGGTATAAAAATTCTGTATTCAAATACACATTCTTGGTGATTTCGGCAATTCCAACATAATAATAAAATGTCTTAATAACACCTTAAGAAAAACAGGGAAAAGTTTGTTAGTATTACAACGTTTAAAATGCGCAACTCTATTCTCTATGCAGATCGAGATTGATTGATTGATTGAGATTGAGAATTGTCTTGGATAAATTCAAGATAAAACTGTATACTCATGACATTGATTAAGAAAATCGTTTGATTGAATATCATTACAAGCACAGAATAAGGAAGTTTTTTTTATTTTAATGTTGTAAGAGATTGCAAGAACATTACGGTCAACAGAATACTCAGATTCTGGTAAAAACTGAGAGATATCAATCTTGTAAAATTAAAAGAAGGAAAATATGTAGCACATAAATTTTCATGGGCCTCAAATTTAAACCAGAAAAAAGAGAAATATGAAATACTTGGGCAGAAAATTATACTTAAAACAGAAATAAAGCAAACCTTGGATCACAAATTAAAATGATAAAAAAACAAAAGGGCATGAGGGTACATGAACAACGATTTCATTAAATTATGACTTGAAGAGTTTTTCCATATCTAATAAGTTTGAAGGAAGATGTATATGAAGGAAAGAATTTTTTTCTGTTACTTTCACTTGTGATTGCTAACCTAAGGGTTACGAGACCTGGGCCCCGTTCCAGGTTCCACTTTGCGGGATTTTTTTTTCAAATTATAGAATCGTTATGTATCAAAATTATGTCGTTTTTTTTTTCATCCAAAAAAGTTAATTTTTTGGAGTTACCCAATTTGCATATTGAGGAATCGATGTGTCAAATAATATTGAAATATATTGTAGAAAATATTATTAATTATTAAATGAAAAAACATATAATAAATTGTTTTTAAGGATTAAAAGATACAATATTGTCACTTTTATTATCTTATTGCATAATTGGTGCAGTATCTCATTACACATGAGGGCAATTATTATGTAAGCAACACGATGCGTCACCTAGCAACGTCTGTGACAGACTGAATTCATAAAAAATACGCAGCGGTTAACTGCCTCATATTGAGAACATAAAATACAAGGCAAGTAAGCCGCTCTATTTAAAGAACTCTTTGCCTACAGAACAGCAGCACTGAGATTTTTTTCTCAAAGAACGGGACTGAAAATTCACCCTTGAAGACAAATACATACCTAGTGATTTTGTTTGTATGTAGTGTAAAAGGATATACCTACTATGGTTTATCACCTAGAAAAAGCCACTTATGCAATCATCAATAATTAAAACGTTAAATTGTTGAATTGAGAAAACAAAAAAGAGAGGAAATATATTAGTATAATATTTATCAGGCAATGCTAGATGATATGTTTGACAACAGCTGTCATAATAGAATCGATTATTTCGAAAACGACCAAACTCAAGTTTTTGTCGAATAACACTTTTTTACGGATTCAGAATCTATGGACTAAGTTTAACATTTTTTGCATTGAAAACAACTAAAGGATTATATACCCCAACCTCGTTATATTCAAGGTCGATTCCAGTGTTTATTTCGAAAATGACCAAAGTATTTTGTTTTCGATCTAAAGTATGTTTGACATTTGAATCTTTTGACATCTGTTAACTCATAACATCGTGTTATTCGTTTTGTTGTTCCTCGCGTTTTGGTTTTCTCAGCATGAAAATGGATTTATGGGATTCAAGTGATGATGATCTTGCTGATAGTAGGCATAAACGACGTAGAGATCCATCAAATTTTGTGCTTATATCATGAGTTATTGTGATTGATTAAACATTTTGTTGCAATTATTGCATTCGTATGGCTTTTCTTTGCTATGAGTTCGCATGTCATTCTTTAAATTACTCGACTCCGCAAACTTTTTATTAAAATTATTTGGAAAACAACCAAAGTACAAATATTTCAAATAAATTTTAAAAAATATTGAAATACAAAATTAACATTTTGGAAAAGTCAAATAAGTTCCTTTTTCTATGTTTGACGATGTTGAATCAAAATATCAATTTATCACATACATTTTTTTCCAAGAGATAGTCTTTCCATTCTCCTGTAAAATTAACAATTCTGTACTTTGGTCGTTTTCGAAATAACCGATTCAATTTGACAATAGACCTGATTAGAAGTTCTGCCACCTAGTGTGTATTGTCGGAAGCTCCACAGAAAACTTCCCATTATCTATTGATTGTAAAAACACTAGAAAATTTTACATAGTTACATACTTACCTTAACCAGGTACATGTAGCATATCCGTCTGATTTTTTTTGCTTTACGCCTACTTAATAAAAAAACAAAAAAAAATGAATATGTCAGGCGGTTTCACTACCCATTCTTTTCATTTGAACGCAGAAGCCAAATCTGAACAACGAGCCTCTAAAAACACTTGGGTCTCATTTTTTCGCGGCACACCAGCTGATGACCACGGTCCACCAGTGTGCCGTGGCACACGCTTTGTGGTAGGTACCTACTCTCCTATAGAGCATAATACATCAAAATAATTTAAGTAGGTATCTACCTATAAATTGAGGGTGGAATGTCTAATTAAAAAAAATATCATGTTTTTAAGATCCCGCGCGCTTTCAATAATGCAAGATGTATTTTATATCTAAAGCTGATGAATCATTGCATAACAATTAGGTAATACCTAGTGGTGAGTGGCGGGTACCTAATCGTCATCATCAGACCTCCTCAGTCCAGTATTGGACATAGGCCTCCCTTCCCGACTTCCGTTGCTCCTTGTCGGCTGCCACCCTGTGCCAATGGTGTTCGGTCACCTTTCTTATGTAGTTCAACCATCGCATTTGTGGCCTCCCAGGGTTTCTCCTTCCGGTTCTCGGCCTCCACTCCAGGATTTTTTTGGTTCACAGGTTAGCCGTTGTTCTGACCACGTGTCCAGCCTAGCTCCATTTCAGTAATGCTATTTTTTTTAACCACATCCGTCATCTTTCTTCTGATGTCTCTTACCCATTAGTTGCACTTTCTTTCTCGCAAACTGATACTATATAAGCATCCTTTTAGCTTCAACGCTCTTTGGGTTATGCGGAGATTTTGCATGGTTCTTTTTGTGAAGGTGCATGGTACTTATAGTTTCAAATCCGTTCGTTAGTACCGATACTGGGGACTGAGAGGATGCAAGAATCAAAAGCCCTTTTCATTCAGTGGTTTGATGGGAATCGCTTGGACTTCTAAACATAGGACAGTTTACCAAAAGAAGCCCTCGCCGAACCCCTTCCACGTCCGATTTCCGCTGGTTGTCTCTGACAAGCTTTACCGGTACACACCGGTATACCGGCAAGTGGCCGAGGTACCTACCTATACCTATGCTGTCTATCCATATTCCATACCTTACCATCCAAATAATTTAGTTGTTGGTATACCTAGTTGGTTAAAAAGGCACATTTTTAATTATTCAGGTACGCAAATTATTTAGTTAAAAGGTACCTACCTATTTATACCTACTCCAGTTAAGATCTTATTTGTTCTTACTTCTTATTCGTTTTTTAAAAATACCTATTCATATTTTTCAGTCATTCTTCTAAGTAAGCAGACTCAGAAGATACCTACCAGGAAGATCCGTCAAAGGGCGATCGTTTTTATGTTCTAATCAGTTATGAGCGGCAAAACTCTCCAATTATCTCTTCTCTCTGTCCTCCGCAGCCAAAATGGTCGAGGAAAGGTCTCCCGTGTTACTTTTAAACTTTGAGTTTGATAAAAAAAAAAAACTTAGGTATCTATACAAAATGACTCTTCTAACCTCTAAATGTGTAGGCGTCTACTTCAAATACTTCCGCTACTTTTTTGAAAAAAAGAACATAATTTTTTCTCTATGCTTTTTTATCTTTGAATGTAGGAAGATAGATACTCGTGGATAAGATGATATATCGCCGTAGGTGGCTACCCGGACGCTTTTTTTATATCAGACGCCCCATTACGATTGGTTGATGCGCTGCGAGGAGGGGCGTTCAACAGGTAAAAACCGATCAAGACCACACCCTGCCGGCACCAAACAACTATTTTGTTTACACAAACTTGTTGTCAAACACTCCACTTGTTGGAAGACACTCGGAGAGTAGGGAGAGCGCGAACAGTTCGAAAAAAAAATTCAAATTTTATTTTTGAATCGAAAGTGTTCTAAATTATTATTGTGACAAAAAAACAAAGTGCAGTGTGTTTTGTTGAGTTGAATTGTTGTTGTGTTGATGGTAAACTGACGTTTCGTTCGTTTTAGTGACTATATTGTTTATTTTTTTTTTATACTTTTTCAATCATGAGTGCTTTTTTGATGAATGATCAGATGTTACTTCAGTCGCCGCACTACAATAGGACTTACCAGCAGCTTGTAATGAGAGCTGCGATGTGCAATTACCAAGGTAAACCGATTTAATACATAATCAAGATTTTAAAAAATTATATATCTATCTGTTAAAAACAGAATATCAAAACAGGATAATATCCTGTTTGATCTGATTTATTTTTAATAAACCCAAGTTTTTTTTCAATACCTAGTAGATACCTAACTCAAATCAAATATTCAACTCAAGTTTTGACAAACATTGGGTGAATAGAAAACCGAATCACACATTGTAAAAAAAGGAATATTATTGATTTTGATATTTTCATACGGTAAGTAAATAAACGATAATTTAACAATGAATACACAAACATTAAGCTTCCGTCAAAACCTTTACTGAAGTTCGTTTAGCATACGTAACTTCATAACCCATTGAAAACTTTGATGCCGTCGGATATTAAAATTGTTTTTTTTTTTACAAGTTGCAAATGTTTTAAACAAATATTACACCTACAATGTTTGACTTAGGTACCTATAGTGAGTTTATTTGTACCACTAGAACTTAGTTTAATCAACTTATTTATTGATTTCAATTTAACTTTTATCTATCTACATAATATTAAACTTGTAATTTATTTATCTGTAACACTAGAAATAATGTTTTTTTTGATAAGTAGATATATTAGGTACAATTCGATAGAGGTATAGGTATCGATTTTTTTTTAAAATTATTAGCTACTTATGTAGGTATACCTATAGGCATGATTCTTCAACTGTCATTTTTTAGATTGTATGTAGGTAGGTATATTCGTTACATAGTAGGTACATAGGTGTTAGTAGGTAGGTACATAGTAGGTACATAGGTGCAGGTACCTAAGTACCTACCCACTATTACGAAAAATATATCTGCGATTATTTTTTATAAGTACCTACCTATTACTTTAATATATTTATCAATTATTAATTGTGTAGGTACCTATTGACAATTAAAAATACAAGCAGTAAGTACCTACCCACTTTAGATATTTGTTAAGGTTTGTCCACTATCGGTTATTCCCAAAATGTATAAAAAAATATTAATAAAAAAGTATTTTCCCTGTGTTCCATTAGGTATGGCATTGTGTCATAAACTCGACACCTTTATTTTATATCTTGGTAGGTACTACTTTTATTGTAAGACAAAATATGTAGAGTAAATTGGGATTTCCCTAGTGTAGATATACCTACCTATTATGTTCCGTGCGTTTCACCTCACCCCCATATTATGTACGTATTTGCTTACAATAACTTTTAAATTTACCGACTTGATAGGTATTAAATTCTAAAGGACAGTTCATATTGTAGGTATCTATAACATACCTTGAAGATTGGTCTCATAGAAACTTCAGGAAGTTTCTATGTAGGTACCCTATCAACTATTTTTAGTAGGTACCTACTGTAGTTGGTTGTTTTACTTATCACATAAGGGGTATTCAAAAAGATCGGTCCTAAATTTTTTTTTCCAAACAATAATATATTATGTTGCTTCTCCTTATAATTATTATATACCTGACTTCATGTGAGGGTGGATCCATACATTTTGATAAATTATTATTGATAAACTATTTTTAAATCCATCCTTTCAGACTTGTTATACCTATAAGTACCTATTGTTGTTTAATTATGAATTTCTGTATTTTCAGAACCTCCGCAGCCTGCCCCAGAGCAGTTGGAGTGCGAAATGGAACTCCTCAACGCTGATCTCTGGAAGCAGTTCCACAATCTTGGCACAGAGATGATTATTACGAAGAATGGACGGTGAGTACTTTAATATATTTGAAATTAGGTACCTTTTTTAAGGTACATTTACGTGTTACAATGACATGAGTCTGATGGAACGGTTAATTTGTGATTAATGTGATTTGTATCACTTCTTTCTTAGCATTCTGTTACCTTGTACTTTTTCAGTAGAATTTCTTCTTCTATATCTAAACCAATTGAGTTTTTTTTCTAGCTTTTAATTGATAGTGTAGGTCTAAAATAAGATACCATAATTAATTACATGTAGTGATGGTTTTTTGCCGATCACCGTTCTTTCGGGTCGAAAGGTCGAACCCTTATTGTATCGGCAATCTTCCTCTTTCACTAAAACGAACTTTGCTTTGTGTGGTTACGAAAATACTAAAGATATAACAGGCGAACCTTTATGCAGGATGTTTATAGATACATCTTAAATATAACGTTCAAAATAAGTATTTATGGATTTTGTGTCATATTATATTGTGATGCTTTCATTAAATCAACGGATGTTCCATTTTTAAATTATATAATTTTCAAATTCGAACCACTATTTATTTGTATCTCTTACCAACTTGAAGAAAAATACGATTTAAAAATCGAACGATCAATCATTTAATAGTAGGTTCTATAATATGTTACGTGCTAAATAGCACCATATAGACAAAGAGCATGCGATATCAATAATTTGTCGGGTTGATTTTGTTACCTCGCATTGTCGCCTGTCTGCTAACCAACAGCGTCTCTTGGGACAAATTACTTATAGTTTCGTATAAAAAAGCGAACGAAAGGTTATAAGTAAACATTCTCAGGCATCACCTTCATAAATAGCTCAGATAAAACCATATTGTTAAAAGTCTTGGAGTCAAGTGCATCATAGATGGGCGCGTCGCTCTTATCAACCGTACTACTTGACTACTTGTAAACCTGTGTTTTGTGTTTCGTTTATATTTTGTTGTGAAATTGCTTCAGCAAGTGTCCAAATAAGTGGGGCTATGAAACGATATTCAATTGACAAATTGATCAATTTATCCGACGTAAGTGTATGAATCGAAGTGGTTGGTGACCCAGCGGTTACAACGCCGGCTTTCGTACTGCGGACGTCGTGGTTCGATCCCAGGTGCCGACCATCTTCCTCTTTCACGACACAAGCTTTCAGTAGCTTACTGTGAAAGAGTCAAGGAGTGTATTTGTGTTCACTTTGAGTGAGCACAGATTCATTTTTAAAAAAAAAAAATATCAAGGAATCTTTCAACCATCTCGAATTGAATGAATCATTATAGAAAGCGACAAAATTTTAAAGTTTGTACGTAATATGGATAGGTAATCAGCGAAAGAACAATGATGGTTGTTCTTAATAAAAACAAACAGTTTTGTGAAAATAAGAATATTATTCCACTTATATTATACAGATTTAGACGTCACATTTCTACAACATTCATATTATTAATCTATGCTTATCACTACTCTTTAGATATTCACGACATTAGAGCGATCATATTTATAGCTTTTGCATTTTCATAGTATTATGCGTTTGTTGTTTATCAAAATCTTGCATCGGGCTATTCAGAACAATTTTGTGACTATAAATCAAATCTTTTTAGCACTGACTATAAAAATTTTCAACCATTTATACCTGTAAGTTAAATTCAATCAAATCCTTATTGATATTAGTTCATATCACGTCGACTTGCCTAAGCCATATAAAACTTAATAATTGTAGCAAATAATACAGAAAGCAGAAAGTGTAAACTCACACTTTTTTGCTACGCCATAGTCTTCAAACAGGTGCTCGTTGACCACAACATTAGCCACCATAAAAAGGTGTCCAATCCTGAAACAATACAACGATAACAAAAGTCCTAAAATCTTCATTGAATTTTTTTTCAGTAAGTACTAGGATTATCTGTGTGTTTAAAAGTTACAACTTTTGTATTTTTTTTCTGTTATCTTTTGGGATGAGGTTGTAAAGGATTGTGTTTAGAATGTCTCCATTGTCTGGTGGCGCCTCATGGAGTGTTTACCCATCTCAAGCACTTGAAGAAACAAAACAGAAAAAAAAACAGTCTTCTGTTTGACTCTTCAAAACCAGTACCTAATGATTGTAAAATTTATTACTACCTTATGGCGTTTGTTTTTTTTACTACTGTCTCGCCTAGAATCAATTAGTATACTCCAAAATAATCATTATAGATACACCTTGCATATTTTTGGTATCTTGAAATTGGTAAATCGTTTAGGTTTGTGGATTTTTTAATGTTCAGTAAGGCTCGTTTTTAGATTACATGCTCTGACAGTTATTTGATTTCTAACCAGATAGAAGTTCTTCGTTTCTTCAAAAGATATTATCTCTCTGCTCTTTTACTTCTCTGATTAACCCTCCCTCGAGAAAATAATCAATTTGATCAATCCGCGTCTTTCTCGATTAGGTACTACTATTAGATTTCGTTCTTCTATTGCCATGCACTTCCTTATTTTTTCAACACACCAAAGCTACCCCAGCCTAGCTGTCAATCTTGTTACAAGTTACAATACATTGTTGTATGTACCAAGAATTACATAAATCTACAACCTCTATTGCGTTTGTACATACCTACTCTTTTGGCCATTGTTTAAGTTTTGTCCAATTACACTCTCGACCTCTGTTCATCAATGTGTCTCCTGAACTGGACAAAGAAAACACCTAAGTCCTTACTGTAGATTTTTTGGCGATCAACTTTGATTAGTGGATTAGGAATAGATAGGTACCTACCACGTTTCTTTACTTGAATTTCGCAATTTCTCAGTAGGTAAATTGATGACGCTTTTAGGAATTACGCCTAAAGTTAATCCCTTTTAGAAACATATGGATGTGCATGTCTAATTTGTAGGTAGATAGGTTCGCCTTTAAGTAGATGTTTTGGGAATTAGGTAGGTAACAATAACACCATTTAAAATAATAAACAAACCATAAATGAAAACAATGTATGTTTCGATGGAACTGACATTGAAAACACAAACAAATAATTAAGAACTGATAATATTAAAATAACAAACTCTTTGATGTTTGCAGGTAGAAATTAGCGTTTACCGCAAACACAATGAGCCGTTGTTTAAAAACTACTAAAGAGAAATGTTGCAGAGTTTTGTAGAAATATTTATATTCCTAAAACAATGAAATGATAATATGAATGAGAAGAATAGGGGTCGTAAAACAAAATGGTAAAAGCAATTCGCAGGTACTTAAATGCTTTTACATAGAAGTCGGGTGCAGGTATAGGTCCTATATGTCTGGCCATTGTTTATGGTTTTATCTATGAGATTATCCCTTATTATCTATCTTTTCACAGGTAGGTACGTACCTTCGCCATATTTACTATGAATTATTGTTTTATTGACAGGTAAAACGTTTACCAAAATAAAACAATATACACTTGAGTTAATTACCTACCTATACTTTTATAGAGGTTCATTCTAGAAAAAGGAGAACTATTATTCTTATATACCAAGTTTTCAAGTAGGGTGTTTATTTAAAAACAAAATCGACCTATTTTTGAATTCGATTCCATATTTAAAATAGATGGTCCGATCGACGTTCAGAGATCAAAATTTTAACACATCATCTACATCCAATTTACATAATGTTATAATCTATGGAGCTATGACGTCATAGACAATAATATCAATAATCTCATTTTTTATTGTATTAACACAACAATACTTACTTATCGGCATGAATGGCGCCTTCTTTATCCCGCGGCGTTAGAAATATTTCCATTTAAATGGCTACACGTATTTACTATAGCATGGATACATAGACAGGCATAATTATTTTAGACTTTCAACCTATAACATAGGTCCTACAATTATAACATTGTATTATGTTTAAAATAATTAATAGGAAAATACATATTTATTCGATTTTCTATAACGACTTATTATTTTTATCTATAGTTATAACTCCACGATTCTTTTCCTCTATTTCCTCTTTACATATGGATGTATTTATGGAACACTTTTTAAATTAATTTTAAAGCTTCCATGCTGATGTTTGTGAATTCACTATTTCTTTTCTCTTTTATGACTAGAGGTAGGTAGGTACATATTTTTAAAGAAAAAAACAAATACAACTTCGAAATGAACGAGGCTATTTTCTATGTCGAAGATTTTGAATCTCTCCACGATAGGACACATCCCATTTTCATCGCAATCTGTATGTTTAAAACTCTGGTTTCGACTGTGCGACATTGCATCATTCATGAAAAGTGTGCTATATTATTTCTTCTCCTTCCTCTTGTCACAGTCCTAAAAATGCTTGACAACAACGTCGACCAATATTTCCCTTCACTCCACCCTTTTCGATTCTTTGGAGATTCTCTTGCCTTCACGGAAGTTTTCTATATAGAAACTTATTTCAAAAGCTTTTTTTGGAAAGGCATCAAGTCTTAATAATTTAAAGCGAATCCATATTCATTAAAAATTAAACTGAAAAAGTATTAAATAATTTTGATACATGGTTGGTATTCCATAAGAACATTCCATCACGCTCCCAAAACAAACAAGACTGATTCAAAATGTTATATACGCGTCTTGTTAGAGAGATGTCGGTAGGTAATTACTGTTGATAATACCATCGAGCCTCATAATAAATAATTTCCAAAATGAATTCCGATCGCCAAGATGATTTGTTTGTGTCTAGGATAGCCGCCCTTGTAACTTGAGCTGTCGAATGATTCAATGAAGAGTTCCGTTCGGTCAGACGGCGCACTCTACTAGGCCTGACCGCCTCTGTGGGGAGCCTTTTGTTTTATGGGCACTTTGTCGCCTGCAACAATAACGGCCCTCAATACAAAAACTTCTATATCTATAGTTTTTTTTTTTAATTATTATATACATGCGTCTGAATAGATAAATTATTATCGATACTAATAGGTACCTACCTACCCAATCTTTTCAAATTCAGAATATTTTTATTCTAAAAAAATGTACCTATTATCTTTAAAAGATTCTGTCTGATGAGCACGGATATTCTGCCCCCTGTGCTGGACCTCGCCTTCTCTTCTTCAAGTGCCACTTCTATCGGAGATTTGCGACCATCTGTGGATAAGTCTCGCGGTCTTGGGCAAGTCTCACCAACTCTGCAACCTCTGGCACACTAAACCACTGTCACCTTCTCTGCAACTCAGACTTGCAGCCAAAAATCCTCCTCCATTCCGTCCTTTTGTTCGCCAACCAATCCGTCTGTCTGTTAACACCCTTTAAAGCTGAATGTAGATTATCTTTGTATCTTTTGCGCTGTCCTCCGTGCTTTCTTTTTCTCTTTCTAATTCACCGCAGAGGTTATATTTGGGAAGTCCAAGCCCCTTTGGAAAGTCCAGACTCAGAAGTATATTCCAAGCGAAATCAGATGTAAGAGCCCGATGAATAAGTTCGAAAAAATCTCACGTTTAGGAAAAATGTATAACTATTAAAGTATCTACCGATAGGTTAAGAATTTTTGGAATTTTTTCAACAATTAAATCGATTAAATAAACAAAAGAAAACTATCCATTAGTTCAATAAAAAATAAATACCTGCCTACATTTATACAGATTTTAAAATTATGTAAAATATCAGAATATGTATTATAATAATGTAATGTTAACATGAGTCGGGCTATGATGGGTCCAGACTCAGACCGAAGCCGCACATCGGAGTCTCCAAGAGCTCCGTGGGGAGTCTTTTGTTTTATGATGGGTTTGTCGTTTGGATCTTGAGATAATTTTACACTCCCATAACCTCTAGCCATCCCTGATCTTGAGAGATCGCCCACCGTTGGTCTACGCACAAAAAAAAAACATAAAATTTGTTGTCCATAGAATTTAGCTGATCGTTTAAAAGGGCTCAAATGAAGAGACTTGTATAACCAAGTAAAGAAGAAGACCTCTATTTTCTACTATTCAGTGACATTTAGTCATGAGCTTTCTTCAAAACGTTTAGGTAGGTAGGTACCTACTATAGAAAAATCTTTTATTAGTTTTTTTTTGTAGCACTTTGCCTTTTTCTCATGCAAAATATTTCGTTTTTCTGATTGCATTGACTTTTTCTTTTCAAGCTGTTGTATCTTTAAAATAAAAAAAAAAAAATAAATAATAATAATAATATTCAAATCTATTTATATTCGCCGGAGGTTTTCTATAAATTATGATTTCTTGTGAATTAAGCATTAACCATAGACAATAAAGTAGTAGTGATCCTAATAGATAAACTACGATTTTTTATCGATTCCTAGTTTGTTTGTTTTTTTTAAATCATCAAACACATTGATGATTATATCATAAATAATAATATAAAAAAAGTATAAAATTCATCGTTGGGGTGGCAGCATCAGTATTGAACCTATAATATACATACGAACGTAGGTTATATTAATAATATTATAGGGTACCTACCTACCTACCTGAAAGTAATCAAACGGCCTATAATGGGCTTACAAGAATGTATCGAGGATGGTTTAGCACCGCATAATTCTAGTCGTTACTTCTACGTGGATACCTCTAGTTGGTTAGTTAGTCAAATAATACCAAACCTTCTTTTAAATTGGACGAGGTACCTACCTAGCCAGGCGCAGTGTCTACATCACCACCTTTGTAGGCTACTAGACACCTTACTTTGACGAGTTGTACAACGCATAGCGGTTTGTGAAGTGAATAACTCGAAAAGGTGTGAAATGATCGCGAGAGCTTATTTCAATCGTCGTTTTTTTTTTAGTTGGTGTTTATATCAAATACTTGTAAATTTCTCTCGTTAAAACATCGTACCTACATAATTAAAAAAAATTAAAAATACCTATTTGAAATTTGACAATTAGGTATAGGTATGATGCAATTTTGAAAACTATAGGTAATATAATACTAATAAAATATTGAGATTGTAGGATTATTTGTGTGATTATGGCAGGAACACCCCATTTAGTGAAGAAAAATGCCAAAAATGTGAAGAAAAAATTTGACAAAACCTAATTAAGAACAGAATAACGGCTTTTCTTTGCTTAGACATTTTTTATTATTTTTTTTTCAATATAAACATTCATTTTTCCTTATATACTTCAATAATATATTCTATACATTACAAATGACATAGGCGTTGAGGAAGAAAATCACATAAGAAATGCACAGAGCTAGGTTACATGTCTACTAGTCTATCTGAGCAACTATCTTCGTGTTTGTATATTTAGTACCTACTTGTATTAATATTTTCCTTCTGACAAAATAACATAATTGAATAACCGCATAGTAGGTAGGTAAGAACTTCGACATTATTTACATATTTTAGTTGAATATAAAAATTATTTATTTAATAAGACTTTTCGATCAAAAACCATCAAAATCTTTTCATCACGTAATGGGATGTTTTTTTTCCTTTTTGTGCCGCTAGAGGCGCCCTTGCTAATCCGGTCTATTGTCAAATTCAGTGTTGCCAACGGGGGCTATTTACTTCTTCTTCTTCTTATGGTCGCTCACAATCTAACCTCCAAAATATCATTCTAGTTTATTTCAAATTAAACAACTTATATATTATTATACATGATAACTTACAATAGGTTTAGAGTAATCATTGTACATTTTTTACATACTATTACAAATAAAATTGTTCATCTTTTTTTATATACCTACCTAAATACAAATTAAAAAATACAGAACAGCACCCCTGAGATTTATTCTCAAATTTATGCGCAACAAAATCAACAACTTCTTAGCAACTCAATCAACAACTTCTTAGCAACACAATGGAAAACAAACTTCCCAACGTTGGCATCACTGAAAAAAACATCTCTACGTTGGCAGCACTGAATTTGACAATAGACCTGATTAGAAGTTCTGCCACCTAGTGTGTATTGTCGGAAGCTCCCCAGAAAACTTCCCATTGTTTTATCAACACGTATGATCAATTAATGACGTTTAGAAATCATAGATAAAATAACTTTGGATTTTGCAACCATAAACTAAAATGTTTTATATTTTGGCAAACCGTGAAGTTTGCATAAAGTATGTTTTCATACAGTATCTTATGGTGAAGATAGCTACGTTTCAATGCTGAAAGTAAAGTAACGTAACTAAATTTATCTGCGTTTTATAAGTGTGAAGTTAGCTTTGTGTTAGTATTAAAAAGAATAATTTCATCAAATTCATAGACAAAGACAACACATTTTTTAAGCCTACACTCGTTTGCGAGTGTTATATAGAAGGTAGACAACACATAGATGATAGAATTTAATGAAGTGATTATATATTTGATAGCTAGGGTCCACTATAAAATTATACCTCGCGTTTTTTAACAGGTACATACCTGAGAATATTATTTATATTGGATACTAGCTTATACCCGTCTTGCTTTACGTTTTTGATTCCGATTGTCAGGCTTGATCGGTAGGTTCTAGTCTAGCATCCCATTGCTTAACATACCACTTTAACTGACACAGAAAAAGAAGAATGACACTTTTACAATTTTTGTTTTACCGACCTCATAATATTATACGAACCTATTCAAACCACAGAGCTCTCTCTATGAAAACTTGCAAATTATGTCCACAGATAATATAAATATACTGATTATGTCGGTAGGTTCGTATAATAATTTATTTTTTTTGGAGGTCTATAATAATAAAAATAATATTATACGAACCTACCGACATAATTTGCAAGTTTTCATAGAGAGAGCTCTGTGGTTTGAATCTTAGCTACATACATTGCCTGCTTTGATATTAATTGGGCAACCCACCCATAGAGGGTGATTTGTATCTGTCAAACTTCAAAATCAAACTGCAAATTTTTTCATTAAATCTTTATTTATTGAGAATAATAAGCTTTTAATAACATTTATATGTATAACAAATCAATCTACAATTATTTTATTACATTTTCATACCGTAATACCAAGATCCCATTCAACGTTTACATGAGTAATTTTGTTTCCAAAAGTCTTTTTGAGAAATTTGTATGAAGATCCTAAAAAATACAGTTTTTTTAAATAGCTCTAAATATATTAAAGTTAATGCAGCAAATTGTATTTAAGAACCTTCTCCAGCATTTTATACTGCTCTGGGCATATTAATATCTATCTTAGCATTTGTATTTTGAGCGTGATGTTCACATATACGGTTAAAGTATTGTCAAAGGCAAATAAAAAAACATTTCTAAATTATTATATAGATGAATAATGTGCTACGAAATGGGTACTTTATAGTTATCTTTTCTGTTATTCAAACAAATAATAATATATCAGTTATTATTTTAGTTTCTAAACTTATAATTATCTATAAAATAGTTTATTTTTTATATAGATCACCCGAGATTAGCTAGTATCTATGCGCGTGTGTGAGTGAAGGTGGTTCAGCGTGTATGTGCGTGGAGTTGCGTCTACTATATTATACAAAAAGATTGTAAAATCATACCACAACATCGGAACCTCAAATTGGTTTGGTTGGGTGTGAAGTTTTGACAGGGGTGTCTCGTATCAATTTTCGAATATTATGAATTGAATTAATTTTGTAACAGGGTTCACATTTACTACATATTACGTTTAACCCGTTGAAGAATTAGGTAACAAACTAAAAAAACTATCTTTTAACCCTAATTAATCATATTAGAATCGCCTTTATAGTATCTACCATAAACAAGTCAATATCAGATGATCTCACTTTGGTGTTTTGAGACATTTTTTCTCGTCAATGTTTAGAGTCACATACTCGATATAAAATATAAATACCAAACAAACTTCGGCAAAAACGAATCTTAAAGGGCGAAATATTCAATTAAGTAAAAAATATTTAATAAATATAGACAAAAATAGAACAGTAGGTAGCCCTAGTATAAGTTTTCGATGATCGAATGTCGAAACGATCATCGAAAGAGTTTCGAAAAAATTCTATACAAAAATGATCGAATGATTCGATCGTTTGATTTTCGAACACTATTTGCACGCTAATAAGCGCTTATTAGCTTTCGATTAAACTCGTACCTACTACTAGCCCCACAGTCAATCAATAGTTTCTTTAAAACTCCACTTAGGGGCATAGGCATCAAACAATATTTTTATAATAATATGCAATATAACTTTATAAAATAAATAAGTCTCTATTGCGAACTCCATGTCCAAATCCTTCAGATCTGCTTGGAAGGAACGGAGGAAAAATAGGTACATATGACTAGTTGAATATTATTGGCACTTAGCTATCGATTGTTAATTATTGTCTTTCAATGCATTAAACTTCATTCATATATAAACTGGTTCCTTTAATTAATTATACTATGAAAGGTAACATAGCTCATCTTCAAACCTTCAAAGGTAGGTTCTAGCAGGCTAACACCAACCACTATCCTTTCCCGTTTATGAATTACGACGGTAAAAAAATGTAATATTCGTTGTACTTAGTGCGCAGTATAAAAAAAAGTAAAGACAATAATATTACAGAATGTGTCGGAATGCAGGGCCCTGATTAGTGTGAGGCGCCAAGTGGCTAACCCCGCCCGCTGTGAGGGCCAGACAATCCTCCCCTAACGACGCCTCTGGTAATTATTCTTCCAACTCCATCTTCACCAAATTTATTTCAATCTCTCGCTCCCAACACACAACCTTTAATCACTGTTCTTTTTTTATAAAGTAACATTTCATTATTCTTTTCATTACCAAAAGTAGCATCTGGCTTTGACATTTTTTAACAGGCTCAAGAAACAAATTTAAATTAATACAATAGGTAGGTACGTACATTTTTAGACTTAAAAGAACATGAAACTCTTTTTTTTCAAGAAATGTGTGTTACGTAAATCTACATAATAAATTAAAATTAAAAATACACATCGTCTTTACAATTTATTTTATCAAACTAACCTTTTTTCAATGATCGAAATTTAATAAATACTAAATAGCTTACGATCCTGGTTTAGTTTTTTTTTCAAAAGCGGGCTTAGCGACATGGCTTTTTTAAACAACATTCGCAAACACGCATGGATGATAGAATTGCAACAATCCTTTAAAGACGGATAAAGTTGACAATTTTTATGATACGTTGAGAACAATATTCATGCAGTCTTCGATAACTGATTCGTTGCTTCATAAAGTGATTGCTCCCGTTCAAATCCCGACGTCCCTCTGGTCTACCCATTTTTTGTCTGACACTTTCACATATCATTCATAGTAATACCTCATGTTAAACAAATATGAATAATTCCATCCAGCCTGTACGTACTAACCATTATAAAGTGTATAGGAATCCATTATATGGCGTCTAACCTCACATACTCAACGTATAAGCCGATGGTATATATCAACCTATGATGTAGGTTTCGCGTCTACGTCAACATATTTCCAACGCGTTGATGTTATTTTCTCATAAAATTACTGTGGGTCAATTAAAATTACTAGGTACGTAATTAAATGGAAATTTATAATTGCAAGGCTTATATTTTACCCACCACGCCGTGTTCCGTAAGAGGTAGGTACAGAGAACGCACCTATCCACTTTTTTCTATCCAAAAACACTTCTTTCGCTTCTTCCACCGACATAAATTTATCATACAACCTCTCCTAATTCTTTTGCATCTGATCTGGCCTTTCTTGAAGACGGAATCGATGTGTTTGATCCACGTCTTCTTACAGTTTTTCTTTCAGGCTTAGAAATTAGCTTATAGTTATCCGATTTTCATCCATTCTTTTCATACGACCAAACCATATTATCATAACATCTTTTTAAATTTCATATTTTTGACCGTGCACTAACATCAATAGTCTCCTTTTTTTAATATTTTTATTCCTTACCATCTCCCACAGAGTCTTTCGACATTTCATCTCTATTGAGCTAATTAAGAACGAATCATACTATGAACATGTAGTTTTATGATGAAATGTGTAATCAAAACGGGTGGAACTTCTTGAGGGAACTTCTTGGAACGTCTTGAGTAATTAATAAAATCGCAAGCAAGGTTGAAAATAAAGGGGTTGTTATTCTAGATACATATAGACAGAACCAACTGCTGTATTTGATGAAAATCGGCGCAAGAATCCTTATGGAACGTTGTGTTGTTGGTCTAATCCTGGGCCATCATGAAGAAGTTTCGAGAAAATTTTGCACTTCTTTGTCTTACAATAATTAATATCAAACACCCTTCAAGACGTCGACACTCCAAGAAAACCTAGGTGCTTCCTTGGATTTGCCTTTAGAAAACTATTATCTTCATCAGCTAAAGGTAGGGACCTACATTAGTTTCCAAGAGTCCCTTCTCCATCAACAATGATTACGGTGAGGCGCTAATCTATACACGGCGGGTCTGCTTTGAAATGGAGACGCCCGATTGTGTCCTTGTTATTCCAGCACAATGGCCGCCACTCCAGCTAATCCTTTTAACAAAGCCAACTAACGACACTTACCCTTTTGTTATCTCAAGTAGAGGATGGCTCCTGCACTTGAGATCCTTTTTTTCTAATAACCAATATTTCTCTTTTCATGAAAAGCTTTTGTTGTTATTTACTTTGGGATAATATTTTTTTGCGAATATTGAATAAGAAATTTTAATACCTGCAAATTATTATATTTTTATGTTTACCCTTCATATTGTATACCGGACAAGATAAAGCAGAAATAATAAGGGATCTTCATTCCTTCCAAAATTTTCATTCGCTAAGCATGTAAATATCTTCATTACCTATACGAATTCTGCTATTTTCTAACTGATGGGATGATATGAAAATCTTATTATCTTATTATTATTTTCTTCATGTGTAGGTATTAATTATTATCACCCATATTTTCCTTTTTTTAGTATACAAATGAATCTGGCCTCACCCAGACTGATCACAAACATACTGTTAACGTCTTCCACAGGAAACAAAGCTTCGATTTTGAAAGAGGCAAATACGTAGATGTTTTTCTTCGGGAATCGACCTTACGACTTTCACAATAAAATCTAAACTAGCGGTTCATTGGCTACTAAACATACCTAGTGTCGTTTTAAAAATTTACTTCGGAGAAATTTTTGGTTTCTCTATCACATAATCGTATAAATAATAAATTGTCACTAATATTTTCACAAATTTTAAACCATCAGTTTGAACCAATTTTTTACACAATATACATTGGTACATAGCGTATCTGCGGCAACAACTATATAGTGTATTATTTTTCAATCCACCATAGGTCCCAGCTATGGGTAGGTATTTATTACAAAAAAAACCTCATAAAACTAAATTATTAGGGGTACTTTTATATTGGCAATAAAACAGTTTCGCAATCTTGATGCGTGCTTTAATTTTTAGCACCTTCTTTGAAGAGACGTTGCGAGGGACCGAAATGTCCGATTTTAATCGATTATTAAATCAATTTAATAAAAACCATACCACGCCCCCCGCTGTGACAAAATATCGGGACCGCCAAAAAAACGATAATATTTTTTGTGTTTTGTTCCAAATCCCATCTTCATAATTTACATGTTTTTTATTTTCATCTTTTTACATTTTCCTACTCGCGGCAGTCAGCGAATCTTTTAACAGTCTTCACAGATTCATAAAACTTTTGTTTATAAAAAAAAATATTATTAAAAAATTATGTAAATTAGTTTCTTATGCCGTGTGTGTGTGTGTGTGTGTTTTTTTTTTTCTTGTAAACCTACTTGGTAATATTATGATTATTTTAGTTTGACAGGTTAAATAATTTGAGTGGTTATGGTATTTATGCGCCCCCGCCCCGCTCCGCCACTGCTTCGCCCCGGCCGAGGGCTCCACGAGGCTACTCCTGCCTGGCGCCACTGCCTTATATAAAACAAACATCATTAATCTGACTCACTATAGTGTGCCTTGTTATAATTTGGACTTACGTTTACACCAATGGTATTGGACATCGGGGAACATTATTGATTTCATATATAAATATGTATTAATATTTTTTTCTACATATTATTTTATTTAAAAAACAAAACATACCGACTTCCGTTTTTAGTTTAGGTTTATAATATATAGGTATGCGTATGGTGTCAAAGGTGCTTGCAAATTCAATGCTATAAAACACATAATATCAAAATATCCAATATAACCCAATCCTTGACATAGGTCGTCTAAATGTTAAAATGGTAAACATTTTATTGAAGTCAGGACAATAACTTTCTCTTTTTCCTTCCGTGTCCTTTATTCCTATTCCTCACCCTTGATCTACATCCCTTTACCCAAGCAAAAACTACTTCATTCTACCTCCCTACTTTTTTCTGTTGTATATCAATTTACTTTCCACCTACTCGCAATATGTTTTTCCATCCCCATATTGTCTTGTAGAAAAATTAAAAAAAAATACAACAAGGAACTTATGTCTGACAGAATAGTTTCAACTCGTTATATTGTATTTTTTGTTGCGGTCCATCGCATCTTATTCCATCCGATGCCCCGGGGTAGTCGCACTCTATACCCGCGTACTTCCTTCGAACTAATAACACCTACTCTGTGGCCTGTGGCTGGCTGTGTGAGACCTGATCCTGGGCCTGGCCACCTCTAATGAAGACCCCGTTCACGGTCTGCTCTTTCTCTGTGTTGGTTGGTGTTGTTTGTTTTCTTCTCGTTGTGTCCGTGTGAAAATTGGTTGATTTACTGCTGTTTTACCAGCTCGCGCATTACCATATAAATGTGGACTTCAATGGGATCACATTATCGAAGAATCTTGATTGATTCATTTATTTATGATGGATAAATACGTATTAATTTATATTATTTCCCGTTTCATATTTAATATGAAAACATTACTTTTCTTGTTTCTTAAAATATATCATTTTTTAATAAATCTGTGCTCACTTTTAAAGTGAACAAAAACATACACTTTGACTCTTTCACAGAAAGCAATTTAAAACTTGTGTCGTGAAAGAGGATGATGGTCGGCGTCTGGGATCGAACCCGCAAATGTATACGTACGAAACGGTACGAAGGCCGGCTTAGGCTATCAACCATTTCAAAACCGCTTCTTGTGTTCTATTCATCGATATCGCAGAAAAAAGCAGAAACACGCACTGCTTACATACACCTAAAAATATCTATATTTAACCGAAAATACATAGGTATACATCGTATTGGTGTGTGAAAAGGAAATACATCGCGTGTGATACAAAAGAGCAAATAAAATCATCTAAGATTGAATCTTTGATAATATTGATACTTACATGAGCCTTAAACCCACAATAGTGGTAGATTTTCACGAATCCAGCTTATTTGAAATTGTATTGCTAATAACACAAAAAAAATTTCAAGTAGTAACAAGTTTATTTCAAGAAATGTAAGAAAATTCTAACTAAAACTTTTGAAAATGTCGTCACTCCATCATATTGGCAAACGGCTCATACTCCAGATCTGCGTTTTACAACGCATCATTATCAATCAACTTCTTTAAAATAAACATTTGATATCTGATGTATCAAATGGTTAACATGTCATTTAACTTTATAAGCTAACCAGGTAGGCTGTATCAAAAATTTTCACAGCCTCGGAGCAGGGCTATTAAATTAACCTTCTTTTTTTTGTTTAAAGTTCGTAATTACAATATTTTAGTTGGAGAACATGGTGTTGATGAGGGCAGTGCCATTAGATTTAAATTATTTACACCCCTTTTCGTTTATTTATTTTACGACCACGGTAGAAAATAAAATATTTGTTTTTCTATCTCGCTCCATCGACAAGAAATATAATTAGGTTTGTAGATTTGGGCGATTGATAAAAAATTTACAACACCTGCCTGGTGAGATTAATATAATATTTGGTTAGAGATGATTTCTGTTATATATTTTTTGTTTTGTTTTAAACGATCGCTTAAAAAATATAAAATATTCATTAGTTTCTGTGGGGTCTAGTCTCCGTAATAATTATTATTCTGTAATAATTAAGATTTTTTTTTAGAATATTGTTATATAAAATGTGATAAATAGGTAATTCAATTTTATAGGTGAACCCATCCAATTTTGAAAATATTTTGGACGAATTAAGTACAAGAAGTTGTCCTACCATCTTAACATTTTTAAACAAAATATTTGAATTTTTCCCAATAAAATACTTTTCTCTCACAAAAGACCCCGATGGTTTGGTGTAGTTTTTTTAATAAATGTAGGTAGGTAGGTATAGTTTTCACTTCTGAAATATAATTCTTCATATAGTTCATAAATTTTTTTATTAACTATGAAAATGCACAGTTCTTAAACTCTGTTGTTTTAGAGAATTTTTAGAGGCCCATCAGATCTTTTGTTTGGACCGTCTTACTTCTAAGTAAGTACTAAGTACCTTTTTATATTTCTCAACCAACTCTTTCATATTTCATAATAACATTACCCTGCGTATTATTTCTGTACCTATTTGAAAAGCACTGAAAACCCAACCGAGCTTTGGGCAATTTTCAGTATCTAAAGACGATAACAACTGTCCTAATAATATATTTATACTTTTCGTATCCCGATTAGCTATCTGGTTATTATTTTATCCTCTAGATAAAATCTCTCCAAACTGTCCTATTTTTTCTCTAGTATCAACTCATCATTCGGATCCGTTGGATAGGCACATTTGGTCATCCACGTTCTTTGTATCTTCTGGTTTGCAAACTGCAAACACGTTTATTAACAAAGTACGCACTCTTCTAATCATATACAAAAAACATTTACTTATAAATATTTCGAATATTCCTGATATGGTACCTACTTCCCACGCTAAAAAAGGCACTAAGCATTTACACCTTATTTGAACTACACTCTTAAATTGTTCGAATATCTTAAAGATTTTTTGTCAAGAATGTTAACCCTTTGTAGTATACTTTTTTTTGATAAAACCAGCTTTTGATAATATGTCAACATAATGAAATGTGTTAAAAACAAAACTGTCTACAAGTAATGTTGTAGTGGTCTTACCAATTTAACACAGACGGGGGCCACAGAGGACAAACGACTTACCTAAAGCAGTTAATTTTTTTTGTCGATGGATCCTTTTATAGATCCTTATCTGGATCAAACTTTGTTGTTAGGACATAGTATTCGTTAATAATAATTATCGTTTAAAGTCAACCTGAGATATAATCCTTATTGTATATATTTCAACGCCGACAATCGAGTAGTGTATATTAACCAACGAATCACCTACCTGATTTAGAAACCTCTCGGCATTAATATCGGATTCCTTTGACATTCGATCTAAAGTCGTGTAACTAGCCTCTTGATGGGCAATTAATTCTGTGTTTCTGGGTAGGTTCTCCTTATACCTAGCTACTGGAATTCGAGAATTTCTTCTCATGTCTAAACGATGTGATTTTGCAGTTGTTGGGTTCACTAATTTATATTGTATTTTATAAATGAGGTCTGTAATTCATGAAATGAGGGAGCATGATGTCGTATTATCTTTTGGTGATTAGGTACTTCTTTTTTTGGATAAGTTCCCTCTAGTAGAAGGGGTGCCTGTTTATTCATAAGTACCTAAAGAGTCTGGGTTTCAATGTTCTAGAAGTAGTCAATTGAGACCATCAGATCACACTTCAAGACATTAAGTTTTGAATCTTCATTGTCTAGCTAGAGTTAAGGGACCCATATCTATGCACATCCATTGTCAAACTTTTCAATGTTTTAAATAGGCTATATTGATTTTTTCACATTGGTCATTATATTAAATCAAATTTCAAGCTATTTCCTTTGTCTTTTCCGCTAAGCAAATCTCGTTTCACGAAACCTTAGCCTTAATGTGAAATTCGTTAACCAAATTTTATATAACGCAATTTCGTATAGGTATTATACCTATATGACAATTCTATTTTATTTTACAATTTCGATCTAACTGGTAGCTAAAAAAATAGTTGGTATATAGGGACACCTTAGAATCAAATTTAATTTGAGTAGAGACAGGTCCTTTCGCATTTATACTATTTTTTTCTTGAGACCATTAAAAACCTTTCCTACACATATTCACAAGATGTATAAGTGCATGATATCGCATGTCAAATCTTGCCGATACGACGGTATAAAGATTATTTGAATTACCTGTTCGAGTTCCGATAACATCGCGCTTCTCTGCGGGCGGTCGTCTTTGCGGGTCCGCCCCATGGAGAAAGGCTCTGTTTACCCTTCAGGTTAGCGCGACCAAGGGAAGTTGGTGGTCACACGTATGTGGTAATTGAAATGGTATACCAGCTTCATCCCCCATATGGTGGATAATGAGGTTGGAATGGCGGAGGTGAACACCTGAGGTTTCTAAAGGATGGTCAACAATGTTCAAAAAGTGGTACAGGTAGGTACACATAGATTATAACCGTATCGATCTTCGAACCCATGACTGCTGTGGTTATAAAACAAACGATATGCTAGTTTGATGACAAAAGTGTGACTTTACTTTGGGTGGGCTCGAAGTGGAACAAATTCCATTTCAAAAATCATGATTTAAAAAAATTCAAACACGTAGATATTTTTGTTCTTTTTAGTCTTTGATTCTTTCACCATCAAAAGATGAGATGGAATTTCTAAGATACCAAACCAAAGAATTCTTGATTACGGAATACGGCGCTAAGATTCCTTTCCCATCTAAAGATCATATCACAATTAGTTCTCCCATCATAGACCGTTAATGATTTTATGTGATGATAATATAGAACTATCCTTAGTAGACTATGACGAGGCATCAATAATGTAATTAATAAATCATTGGTTGGAACAGAATTAGGTTTCACAGGTTCGAGATGCAATCTGCATTTTACAACCGAGATATTATTCTACATACCTACCTACGTGGGTGCCTTTGTTTTTGTCTAAATTACGATGATCCTCACGAAGGACTGTAAAAACAAAAGAATTTAAAAAAAAATAAACAAAAGAATTTCAGTTTTTAAACGGACCAATCCCCTTTTTACGAACAGGCGGATTAGGGTTGGCACATTTTTTTTTTAATTAATCATTCAGAAATTGATGAATTAGTACAGGTAATTTGCGAATTTACGAACAAAATGATGTTTATATACCTACTATTAACTTCTAAGATAGATTTTACTACATATTGGAGAACAGCCGGTGGAACTTATTACCTAACTGTGTACCTATTCGAAATAAATTGAACATCAGGGAATCGTTGATTTGGAGATCTGTCGTCCAGAAAACTAACCCACCGATGTCGTAATACAATCGTATTGCAATTAAGTAGTAAATCTAAAAATGTCTTCCTTCTTGTTCTGTTCCTGTCTTTTTTTGTCAAGATTTTGCTTTTTATTCTATAAAAGAATACGAGTGACTAGACAAGTTTACAGACGAAATTCGAAAAATCTAATTTATTTATGCACCTACTTAAACTGTGTTCTTTAAATGCCAGATAACCCCATCTGCTAGCCCCATCTGAATTATGTTCATTTAAAATTTCTTCCAAAGTTCAAATATACTTATGTTAAAATTTTCGTTCCTAATATCAATGTTAAAAACAAAATATCATAAATGCCACCCCTATTTTTAATAGTTGATTAGATACAATATATTTATAATAATATTATGAATTCCTAACAATATTTGTTTAGGATTTTTTTGTTGCACCAATCTACCTAAGGAGGAAAAAAATCTCACCGCATATTTCGAATATAATAATTATGAAATATGGGTGGTATCCTTCTCTAAAATCTAAAGGATATGTGATGACATTCTACTTAAACATTTTATGAAACCTTTCTTGTTCCAAATTGTAATATATATCTATCTACATTTTTTTATGTCGACCTACCGGATTGATAATGATACACTCAGAATAAAAGTAAATTATACGGTTAGGACTGTTCTTTGTGGTTTTATTTGGTGATAATTCCACGTAGTTAGTTGTGTAAGATTTCCGGTTAATTTTCTCGTTCTTGATAGGTTAATGAGACTTGCGTGGAAGTAATTTTCTACTGCTGGCTTCTACGTCTGTTATACTTTAAAAAAATATATTTGTATTGTTGGCCATATTGAACCAATAATTTGACTGCTCCTATATAATTGTACAAAATTCCTCAATTTTTTTAAATTGTAGCCTAAAATCGATTTATAATCAAATGATGCATAAGATACCTGTTTTCTATAATAGCGATAGGTAGGTACATTCTGAAATAAAAGATACGTCAATCTTCTTCTTTTTTCTACTCGATACAAGTATCACCGTGATTTTCTGCCTTCTGACCACGATGTAGGATTTCCAGTAAAGTTCTTTGGGAAGCCATGTATTTTTATCCTGCTTCATTTACCTATTACATTACATTGGGCATGGCTGGGACATGTGTTGAGGATGCCGAATGACAGTTGGCCGAGGAGAGCGCTGTTTTTCCTCCCATCAGGGTCTCGAAGACGTATGGAAGACCCTTTTATACCGTGTTCCGTTCCTTCGAGGCAGAGCTGAGGGAGTTGGACATGGTGTGGGAGGAGGTCATAAGCATTGCGTAAGATCGAGCGCAGTGGAGAGCTCTTGTTGCCTCCCTATGCTCCTGAGTGGAGTTTAAAGGAAGTTTCGATTGATTGACATTTATTACACTGCCATTTATGTTCATTATAATTATTACAGTGATAGTTTTGTATAATTTTTCAACTGCATTCTAAAGGTTATTTTATTCAGAGTTCATATTGGTAGTTAAGGTCAGAATTATTATGAGTGTCTTGGCAGAATCCTCCGTTTAAAGCTTTTATAGGCTTTCTTCTATAACGATTTCTGTTTTAATAATTTCAAGTTGTCACATTGACAGCGTCTGTCCAACATCTCGACTAATTATCTGCTTGGTTTACTCTATTATTTTATGTTCTGTTTCTGTATTCTCGACGGCATATTCTACAAAATAGGGCGTGCAAAATTGTGCTGCACAAAATCATACATCAGCGGCAAACGCAGTCTCATGTGTCACGTTGAGAACTGATTATGGTGAATTCAAAGCGTAAATTTCTTCCATAATCCAGCATGAACGATACACAAATGCCCATTTTTTGAAAGAGAGATCTAACAGCCAATAGTATTCTTACTTTCCGCCTTTTCACTCTCATGCGACATCCAGAAAAATCTACATTTTTGGTCCAAAAATCTAAATCTCTATTTCACCCCCTTACTGATTTTAAACTTTTATTATTTTTTGATCAGTTCCATCAAGTATCTAAAATATCGCATATTATTAATTTATTTACGAGACAAAAATATGTCTGCATAAACATCGATAAAATATTATTAACATATTGGCGACGAATTCGTTATACATTCGACAAAAGCCTTGTCGTGTTAATTTTACGGACAACAAATCATTTTAACCAAACAAACAAACGGCCGACATCTGGACATGGCTGGATCGCTGTCTGGATGGCATTTGCGGCACTGCACTGGCGGGCTTTTGGGTTAGAGATAGGCCCATGACGACATGCCACTTTATCGAGCAGGCGACAGGCGTCTTTTGGAACCTTTATCACTTGAAACAATTGAGCTTTTAGACAAAAAAGCTCATTCAAGGGTGTCATAAGCCTATTCAGCCGTACGAATGATAACAGCTCCGAGTGAAAAGGTTTTTTATGATGGTATCTCGAAGGAATTTCGGAAGGTGTTAGCGTATTATTGAAAAACGTTATTTCAATGCGTGTTCTTCAATTTATGCGTTTATAACAGTATGTCATACTACATTGAAGCAATAATCCGTTACTTTTAGTGGATTTTTAACGCTTGATGCAATAATCCAAGTATCTATTCATTTTTCTTTCTCTTCTTCTTAATTTATGAGGCTTGTGGCCTACAATTCATTGTTGGTTACCCTCTTGCGGGGACGATCTCCAGTTATCCTTCCGTCTACTCGGGAGGAGTCTTCCATGAGATTGGCCGTGCAATGCCATGTGAGGGAATCTGGAAGAATCCATTCTCCTTTCATGTGCATACCAGAAGCTTCTTCGTTACCTTCTCCATGCCCTCGACCTCGCATATTTATCTTTTGATTCAATTTTCTTTCCTCTGTACATAATAGTGTAATAGATTCACATTAAAAACATCTGATTGACCAAGAGATTTTTTATTATTTCGGGATAGTGATTAAAATTTTCCTAATTAATAGAGTTTTATGTATTGGAAATTTAATAATCTAAGCAGACACTGAATCTATCAGATCATGAATATAACATCTGTGGACTTAAAACCACCATTGGCTTGGGTTTAAGGCCTTCTACGTTGCAATAATGCTCCCCGTATCTCAAGTTTTGAATATATCCTTGTTGTATATTATTATTATGTTGATTTATTTTCTTTTTTTTTTCAAATTTCAATTTTTCATTCATTTTCAAAATGAGAACGATAGCCTTAGGCTTTCACCTGCCGAGGTATTGCAACGCCTCCGGGTCATTTGAGCGTTATTTGTGTAAAGGTGCATGTAAACCAAACGAACATAGAACCAGACCTGGAAAATAGAGAAATATTTTCTTGATCGTTGATACGGACACTAATCTGTCATCGCCCATTAATAAGAACTTGCCCAATGGTGTCCAATATCAACCATAAAAGAAAATATGGTCTGTTTCTAGATTTAGCTCTATGTTCGTTTGGCGTAAACGCATGCACACTTAGAACATGGCAGATGGGAAAATTTCTTCACTAACAATGTATTTTAGCCTAACCATGAAAAAATATTTCAGTACAAGAGCCTTGTATATACGAGGGTGGTCCGATAAGTACTTAGCCTCACCGCTTTAAAGCGCCATTATCGCAACAAATAATTCCTATCGTATAGTACGTTCTTTTAGACGACTACTATCAAAATTTCAGCCGATTTGAACACGTAGTTTTGTTTTTACCGCTTGTGGAAGCCGGTGTGTCCGCAGATTTTTGAAAAATGGAAAAAGAGCAATATCGTTCGGTGATTCGGTTCTTGTTTTTGGAAGGGAAATCATGCAGCGAAATCAATGAGCGCTTGGATGCTGCATACAGCAAGTCTTCTCCTTCGATAACAACTGTAAAAAATTGGTTTTACGAGTTTTAACGTTGTCGCACATCAGTTTTTGATGAGCCACGCCCAGGTGCCCCGAAAATGGCTACCACGGAGGAAAACATGACAAAAGTCCACGATCTGGTATAGGCAGACCGCCGATTGAAGGTGCGCGAGATAGCTGAGATAGTACGCATCTCCAAAGACCGCGTGGATCATATCTTACTTGAAATTTTGGGCATGAGAAGGCTGTCGGCGCGATGGGTGCCGCATTTGCTCTCTCTGGATAACAAGTGCAACCGTGAGATCACTTCAGAGCAATGTTTGACGCTGTTTAAGCGCAATCCTAAAGAGTTTTGCATTGTTTTGTGACCGTCAACGAAGCAGTGATCTACTGGTACACACCAGTGACCAAGAATAGTGGAAATAGTGGACTTTACCCGGCGAATGTGCTCCGAAAAAGGCGAAGACTGTTCTATCGACCGAAAAAGTGACGGCCGACGTTTTCTAGGATTCACATGGTGTGATCCACATTGACTACCTGGAGAAGGGCAAAAGGGTTACAGGGCTGTACTATGCTGAATTATTGGGTCGGTCCGACGCCGAATTGCAGAAAAAACGGCCCCATTTGGCGAAGAAAAAAGTTATCCTCCACCATGACAACGCACCGGCTCACACTTCCGCTGTCGCCACGGCTAAATTGGTCGAATTGGGCTACGAACTGCTGCCCAATCCACCGTATTCTCCAGATTTGGGCCCATGAGACTTATTTTTGTTTCCAAACTTGAAAAAGTCTATCGCCGGGCAGAAATTTTAGTCAAACGAGGAGGTCATCGCCGCCACGGAGGCATACTCTGCAGACCTCAAGAAAACTCATTTTTCAGACGGGTTCAAGAAGTTGGAGCATCACTAGATCAAGTGTATAGAGGTAAAAGGAGACTATGTTGAAAAATAAATCATAAATTTTCCATAATTTTCGTTTTTCTTTTGTAGGCTAACTACTTATCGGACCACCCTCGTAGGTATTCTTTTAAAAAAGTAAGTTTGTAAACATAATCAAATGAATATTTTTTGACCATGAAACAGGCGCCAGAAAAATAAAAATAATAATTGTCCCAACATCCGACTGCGATTACTCATTGTTGTTCCAAGATGCAAAAACCACAAAATATTTCCTGACAGAGCGAGAAAGGACATCCGGTTCGTATTGTTATCCTTGTCTTTTGTTTCTGATTTCATTCATATTATTGATAAATATTTTCTATTTTGTTTGTGTTCATTCATAATCATTTTACTGAAATATTTATAACTGTTTACAATATTGTGTATTCATATAGTGATTTATTACGCTTATGTACCTACCTATATACGAGTAGTTAGGTAGGTACATAAATAATCATATCTACTTATTTTCTAAAGTAGGTATAATCAACGGATTTGTTTTTACGATGAAAAAAACTTATTTTAACGCAAAATCGTGTAGGCATCTTAATCTATATGTGTTTATCATTATACTTTCGTTTGTATTAATATTTATTTAATATACCTACCTAATAGTATTTAATTCGACATCATCCAACGATCCACAAGTTTATATAAGTATGTACATATTATACACAATATATTAAGTTACTTTATGTCAATAGTAAAAATAAAAAAAAGTATATACATTTTGAGAATGGTATGTGAATGTGAATACATGGGTACCATGAGGAATGATATTAATAGAAAGGAATGCGGAATAGATGTTAGCGTAGTGACTATAGAATGAAAGTGAATAAATTAAGGTGATTTGGGCATGTAGAGAGAATGAACGAGGAGAGAATGACTTAAAGGATATATAAATCTGAAAGAATGGGTGCACGCAGGCGCGGCCGACCTCGAATGACATGGTCCGACCATATCGGTGCCATCTTAGAGGAGGGCCAAGTCAGGAGCAAAAGGAATAAAAGAGCGGAATGTATTGCGTTTGGAGAAAGCGACAGAGGTTTGTTAGGATAGGAAAGAATGGAATATTTTTACCTCTCTGCCTACCCCCTTCGGGAAACGGCATGATAGGTAAAAAAAGAATACCCAATTTTGTAACAATTTCATCCAGTTGTTATAGGTACCAACTACCAAGTACCTATAGATTAGTCCGTACTTATACCTTGCTAAGGATGCAGAATATAGATGGATGGATGTGTAGGTTTATTTATTGATTTTGTGCACCAAATGGTTGTATTTTATTAGGACGAGACTTCTAATAGGTTTATGGGGACTGACAGGTGCCCTGACCTTCCCGGCTGTTTGTTTAGCTGGCAGAAATATGGTGACCACGCGTTGTAGCCACATTCTAACTCAGATTTTTGTCTTACCTATCACGCGGTGTCCCGAGTACTCAAAGATCTCCACTCTTTTCTCTACAAATACACTTATTTCGTTTCTTCCACCGACATACCATTTCTCAATACAACGTATTCTATTTTTCTGACTTCTGAGCTGGCCTTTCTTGAGGACGGAATTGATGTGTTTGATCCACGTCATTCTCGGAATCCTTCAAGCTGGACTGCAAAATGTCTAAGCTTAATTTGTCAGTTGTTTGCTTCTGATAAATGAAATAAATTGGCCTAAACCACGATTTGTTCTAAAAAAAATGTACCTACAACGGAATATTGTTATATATTCCGTAAGCTAATGGGCAGTTAATTATTTAACAAAAAACTATACATAATTCTGCATGCAAATGCAAATTGATTAAAAATATCAGCTTATCGAATTCGGTAATCGAAAATTTGACAAAAATGCCTGGAATTTACTGCCTAAAATTAAGAATTAAGATCTGATTTATCGATTTAAAAGCCACGGGTAACATTTTTTATCATTATCCACCGGCAACATTTTTTTCGATATGGTCACACCAAAAGGAACACCGTTTAAAATTGTTAGAATGTTCCTAGTAGGTATAGGTATATGATAGGCCACTTGTACAGGACCTGGCTGGTATTTACTTGTGAAGTGTATCCTCGCTCTAATTGCTCCTATTTCGCCATAAACAAACACCTTCGTATCTGGAGCCAGTACCGTCATAACCTCAACTAACTTCTTCACCTTCCTACTGCCTTGGACCTGATTGTTTGCCCTCTCCAATATCGCGTGTCTACTACACCTCATGTTAAAGTATAATATTACACTCTTAATTAGACGTTTATCTACTTAGTTTATTCTACCTAAGTATAGATTTTTTCAAAAAATCGTAGAATCTGGATGAAGTTTCGCTTCTCAAAGTTATCTAAACAACGCATTAAAATTTCTTTCAAAATATGTTGATCTTTGGCTGCAATAAATCTTATAACATAGATAGATTACTTTTATCAATAGTTTCCTTAAAACATAAAACAATTTACTTTTATGATAAGAACTGAGTTTAGAATAAATCTGTTCTATCGAAGGAATGATTAGGCAATTTCAAATGGCTTTTGCGATTGTAGATTAGTTTCCCCAAACTTCTTCACAGCGAATAAACTACGAAAGCTTAGAAATTTATTGATAAATCGTACATTTCCCAAAGAATTATATCTATGACATTTCCTCCAATCTTAATCATTAACGAATTGAGCGTGCATTTTTGGTGGAATTGTTTGAATAATTTGTGCAATAACAAATTAATAGTTTAATTTAAAGTACCTACTTACTTAATTTTCAATATATTTTATAACTATTTGTTAATTTTGTCTAAAATTTCGTTTTTAGGTTTGTTGTAAAATTTCTATTAAGTACATACCTACCTATATAAAAATTGAACATTATTTAAGAAAGAAAAAATGTAAAGTTTCCGATCTGTCAACTGCGTTCTTCCTTTCAAGCTAAAGTTTAGCTTCCCCACTCCCAATATGATACTCCCACTTGATCCATTCTTGAAACAAGCCATAAATTTGTAACACATACGTATTAAAAAATAATAACACCTTCAAGTGGGAGGTTAATTAGATCAACAAGTGTACCTGGTCACGTATTTAATCGCTTGTAGAAAACCTATCAATCACACCTAAAGCAGAATCACTCTTCAATGGGTGTAGTCTAGCGTAGGTACCCCTACACTGCACAGGGTATACCACACAGACACGCACCCACACAGGCATACCAATTATTAATCATGATAATATTAGCAAGCAGGTGATCCTCAAAATATGGAGGTGTACGCTAATTATAACACACAACCAAATTATTGTCTCGAACAAGATTAACGTAACTTTCGTGGTTTTTTGTGTCACTAATAGTGATGATAGATATCAGGCATATTGCTGACAAAGATGAAATTCTTTGTTAATCAAAAAATGTAAAATAAGTACCTAGATACTTCCTTATATATATTTTCAAATCCAATTGATACATTTTTGAGAACACGTTAAAAGTAATTTGATAATATTCCGTCATTATAATAATATACCAATTGAAATAAATCAGTATCGTATAATACTGCAAAGTTCTGTTCATGTTTTTATTTAGGTATTTAAATAAATTTACAGATTAGCATGTTGAAACAAAAATAAAATCAGCTTTATAATATTATGTATTTAAGAAGTAGGAATAAAATATAGGTTCTACAATCTTTTTGACGCAATTGTTACACTAATTATGTTTGCTATTAATTTTTATCTTGAACCACTATACCTAACAGGCTGTCTTCATCTGCCGTTCCGAATGCTTGATTAGTGCGATCACATTGCGTTGATTTAATGTGATATACCTACTTACTAAGGTACGTATCAAAATATAAAAGGGCACCACAATCTATAAATTTAGAAAAAAACTGACAGTTTGTGTAAAACGACAATTTGATTTATACCTACACTTTTCGCGATTTTATTTACAAATAATACGCTTCAATCTTAACAAATTAGAAAAAAGCTTAAGAAAATATCCATAAAAAAAACTGCGTGTCAATATTTTTAATGTCAAATGGTTTTTAAGTAAACAAAAATTGTGTTTATATAGAATTTTTCACAGATGGCCTTGTTGTTTCGAAATTCGTTCCATATACTAACTTTAATATTATAGGTAGTAAGTATGTATTTTATATTATTTGCTATCCATTTTCGATGTTTTATTAGTTTGTTATTCTGTTATCCGGAGCGGAGAAGAATCCAGTAAACCAAAAATGATAAAAATCTGTCCAGCTGATCCTGAGTTATAAGTGTTCGCACTAACTCGACTTTATTTTACATCTTTAGATTATCAAAGTTGTATGGTGTTTCCCTGGTCCCCAAATCTATTACAAGCTAGTTAAATTAAAATCGTCTTGTTCCAACTGATGAGAGATCTTTGTGTGGAAGGTTATAATTTTAATAACAAAAAAAACCCTCGTTTTTATGGATTTATGTATTTTGTGTGTTTTTTTACACAAAAAATTGGGTGGAGGCGAACAGATACGTAACCTTAGTTTAGCAATTCAAATATCATTAACTCCGACACACCTTGGCTGAATGGAGTCCGTGTTTGTACAGCTGTCAGGATAATTGCCTCAGGCCACCATAACTACAGACCAACAGATTCTGCCAAACTCTCTACATAAAACAAGACGCTATGACCGAACGAGCTTTTCTTGTTTCTGTTTTGATTGTAATAATTATCTATTAACTTTTTTTTAAATTTCCAACTTGTTAGAAAAATGATTAGGTAATTATACCTATGTATATTGCGAGTTGCATTTTTAGGAATCAATACATTTTTAAACAAACTTTTTTATTTGCTTACTTATTTGAACATTCTGAAATAAGTTGATCAATTTTAGTGCCTTGAAATAATATACTGCAATAATGGTACAATAAAAAATGTAGTAAACGGCCATCAGACTCCCTTATGAAAAGCAATCACAACTCAAACTATCTCTTTTGATTGTTCAAAATTTGTCATGTTATTTTCTAACAATTTAGAATACAACTAGGACAAAAAATATTTCTGTGAACTGATGAGACGAAGGATTGAAGAAAAAGAAGACTATTATGCATATTTTATATGAACTGTGCATATAAGAGTCATTTTATTATGCATATAGTTATAACAGATAGACTATTTCACTGGGCTCATGTAATATGCACATTATATTTTTCCTAAAATTTCAATAGATTATTTAAAATATTTGATGTTACTTTTACTGAACTTTTATAATACCTTATGATGAGAGTAATTTACTGAAAATTTATCTTTCAAAATTTGAAAATAAATCTGTTATAAAACTACGATTGTATAAAAATTTGTTTCTGTGGTTTTTTTTCAAATTTGGTTTTACCACCTCCATAATAATAGGACGCTGATTTTTTTTTAAATATGAAAACCTTATATCAATATTATTTGAAATAGGTAATATATTTTCGTTGAGTTGGATCTAGGTACCTAAATATCATTTGTGGCTGAGAGTAATTAACACTGACATAGCTAAAATTTTAAAGGATTGATTTCATAACGCTTCTTAGTATTCAATATATTGAATATTGGCATTCATCTTTCTAACTAATATTTTTTTAAAGTATGTGCCCAGTTTTAAATTATAGGAGAATACATAGTACTAATGATTGATTTCCTTGCCGGGTGGTTTCAATCATTTCTAACAGTTACTTACTCTATAAATGTACTCAAAATATAACCTAATTCACTTCATTTTTTATGTGTGTATGAGGTAATGAGGTTTTATTCCAACAACACAAGTTGTTTATAAGCCAAATAGGTAGAGTTTCACATTTAATTCTCAATCTACTGAACTTACAAATTCTGAAAGTTACAAATGGCTGCCCTCATTTTTTATTATTATTATTAATGACAACCATTTCTTTTTTGCAGACGCATGTTCCCTTCTTTGAGTGTCCAAATCAAGGGACTGAAGGCAGGAGAACAGTATGCCGTCGCTGTAGAGATGGTTCCACTAGGGGGAGCTAGATGGAGGAGGGCTGGCGGAGTTTGGGCTTCCGGAGGCAGTGGAATGACTCCAGCAACTATCCTTAGCAACCAAGGAGCAGCTGGAGTTGCCCTTCATCCGGATGGACCAGCCCCAGCTTCCAGATGGAGTCTACCCATAAATTTCAACAGACTGAAGTTGACCAACAATGTCCACGATGCTTCAGGCAACGTAAGTACCATATTAAAAGATCTCAATTAGACCCCAGTCAGTCAGGACCGATTTAAAATCGATAACCCATTTATTAGGAATGTCGGCGACTGAATCGTCAGGCCACTCCTAATGGATCCTATACGTCGATTTCATAACGCATGGCTTAGAAAGTGATGCAATTTTTTTACGTGGGTTATATTGCGACGTGTCCGGAAAGGGATGGTTGTGGAGAGTTGTGGCATAATTGGCAAGGCGCCATGCGTCATATCTGGAACAATATGGTGGATGTTGAGTGAGGAATGTTTAGGGGCGGGGTATGCTAAGTGACTTATCGCTAGACGACGTGTGGGAGATAAGGTGTGTGGTAAACAGTGTGGCCCTCGTGGCGCCTCCACAACCTGTCTCCTCTCCTGCAACCATGCAAGTCTCCGGGCGGCAACTGCTGCAAAGAGCAAACACTTGCCTGCCTGGTAGCTTATGCCTTATCTGGATCATTATACCATCTCATTCTTAATTACAACAAAATAATTAGCTTTTCATATGACACCCACGTTTTTGTATAGGTACCTACTATTATATTATTTTTATAAATTGCTTGTTGTAAAAAAAGTTCGATATTTAAATTTCAATAGGGTGAGATAAATAATTGAAAATGTTTAAATTAGCTCTCTTATAATAATACATTTAGATATTACCTATACATTCGATAGTATGCGCCCTGGTGGGTTTTTGGCAGACGGATTTGGTCTGCCCGTCTAGTTTTAGAGTTTTTCTTTTTCTTTACAGTAGGTATGTAAGTAGTGTAGGTACCTATATCAAGTAAAAAACAAAAAAAAGTAATGTTGGCAAAATTTGCTGGTTTATGTGTTGTATTTTTTCGTGTATTTGTATTAAAAAACTGTATGTTTGCGAAAATTTGAAAAAAAATAGCATAGGCAGCTCTAAATTATTTCATTTCAAAAGATTCACTAACGGAATTTTTCCATTAAGTATGCAATGCAACTACAAATTATTATTGAATTTAAGCAAAATAGTTATGCAAACCTTTGGAAAATACAGTCTGCAACATTTGTGTTGAAAGCGCCACAGATATTTGACAAACGTTCTGATAAAAACCTTTGCCATAGACACATGTGACATGACCATTTAAGTGAAATCAAATCGCTCCTTTCACACTCAACTTATTTTATAACTATTCCATTTACAAAATGCCGACAGAGGAAATTGTCTAATCAAGTGGATAAACACTCCTGATTTATTTAATACTTACATATCAACGCTACTTTCACGAAATAAAATACAATAGGCGTATAACTGGACATAGTATTGTTGTAATCTATCCTTCTATACATCTATGGAAATGTTCCAATGACAATCATAAAAAATCGAACGTTGATTTCAAATTTGAAATTTCAATACTTTTCATAGGCATAGGTTATTATTATTGTGAAAAATCAAAATGTCGGTTGGGTAAACGCACCATCAGTTGTTGGCGCCAAGCGCATGGTGTTTTTAAGACAATAGTCTGCATTTTACAAAGATGTTTCATTGATGATCCACTCAAAGCAACCAGGGGCAGTAATGATTGTTATTACCTACTCTTTTACTTTACTACGGGTGCCCAATAATACCCACTTGAGATTTTTTACCATCCTTCTTTCATCACTTTATGAATCACTTTTGTTTTCTCAAAGACACTATAATGTTTTATCTATGGTCCATTATTACCAAAAGTGACTTGACACATTTTTCAATATTGTCCGCCATTATTATAAAGGAATAATGCACAGACAGTCATAAAGATCCTTTTTTTCCTTTTGACAAGACAGTTAATAATTGATTTATTTTTTGTTTATTTTCAGATAATCTTGACGTCCATGTGTAAATATCAGCCCAGAATACGTGTGATGCGTGTTGGTGGTGGATGGCCTGCTGAAAAATGCTTCACATTTCCTGAAACGGAATTCATAGCCGTCACAGCTTATCAGGTAATTATCGATTTGTCTATGATTAGGTATAGGCAGACGTTATATTTTTGTCTATGATTTGGAGGAGGCGTATGCCAGTTTTAGTTTTTCTCGGCCAAATCTTTATCGTGTCGTATTTTTTCTTTACAATAAGTTCTTCTTTTTCACATAGATATAATATATCGCCGACTATCTTACTGAAAATACAGGAAAATCTTTTTTTAATTCATGCATATAAATGCATGAATTAAAAAAATACAATGCATAAGCATAAAATTACAATGCATAAGCATTGTACGCAATTTCAAATTGCTTTTTTTCTCACATGATTTCAAGCAAAAAATCTCGTTGTTAAGCTTTTTGACATACCTACATTAATTAGTTTCCCAAGGAGTTGCCTATATAGTTATTGCTAGCAAAATAGACCTGAGGTCAGCATTGAAATTTATACCAGAATATTTTAATAGGTCTGTAAATTTAGAGGGTTGAATAATGCAAGAATATCGCCTGAAAGTGCCAACTTATGCAACCTTATTTTTTGAAAACTGCTACCAAACATCTGAAGTTGAGCCATAAATTAAATTGACTAGTCAATTTTGTATAGCAATTCACAATTCAGGGTTGTTCTTTAAATATTTTAATAATTTTTCAAGTATTTTTTTTAAGTATTTTCAAGTGTTTGCTGGCCAAATCACTAGAATTCGGGTGAAAGGCCTCAATAAAAAAAAAAGTATTTTTGTAATACACTTTTCCATAATATGGATACACCTACGCAAAAACTAGCGTAATCATAGCATTAATTTTTTGTTGACACTGCGACTAAAACACCTTGCGATATTCGCGATTTACTTACAATAGGATGTCTTTCAAAACAACGCTGTTTTTTTTTTCGAAATGATACACTCGAAGCGTGAAAATATTTTGGCCTTGTAGGTGCTCTAATATTGTCGCCTCGAAATGGCAAAAAAAACCCTATGGATGGGAATATTCGTAACTCGGTTCCCATGGTCGGCGAGATGAAAGGGCTCCCGGATAATGAAGGCTGTGGGCTGTTGAAGTGCGTTCGGCCCTCGACAAAGAAAGCAGTGATTATCGAACTAGGATTATCCGCGGGCGGCGTAGGTCTTATGCGGGCCAGGACACTGCATTTAGCGCATGAATTACCCTAATATTCGGCGCATTATCTCATTTTTAAAATGGCCTCAATTCTATTACACCTTGTTGCATATCAGTCAGGGGTTCACAACATACGGTCTCGAATTATCAACATTTATGATATTTAGCTTTTTCCTCAAATTAATGTACAATGCTCGGTCTCCTTTTTATTAGAGTTGAAAAATTGAAAATACAGGGAGGTAGAACAGTTTAAATTAGATAGTAGGTGATTATTTGTAATTTTGTTGTTAGTAGGCACTTTTGTTGTTAGTACCTTCACATGTCTTGTTAGTACATGGTTATACCATTGTGAGATAGCTATATGGCGTAATGAGATATTATAGAGATCTTCCTTTCTACTTGATTTTTTTAAATAATGATTCTCAGTGTGTTATGCTCTTTTTTGATTAAAGAATACACGCTTTTTCTGATCATCTGTGATTAACATAGCTTTAAAAAGTAGAATAATATAAATCAAATCAAATTTGATGTGATGTAACTTTAATGGTTCTATCTTTTTTTATATTAATGGAAACCTTAGGAAGTCAGCAACTACTTATGGTATTCATAAGAAAAGTCCCTACGAATAAAATTTTATTTTCATATCCAATTTAATTAGTTCGTTTAGTCATCTCGGTAGATAAATATTGTCACTAAACATTGCGTCCCGGCGTGAATCGTTGATAATAATCTGTAAAGCGATTGAAGCATAAAATATGTTGACGACCCCTGGAAACCCCGGCGACATTACAGGAGGGCGCCTGTGGAGCGAGCAAAAAAATATCAATTCGAACATCAACACTTGCTCCGAGACGCCCCAACCATATCTCCCCGCACACAATTCACAGCGCAACCTGCGATTCCCAGATATCAATAAACACCAGCTACTGTCTTACGCTAATTGGTCTGCTCTTAACTCCACACATTGCGGCAATTCGCAGTCAGTCGTCTGGGACTGATGGGACTGATGGGCACCTACCCACATACCCTGGAAACTTCAGACGTCGCCACTGAAATTTGACACCCCATTTCTTTTTCCTATTCCCTACACAACTTTTTTGTGCCGGAAACGTTTTTACAGCGTTTAAATAAAAATTTGTCTAACGCTTTAATTGTTTGACATAAATAGGGTTCTTTTATTTTATCTTTGCCAAAAAAGGAAGATGCAATCGGCATAAAGATACCAATCTTGGCGTTATTTATATGAAATGACGCAACCAGCGAGATAAAATATAAAGTATAGGGTAAGGTTGCTTATGTCGTACCCCCTAAGGAAATAATACTGTAATATTCAGTACAATTAAAATAAAACAAAATCATCTGCATCTTTTAAATCTTTATTTAGTTGCCTTTTAATCAACAATCATAGAAACTTGAAATTCGTTTATCAAAATAGGTATTTTAACGTTTTTCAAAAATATACCTTCGGTACGATTAAGGCGCCTAGTCGCCTAATTCGTACCACCTATAGCCTTAGTCGTACTTAGAAAATATAATTTATTGAAAACATAATAAACTATAAAAAAAGTAATTAATAACCAGAAATCAAATGAATAACTTAAAAAATACTAAACTAAATTCGGTCTGAGATCAACTTAAAACATTTTTTTTGTGGTCAAACCTAATTACTAAGTAAATAAAAATGTAGAAAATAGAATTTAAAAAAAAATTGAGATTGAGATTAAACAAGATTCTAAATTCAACAAATAATATTGTGCTAATATCTCTTCCATGTCTGGTAACATATCATTAGGTCTTCCTAATTTGATTTATTTATTTATCAAAAATTTTCAATTTCGTCGTAGTGTAGGCTTCGGTACCTATATTAAATTTTATAAAGGCTTCATTAAATCCATTTTCTCCATTCCGATGTTTCTACAAAGCTTCGTTTATATCCTCCTGCTTCCAAGTATTGTAGTATTGTACTTTCTTTCGCCATATATATGTAAAAAGTTAGGTAAATTATTAAACAATTTTCTTAATACTTAAGTCGTACCGGTACGAGTAAGGAATTTTGCACAGGTACGACTTAAGCAGCGGGGTGTTCTATGTTTAAAACTAAAATCAAAACATAACCTAAAAATGTTCTACCCTTTGAATATGCGTAAACTATTGCCAGATAAGTCTTACAAATAGACGTTAACAATGAATATAGGTAGGGATCACATTCCTGCCATAAAAAGACTACGAATGAGTCAAGAAATTTAATGAAGACTGTACAAAAAACTTACTTTTTCAATATTTTTGCTTCACGATGACAGCCGGCCGTCCAGTAGTTTACGTTCGCTCACTCAACTAAATAGTTCAGATTGACGTCACTAGATGGTGCATTTTATTACTATTAGAAAAGATATTGAGGGAGTACGACTTAGGCCGTGGTACGACTAACGCAACCTTACCCTACTAAGCTATATTTTGATTATTTTCGATGTTTTGGCCAGAAAGTGCTTGGTGATCAAAAATTTGAGACTGAGAGAACTATAGGTACAAGGCTCTTTCATTTTAAACTTTTGATATCAATTTCACTCATCTGATTAGATTAGGAACCTACGTATATTTTGGAATCTATAAAATATCAGACGTTTTCTGAAAAACATACAAGTGCAGAAGCGTCCGTACAAGCGAATTCCCCATAGCTTTACAAATAATCAGAAAAAGTGATAAAGATCACTGAAAATGTGTTTTTTGTGTTTGTTTTCAATGCTCTGATGAACATTTTATTAATATTTCTTTAATTTCCTTGTTCACAGAATGAGCAGATCACACAGTTGAAGATCGACAACAATCCCTTCGCAAAGGGTTTCCGTAAATGCGGACAGGGAAGGTGCAAAAGGAAGATGAGATCCGAATCTCCCAATGGCGAAAGGACCGAAGAAAACCCATCCTCGAAAATGAGGTTGGACGACGGGAGTGAAGAGAAAATAGACGAGTCTTTCAGATCTTCGAGTCCTGTCGATCACAGTGGATCGGATAGATCGAGCGTTTCTTCGCCTGCTCTAGACATGAGCGTCAAATCGGATGAAAATAGAGTTCCAGCTTTACCCTACGAAGAGCATATAGATGTGACCAGCTGCGATTCACCAAGACCTTCCAGATCTCCGTCATTGTCCAGCGAATCATCCTACCAGCCAAGCGTCTTCTCGTCACATTCTGAAGACCAACCATCAACCTCATTCAGTAGAAATGACATTTTCAAATATAACAACATACATTTCCCCGATTGGTCCATGTACGCGAGAACTGCCGCATGGATTCCTCCGCACTTTTCCATGGCACCAAACTTCCCCTACCATCCACCAATGCTGTCTGCCTCCTCTCTTTGGCAGCATGCTTCTCCGTTGATTCATCCAAGTCCCGTCTCCCCTCCCATGCAGGCCTGTCGACCCAGAGACACACCAAAGAGTTCTTCTTTCACAATTAGAGCCATTTTAGGAGAGAATTGAAACAAAGACTTATAGAATAATTTATTTAATGTAAATAATGTTTGTAAATAAATGAAAAAAATTGAGATATATTTATTGATTGTTTATAAAAAGTGGACGGATGTTGAATAATATTCAGTAGCGGTTGTTAATAATTTGTTCCTCCCCTTTTGCACTTTGCTGAAGCCGGGATAAAAATCTGAAAATGTTGTTTTCTTCAAGTTTAAAAAATTACAAAACTACTTTTCCTCTTTGATCTTTTTTCAAAATATACATTATACTTACATACATAAAATTGTTGTTGAATAAAATTTATATGTATACCTACTTATCTACTTATTGTATATTCTCTAATCTTGGTCAAAATAATTACATATTATAGTTATTTAATTTATACTTTTTGTTCTAATATTTTTTCTTCTCATTTATATTTAATATCTAAGACATCAATGTGATCAAATTTAATTAAGTTTAAGTACCTATTATTTCTATTTTATAATTTTAACAAAAATGTAAAATAAACCAATTAATTAGTTTAAAATCAAGTGCAAATATATTTTTTATTATATAATTTAAATATTTCTTTTAAATTAATATAAATGAAGAGTTCCTACTGCTTAAATAATTAAGACCAGTTTTTGTACATGTATTCCATAAAAATTGAAATTATGAAAAAGGATTGTGGGAGCCAAAACTATTGAAGCGAATTAAAGATGATTTCGAAACTAAACATATTCTTTCATTAAAGTGTCAAAATATACCTACCAAATACCTTCCCTTTACTGAATTTCTCACCTTAGCACAATCTCACTATTAAAGTATCATGTATTACGCGAAATAGAGTTATAATCCATGAATCCAATGTTTGAACAAAAGGCATCCAAAAATCGCAAAAAGGTTGTCGATACCTTCAATAGTGAAGATCGCTAAGTTGGTCAGAGGAATAAAATATGACACATAAAATCAGTTAAAATCAAAACAAGACCTTGTATAAAGTATTCTGTTGATTTGAGATAATATGGTTGGTGTTGGTAGTCGCAAAATCTATTTATTTTCAACACTAAGGAACTTCTTCTGTTGAGCCTTCTTCAGGTGCCAGAGGATTCACATCCAGATAAAAAAACACTCTGGACTCTGGCAGAATCCACACATTAAAGAGGCGACACTTGTTTTGGTAGCGAAGTTACTGGATTTCCATATTTTCCTCGTGATAAAGGACGAACTCTCCAATAGAATGCAAATTAACTATTCACTCTCCCTTCAAACCGACGCATGATTTTTTCTGAGCCTCGAAGCAAGCTTCTTACTTGTATCTGTGTGTGTACTCGATAGATTCAAAAACTAGTGAATGTATTTCAATGAAACTTGTTCTACTAATGTCCGGAAAGGTTTAAGCGGAGTATGAGTTCAATACCACTCCTTGGAGGGCAGTTACAATAAGTAGATAAGGTCAAAATGTAACAAACATTGCATAAACCAGGAGTATTTTTTTTTATTATGTTCTTTTTTTTTGTTTGTCAGGAAATAGTTTTTATGAAAGATGAAAAAAAAAACAATGAAAATTTGCGCAGAACATTAGATAAATTTTTAAGAAAGGTCAACGACTATGTCAACTTTACTACAGACGCATGCCAGGGATCCATTAGTCAGATCATTCCACAGGGTAGAAGCGTGTAAACAAGCAAAAAAAACCTTTAAAAGAGTTGTTCGACAACTTGCTAAAAGGAATAGGCCATAACACCAGGCACCAAAGAAATGATTTAGGGTAAGAGCCACACAGGCCACTCCAGATAATTATATAGATAGACCAGGTGATTGTCATTAAGCATTTACCAGGAATTGAAGATACTGGCAAGTGACAGAAGGCTATCAATGCTTGCAAACCATTGAAATCCTACAGGACTTTAAACAGAAGGATAAGATTTGCACAACTTTTATTTTCCATTTAGGTAGGTACATAAGACCGCTTTATTCCAGCTCTCTTTATAGAATGTTGGTTAGGCGCCTACAACTGGAACCTCGACCTTCTGTCTATGTCTGCGGATGGCATCGTTAGCCACGGATATGAAGGCAGCATGGGGACCTAGACGAATGTAGCAGGGTAAGATACCTTTGTAGAATCCCATAATCCCCTCGGTTTTGAACATCTTAATGAAACAGTCCAACAGGCCTTTGTATAAATACCCTCGATTATTTTTGTCCAAACCTAAAAAAAATATTTATAATTAAATACTCTGGCTGGACAAATTGTAAAATTCACTCTGGACAAAGATGAGCGACAATGTTGAAATGGCGAAGGATCGGCCGGAGGTTGGTAAAATAAATTCTAATATTAGGTAATATTGTTGTAAGTGCACTTAAAGCCGTGGACCATTGCGTACTGTTTCCCCCACGGCGGGTATAGTATATACAAGAGTATTTTGACTGTCGTTTTTTATTTACTTAATTTACTTTACCCATTCTCCTGTATGGGTGTGAGTCCTGGCACCTGACCAAAGCCCAGGCACAAAAAGTATCTGCATTTGAAACGAACTGCCTCAGGAGAATCTTGGGTAGGTATAAGATGGCACCACCGCATCGCGAACGACGTTATACGCCGGCGCACCCAGCGCAGGCCCATCGCTTTTCCACAATTACGGAGAGGAGATGGGCATTGGCTGGGACATGTGTTGAGGATGGCGGATGACAGTTGGACGAGGAGAGCGCTGTTTTTCCTCCCATCAGGGTCTCGAAGACGTGGAAGACCCTCTTATACCGTGTTCTGTTCCTTCGAGGCAGAGCTGAGGGAGTTGGACATGCGGGGGGAGGTCATAAGCATGCATTTCGCAATGGAGAGCTCTTGTTGCCTCCCTAGGCTCCTGAGTGGAGCTCAAAGGGAGTTTTGATTTGATTTAATAAAATGAGGAGTGCGCATACTCCAGCACAACCCTGACTATTGACTCAAAGTGGTTGCGCAGGATCCGTGGGGTGTATTACATGTACCATAGATTGATGAAAACATACCTTGATTGCACAATCTTGTGACGCCCACATCAAACGGAGAGAGAACCATAGTGCAGAATATGGCTGAAACAGTGTAAGCTACGAAGGTGGACAAACTGGAAGACTCATCCATCAGGTGCTTGTCAATCAGCATGTATTTGAACTCTAAGTATGAAGAGATTTGAATGCCAGCTCCGAAGACAGTCCGCGGAATGGCTGCTGTGAAACCGCTGTGTAGAGCTGAAACATTAATTATTATTATTATACAGTTTATAACATAAAAGTTGAATTAAATTTAGCTTATAATAAATTGGATTATGAAATAATAGTTATTGTTAATTCGGATGCGGGGTGAAGTTCGACGTGCTTTAAGTTTTTAATAAAAAACAGTTCCTCTATAGTTGCATAACTTTATGAAAAAATCCAAGAGATGGCGGTGTAGTAGGAAATAAGTCACATGTGAAGCGTACTACATTATTGTATAAGTTGTTGGATGAATTTGACACCATTAAACCCAAATTTTACCGAATTATTATGGTAAGATAATATGTTAATTTGACCGAACTGTGCACATTTTTAAGATTATCCGGTTTAAAAGATACGTAGTATGTTCACATGTTTGATTCTTAATAGGTACCTACTGTTTTACCTTGTAAATTAAAAGGGTCTTTATTTCGATAATGTAAACCACTTAATCTTTTTATATAAATTCCTTTTGTCCGATTTACGGTTACGTTTTTTTTTGTGGAAATTTGTGTGTGATGTGATTTATTCTAGAATATGATTCACAGTTTGATGCAGTTTTTGTAAGTGTTTCTTTTTTTATATTTTTGTAGTTTGTTATTCTTGGCATTTCTTGGTATAGCTTTTGATAGCAATGTGCATGTTACAAGTTTTGCTTGAGGTCTATTCAATGTTCAATTCAGAAATTGTTTGCATGGACATAATATAATAATATATTGTGTGACGAAGGCTACCGTTAATTGTAGATAGGCATGGCTAAAGAATTAGAAATAGTCACCCACCAATTACCCCATTCGACTTGAATATTTCTCCCAGCCCTTGGTTCATCCCACTCAGATACCTGTGCTGCTTCCCCACGGCTATGGCCGGCGCGCTGGTAGCCTGGAGCCGTATCTTGATCAGCTGGAAGGGGCTGGAGATCAGAGACGCGAAAGCCGCGCCCAGGGTAGCAAAGCTCATCGTTCTAAGAAAATCTGTTCTGTTTGAGGGATCTTTCCTCAAGTAACCGTACTCATCTGCAGAAATTATTGTGGATATTCTGCAATCACAATGAATATAGCTTCCTTTTACAAAATATAACACTTTTCTATGTAAAAGTGCCTTATATCTATGGACTATACTTACATGAACTGTCAAAGGAACAATGCAAAAAGGCAGAAAGACATTGGAGATCTGTCAAAATGTACTCAGCGGTACCTACTCACCTGAAACTTTTCGAGCGAATTTATGCGGTACTTTTTTTTCATGGTTGTATCAATGATTTATCTAGCAAATATTGTCGTTTTACGATAATTTTTATTAAGAACTTTACCATATTATTTTATTCTACAATATTTTAAATATCAACATCAAAGATATCACTCGGTTGTTTTGCCTCTTCGTATGTATATTGTTCGAACACGGATACGCAGTCTATTTTAGCAATCTTTACAAAATATGAGATCATTGCTTATTGCCAAGGCAGTGTGTAACTAACTAACATGTAAAAATATCTAACAACCAAACAACATTATTATTATGCTGTTCTGAAGGTGGGAGCGATCGCTATTGAAAACTAGTTTACTTTATGTAACTATACTTATAATAAAAAAATAAATTTAAAAGGTACATGGTGAAGACTCGTGTGTTGCTAGTTTAAAATAAATCTCTAAAAATAGGAAAGCACCTTAAAAAATAATATAGTCATTGAAAGTACCTACCTATACCTGTATTTTCATCACCAGAATGGTTGTTTTTCAGCATAATAAGCTCTTATGTTTCTTTGAATGAACTGATATAAATGCGCATGACGTGACAGGAGTTACTTACCGTATACTATGATAAATAAACTGAAACCATAGGGCAGGAATCAACCCTTTGTACAAGCCCTTATAGCCTTCATGTTTAATTATTGTTTTCAACCCATGGATTGTGTTTCTGTAATAAATGGGGTATGTGCCTTTCTTCTGCAACTCTCCCTGAAGCTGCAGTCTGGCCTTGACGACTTCAAAAGGGTTTGAGATGAAACCTGCCAACACTCCGATCGAACCTCCGATAAATGCGTCCATAATACACTCATAATAATTTTGTAAATAAGGTTAAAATGTCTAAGGTGACAGTCTCTAAATGTCACTTTATGTGTTTTGACACCATTTTGAAAATGGAATTTTATTTATCAAATTTAAGAACTGCACCTGATCAAACACCTATGTTTCTGCATATTTTTTCTATTTGATAAGGCTGCCACTTTGTCATTCTGGAAAACGAACTGTCAGATTTCCCTCCAGCGTTTACCATGGACCTATTGTAAGGAATGGACAGACACTTTGTCCAATATTTTGAAGCCGCGAGGGAGGGGAAAAAGCGTGCGGCGGCCATCTGTTGGAGCCACTATTATGAGCATTTTTCATCAAATACATAGAAATAAATATGTATTTTTGTGGCATTTTACTAATTTTAATAAGAAAATGTAATATTTTCGGATACTTGGAGAATAATATTCATGTAGGTATACCTACCGTATATCCATACAAATGCATAAAATTGTAGATGGCCCCCAGTTGATTTCCCTTCCCCACTTTTCGGCTTCCCTGTCATTCATACAAAGTAGAATAGACGTTCTATCCTCTTACTTCATACATCCATGGCGTTTACATAATATGTCATCATCTTGGGGATCTGTTTCTGTGGAATTGGGGTCTTCGTCAGTAAACGATGTCGCACTATTGCGCTTTCTTGGATTCTGGATTGCTGAACGGTTTTTCAGTGAGAAAAAAAAAACAAACAGCTTACATAATAAAAATTAATTTATTTTTTATAAAACTAATCTCATAACGTCACAAAAATAAAATATTAACTCCAAGGTTGGTAACAATATTAATTTGTATCTAAATAAATTAAACTATCAAAAATGAAACATTTTCGTTATTGTCAGTCTTTTAGCAACGCTTTTGGGTGAGGTAGTCGCGTAAAATTTTGAGTTGATCCCAAAACACCAGGACTAATACCGTATGAGGACCCAGTCGCAAGTAGGAAGGACCAATACCTTTGTAGAATCCGAAGAGACCTTCAGACTTGGCCATCTTGACGAAGCAGTCCATCACCCCCGTATACAGAAGTCCACCGCCTGATTTGTTCATCCCTGAAAATATAAGGTTACCCATTTTAAACCCTTTCATGGATACTTGTGCCGTTTTACAAAACTACATTAGCCTTTCATAGATATACGTGTACCGTTTTACAAAACTACATTAGCCTTTCATAGATACTTGTGCCGTTTTACAAAACTACATTAGCCTTTCATAGATACGTGAACCGTTTTACAAAACTACATTAGCCTTTCATAGATACGTGTGCCGTTTTACAAAACCACATTAGCCTTTCATAGATACGTGAACCGTTTTACAAAACTACATTAGCCTTTCATAGATACTTGTGCCGTTTTACAAAATTACATTACCATATCCTTACCGAACTACGAAAAGGTTGCAACTAACAATTTTTTTGTAAAGTTGATATTTTTATACGAAAATGGTTTAAACTGGTACCTATTCTAAATCTAAGCTCATATTTTTGTAGATGTGTCAATACCGTGACCGTGACGTAACCTCTTATACCCTATTCCGTTCTTTTGAAGCAGAACTGAGGGATTTGGTGTGGGAGGATGTCATAAACCACCGTATGGAGGATCTGGAGTTCCCAAAAAGAGTGTTGTTTAATAACCGAATAGGTAGAAGAAGCGTCGGGAGGCTAAAGCTATGATGGTTATATGGTATTGAAGCATATGTAGCAGACATTCGGATAGGGCAACATATAACTGGAAGGTGGCAGCCAGTGACAGATCAGGATGGACAACCTTTTAGAGGCAGCTAAGACCCTCCACGGTTTTTAACGCTGAGATGATGATGAAGCCATAAACATTTCCTCCCTAGAAGTGGGGTGTAAACTAAGATTTGATTTGATTGATTTGTGTCAAAAAATTTCGTAAGAAGTGGGTTGGATATACTAATTGGATACCCTAAGTATCCGAAAAGGTTCTATCTTATATTTTTGAGCAAATATGAGTTTTTGTCGTGAAAAACTTTACAAAACATCAAACAAATAAAAAAAAAACACAGCAGTTAGCTGATTAGGATCTTTTTGAAGCAAGATAACGATAATATGTAGGTACCTATAGAAAACGACATCGTCACATCAAATCCTTTGGAAGATATCCATAATATAAAAGAAGAATGCACGGGATGAAAGATGAAGTCGGGACAATTCTGGTCATCTCCATAAATGTGACAATTGGAATGTTGCATAAAAGGATATAGGACTGGAAACCAAGATTCTTCAACATTCTCTCTAGGTAGTCCTAGTTACCAGAAACGTAACGAAATATAAACTTGACATATCTATCTTTCTCAATCCATGACAATCACCTACCTTGGTTGTATAACCTCGTGGCCACCACGTCAAATGGCGTCATGAACAACGTCATTACGACCCCACCAATATTGGCGGCGACAAACGTCGTCAGAAGAGCGGAGTTAGGGAAAACGTCTTCTTTGATAAGGAAGTCTTTGCTCATCGTGAATGAAGAAATTTGGGCGGAAGATCCAACTGCAGCTCTTGGTACGGCAGCGGATACTCCTCTATACAAGCCTAGAATACAAAGAAAACACATTACACAGAATCACGCGACCTTTCAAAAAACATAATAAGTGACCAGGGTTGCCAGGTTTTTTTTGTAATATACCGAACCAGGGTAGTGAGTACGTAACTTTTGCTATAGCACGACTAACCACACATCAATCTAACTACTCATAACCACGACTTAACTACATTAGTAGTTAGCGCGAGTACGTAACGCGATAACGCAATGTAGTTAAGTTTTAAGCCGGAAATAGTAAGGTTTGCCAACATCTAACACAAAAAAATGTTTTTTTCATTGTATTTTTCAATGAAGAAACTTGTGGCGGCCATCATTATTTGACATTTTTCATTAAATATATAAAAACAGTTATGATTTGTGGAATTTTAATAATTTTAAGAAGTAAATACATACTTGATGTTTTCTGATACTCTTTTATTTTCCCTATAGATTTTTTATCTTAATTATTATTTGTATGTCTTAATTGTTTGTAAAATATTTGCTTGCGAGAAATAAAGAAAGATTTTATTTTTATTTATTTATTTTTTAATAATTTCCATACAAATGTTTAAAATCATGATTGTATTGTTTTCCCTTCCTTTTTTACAAACTTGAGTTGTTCCAATCGGCTGACTTCAAAAAAATATATTGGCAATATCTCGTGCGATAATAAATCCCAAATAAAAATAATATTAACCTAGTTTTATAAGTATTACGGTATTAGTAGGTACTTTATTATAAAATATTTAATTGGGGAAATAAAAAAATGAAATTAATAAAAATATTCGTGATGCATTTTTATTTTCAATAAATTAAATATTTAAAACAAACGTTACAAAAATAATAACAAAGCGCGCAACTTTGACAGCTCTAAACCACATATAAACAGCCTAACTACACTGGAACGCGACCCGACAGATGCTGTTATAATAACCACGTTGAAACGCACATCTAACTACATTTGTAGTTAAGTCGGACGTTACGTACTCGCGCTAACTACACTAGGAAGTAGTTAGTCGTGCTATAGCCCTTACGTACTCACCCCCCTGTGTTCCCGCTTGGTATCCGGAAAGATGAAAGTTCCAAAAAAAAAGGTCATCCCCAAAATTTCCTACCCCGAACCTTGCAAGTTTTTTCTCTAAAAAAAGGTCATTCTCGAATTTTTCTGTCCGAGAAATTATGAATTCACTAGAAAACATGACAAAATCATTCCGAAAATGAAAATACCGAACACTCCATAGTTCGGTTTTTTTTTTCATACCGAACATAGAGCAAAAATACCGAACTCCTGGCAACTCTGTGAGTGACACATGACACATGATACAAGAACTATGAAATTATGCACGAATGTTTTAATGATCATTGATAAAATTTTTGAGATATGTTATTGGATAACTACAAAAAAATACTGAACGTTTTTATATTTTTCAATAGATAAGGCTACCTATGAGATTTCGAAAGGTCTCGTGAATACGGATATAATAATATTATTATTATTTCACAATGGAGTGATCGCCATCTATGGAAGAGTAGAAACATTATTATTGACTCAAACCATCATAGTTCCACCTACGTTATGCGACATCTATATATAAGTAGATGAAGTTTTTGGTTGAGATTTCATTTAGGTCAATTGGTACCTACTTAAATGAATATTAGCAAAGTATGAATTAAGTATTAAAATTTAAGGAATTGGTTATTACCTTTAAAACCTTGTGTTTTGTACACAGAAATTAAAGCGCTTAACATTCCTTCATGTTTGTGTTGGTATCCTACGGCTATAGAAGAGTCTCCATACGCTTGCATTTGTGTTTTGACCATATAAAAAGGACTAGATATCACAGCTCCCATTGTGCCTCCTACAGCACCATAAAATAAACTGGGTAAAAAATTTGTCCTGCCGTCTGAAGAACGTACCAATCCATAATTATCGGCTATTTGGTACACACCCAATCTAAAAACATGAGAATTGTGTTAAAATAAGAATATTTCACAAATTTTTATTTATTTATTTATTTATTTATTTATGAAATCTACGGCCTAGGCCTTTAACATGTTAAGTGTTCCATAATACAGTTCTAATGTAGAAAAATACATAACATTACATTTAGACAACAACTGTACAATTATATAAATTAAAAAAAAATATACTTATGAAAAAAATATACGAAATCAAGATTTGAAAATGGTCATCAAACAATTAAAACACAAACACAAAAAATATATCAACAAATAGTCAAATAAAGGTTACATAAGAAACATCGAGATAAAGTGGACATATTAAAACAGGACCACAGCGGCAAGACAAGGGGGACATCAGATATAAATAAAAGATGAAAAAAGAACAATGTCAATAGCATAATAATTATTATAGGGTATGTATACACTTCGTCAACAACAGGCAAGCTATGCACGAAACAACGAAGTCAAGATCAATCAAGAAGAAAAGTCAGCAAACGAAAAAATCAGTCAGGAAGGAATTTCAACAGTCATTAACACTCAAATAGAACAATAATATACATAAAGGTATTAAACAAATATTCAACCCATGGAAGTCAGTTCATGGAAGAAAAAAAGTTTATAATTCCATGCTTATATTTGAGGAAACTGTCAGCAAAAACATCAGTCTGGTCACATGTCAGGTTTCCCAGTCTGTGAATTCTGTTTATCGTAGAGTGGTATGTGTAATTATTTCTAGTGTTTGACTCACGAAAAATCACAGACTGTCTGGTATTCCTGGCCGGAATTTTGAAAGAGACTAGTTCAACCAATTTGCCAGTATAATCAACGGTTCTTTCTGACGTTGGCAGTAAAAATCTGATTTAACCAAGAATTAATCTCAGAACATCTTGTTGCTCAGAAATTTGTTGCCTAGACTCTAGACAACTAGACCGTCGAATATGACAGTGGATATGATATTATTTTTGCATACTGCTAGAGCATAAGGGTACCGATATCCAATCCAAATCCAAACTCCCTTAAGACCCCACTTAGGGGCATAGGGAGGCAACAAGAGCTCTCCATTGCGCTCGATCTTGCGCAACTTTTATGACCTCCTCCCACTCCATGTCCAGATTCCTCAGCTCTGCTTCGAAGGAGCGGAACACAGTATGAGAGGGTCTTCCTCGTCCTCGATATAATGTAGAGTTATCTAGCTAGAGTAGGCACTATCTGTTGTATATCTATGTTTTATTATCTATGGTGGTATCTGTTTGTTTGTAACTGTCGATTCCCATTATGCTTGTGGTCTGTGCGAATAAATGATAATTTAAGACTTTAAGAATTGTTTTATTAAAAGACTAATTACACCCACTACAACACTATCCACAAAGAACATTCTAGAACTGCGTGTACTATTCTAAGTAGGTATCTATCTCCTAAATAACTATTTAGAGTGTTTTGAACAATTTGATCTAGTGTAAACAACACGCATGTAATAAAGCTCTCTAGCAAGAATGAAAGAAAAACCTTGTACCAATGGCGAAGATTAAATTTTTTTATATAAAGAGGTGAAAGTAATTGATAAGTTTAGGCATATCAAATACAAAAATCACCTACAAGAGTGAAAATATGTAACTTTTTCTGATTATTTGGTTAAACCATAGAGTATTATAATAATACTACTTAAAATAGAGTGCCAACTCGACGTTTTTTTTGTAGACTGGGAATACTTACGATTACAACGCCATATGTTGTTCTTCGTACTAAAATTACGCGCATGCGCGCTTTCAAATCTTATACCCCACAATATTCAATTTTTTCCTTAACTTACGAATATAAATAATTTCAAAAATGACCTACTCTATTTCATCAGCAAATATATTTTTATTTTAACGTAACATTTTAAACTATGAATTGATAGAGTTACACTTCTCTACTTAGAACTTAAGCGGTTTTCAATAGAGCGCTGTTAACTACTGTTTACATTTATAGACTCAAAATAGATCGCTCTGCAGGTTATCCATTTTCTCTGTACCATTTAGACACTCTACCAACCTTTTATAAATTTTTGCACCATTATATAATATCAATTGTGGATTTCATACCTACAACCATTCAATCCGAGCTGAAACCACAAAGCTGGGACTAGTCCTTTCTCCAAAGCCAAGATGCCGTCTGTTTTGGCAATGGTCCAAAGCCCGTGTGCAAAGTTTTTATAAAATACTGTGTACTGACCCCTGGCTTTCAATTCTCCCTGCAGTTGCATCCTCGTTTTTACGACTTCCAATGGATTTGTAAATACGCTAGCGCACATGGCGGCAACTCCCCCTATTAAGAAATCCATGTTTGCTAAAATTTAGGAAAAATCAATTATGAACAATCCATTTTTGCTAAAATTTAAGAAAAATCAATTATGAACAATCCATTTTTGCTAAAATTTAAGAAAAATCAATTATGAACAATCCATTTTTTTTTTCAAGGTTTCCTCAATGAGTTGATTCTCTATTGGAATTTCTCTGTAGTGAGACAGAAAATTAGTCTATCGAATCTCAAAGTATCAATACATATAAAATTTATTAGGATACATTTTTACATATACACAGCACCCAACAAAACGACATTTTAACAATGCAATAAGACTCTTTAAACAGAGTTAAAAAAAGTTGTCAGCCCTAATAACTGCTGTCTGAGAGATTGTTTCTTATTAATATGTTCTGTTTGAAATAAGTTTATAGGATAGACTCATGTTGTTGACTATTTTGTATTGGCCTGAGATTGCAGATAATATGCAGTCGAAGTTAGGTACCTACATAAATGTGTTTGAATGCTGAAGAAATGCTATTGTAAAAATTAATAAATAATGTGGAAATTTTTGTTGTATAAAATTAATAATTTTGAAAGTAAAAGTTGGTTTATTTGGATACTAGCTGATACCCGCTTTGCATTAAATCTTCAAAAGATGATTTCTTCTCATTTCAAAAGGTGGCTATATATTAGATAAAATGAAATGATCAGTATATGACATTATCTGATGATTAAAATCAAAGTCTGTAATTTATGCGGGATGTGATGACATTAGATAATATGGAAATACATAACTTTATGTAAGTTGTCAGCAACTATGCAATTAAATCAATTAAAATCATTGAATCATAGATAAAAGTCTGATTAAAAAAGTATACAAGATGGGTAAAACATGGGAAAAAGATTAAAACAATTTTCGTTTGATTTAAAGCATTTATTACACATATTTAACGTGATAACTTTTTACAGCTTAAAAAAGCTCTTTCTAATTTGCACAAATTGCATTAATACAAAAAAACAGCAATAATATAAATTTAATACATTTCACCTACCTAATATGCTATGTTACATCTAAAATTTTTGGTTTAATTTGTTTTTTTTTTCACTCCACCGTCATAGGTAAGAATTCTGTTTAGGATAGCACCAATGATTTATGTGTCTAATTATAATTAATCAATATTAAAACTAATTTTAGTGGTCTTAGCCCACATAAGCTAATACCATCAATATCATATCACAATCATAAAGCAATTTTTTTATTTATATAAAATAGATAGAAAAATTATTAGGTTCTCAAATTGGTTGAAAAATGATGAATTTTTCATAAAAAAATTTAAATAAAACAAATTTCAATGTAAGCAGGTTATTATCTAATAGTCAGATTTTAATAAAACATCACTTTTCATTGGTAATCGACGTAGGTGCATATAATACTTTCATAGAAGTTTCTAAACTAATACATCATTTATTTTCATTGTTTTGTCATATTCTGTTGTCAATAATCTTTCCAAGATTAAAGAAGGAGAGCAAAAAAAGAATAGAAAAGAAAGTTGTGGGTCACATTTTTCTCAGATTCTTCCATCTTCAATTATAAAAAAAATATTTTAGTAAAACTAATATTATACACTTTGGGGGCGTTCAAGTATTACGTAACGCAATTTGGGGGGGAGGGGGGGTCTTGCAAAACGTTACTGTGCGTTACGAGGGCGGGAGGAGGGGGTTTGAACAACTCGTTACGTAACGGTATTTTTTTCTTACATAAAAAAAATTGGGAAATAAATCTTCCAAGTTGGGCAATCCTTTTCGTTTATGTTTTACGGGGAATCCCTCGACTGTATTATACTTACGTCATTTTTATTTTATTTTCGTTGTCAGCATTCGTTAGTGGTCAAAAGGGGGGATTTACATCATCAACTGGACTTGCCAACGCAGCTATGCCAAAATTTGGAAAACAGCAAAAGAAAAAATAAAGATAAATTTATGGAACATATAAATAGTATTTTTTTTCTCCGAAGTTAGCAAAGGAACCCTTTGAAACCCTTTTATTTTTTTACGAGAGTTCAGAAAAAAAAATAGTCTCTTGGGTGTTACGTAACATTTGGGGGGGGAGGGGGGGGGTATAGAAAAACGTTACGGCGCGTTACATGGGGGGGAGGGGGGGTCAAAAATCTTCAAAAATTGCGTTACGTAATACTTGAACGCCCCCTTTACAGGAATACTAAAAATGCATGTTATTCTTGTAGCTGAAACTAAGTCATTTTTGAACATAATCTCTTATTAAAGTTCTAATTCAATATCAATTTCATACTTAATAATATCATGTATAGAAGTAATTAAGTAGGTATAATTAAGTTCAGTAAAACGGACTAAATTTAAAGGAAAACAACAGTAGAATCTCTAATGAAGAGCTTAATTTGTTCTTCAAACAATCTTTTTCAATATGCAAAACTTAATTTCATAATTCTTGTGTCTTTTTTCTGGAGTATATTGCAAATCTTTGATTCATTATTTACTTCCACTTTAAAGAAAGAATAACACTCGAGTTAGTTATAACTCAACATTACTATGTGGTGTCTTTGGGAGCCCTAGCGCTGTTTGATTATGTTTGATAACACACTGCAGGTCAAGTTTTTTAGCGATGTGTATACACTTAATCGAGAATAATGCATTACCGATGATATTTTTATCTTTGTAAATGATTTCTCTTAATGAATGATCTGAAATGATATCTCTGAAGCGAGAGTTCTTTTTGCTTCTTGAGTATTGATTGATTGATGCTATTTATTTATCTTTCTCATTAATTTAAATATTACTGAAAATCACAATGTGTATTAAGATATGCTTAATTTTAATTTTGTTATAATTACCAGGAATATAGACTTTAATTTAGAACATTTAACATTAGTTTTAGCATTTTTCTTATTTTATCACACTGTTTTATTGATTTGTATGTAAACTGCAAGCAGGAGTACAATGACATTGGCTTAATAGTTATATTAGGTTGTAACATTTATTTTATGCTAGAAACAGTCGTTTATGTGTTCGGACACAAATTTTACAGAAGGCGTGAACACCTGTTTAAAAATTACAGGTTATCCTAACAATTTGACACCAAAAAGATGTGATAGAGGTGTCTTTTCTGATATGTTACACATAACGAGAAAACCGTTTACAAAATCTGTTAAATGCGTTGAAAAAGTAATTTGTTATAAGAGATTCTACTGTATTTAATTTGTTTGGTTAAAGCTTATTTTTGTATTGGACGTAGAAATCGTTCAGATCTTTGAGTCCGTCCCAAAAGACTAGTAATAATACTGAATGTGGTCCCTGTCTCAGAAACGATGGCCCGAATCCTTTGTAGAACCCCATCAAGCCTTCAGTCTTGGTAATCTTGACGGCGCAATCTGTCAAGCCATTGTAATATAGTCCCTTCCCTTCGGAATCAACAGCTGTAATGTCAAAACAGAAAGTTTACGTAAAATTGAATGTGAAAAGATACTAATGATGAAATTAATATCAACTAGGTATGTAAAAACAATATTAAAACTTTAGAAATGAGAGGTTTGTCAGCCCATTCTTAATATTTTATGTTGATTGTATACTGTACAGGTACCCTCAGGTTGTAAATTTTGAACCCTGGTATCATAAGGTTGTGGGAAAGTTGCCTATACAGTTTAAACATAAAGTACATATAACAAGTAAAAAATGAATTCAAAACATGAGTTTAGTATCACACACGATTAACGCAAACACAGTTAACTATATTAGTTTTAATATTAAGTGAATTTTGATTAACATCAATCATTTTTGTTACTAGATAACAGATTCATAGATTACACAATCATGTCCTCATATTATTATAACATTATGAATTACAGTGGTGCCTCGCATAAAGAACGCCTCGCACAGCGAACGCTGCACACAACGAACTTCCTTTCATGATGCATACAACGAACTTCGTTTCACACAACGAAGTCGCCCGAGCTTCCACGACCGCTTTGCCCGAGCTTCCACGAACGACTGCTTCGCCCGAGCGTCCACGATCGCTGCCGATGTATTGCATCCTCCCGCGGAGGATGCAATACATCGGCAGAAAATGGATGAAGATGTTCAAGATTTGGTAGACTCTTCTTAGTCTGTCATAAAATTTAAAAAATGTGTGTTTTTTTTTGTAACTATGTTTTTAGATGTACATATCTAAATAAAAATAATAACAAAAAATTTATCTTTTTTATGTCATGTTAGCATATTTTATGCTACAGAACGAATTATTTTTTTTAACATGTATTGTTATGGGAAAACGCGTTTCACATAACGAACTTTTCGCTTAACAAACTTGCTCCTGGAACGAATTAAGTTCGTTGTGTGAGGCACCACTGTAGTAAGTTACTTTAATAGGATAGGAATTAATCAGAATTAAAATAAATGCAATCAAATAAAACTTAGATTTAATTCATTTGGAACTGACTAAATTATACCTATACACGCTACAGCGTGCTTGATAATTTGACCTTTTCCTTGAAAGAGATCATACCAGAGCTTATTTGCTCCTTTGAAGAATAGCTGAGGGATTTGGATATGGTATCAAGCCCTTCGGTAAACTACCATTCAGCATCTTAACAGATGCCAGCAGAACATGTGGAGAAATCTCAAAAATCTGCTTCTTAAATTACAGGTCAGTATTTTTTTTTTGAATTTCGCTAATTAACTTTAGGGTTGTAGATTGTCACCCTATGCATTAGCGAGTGACTGGTTTTGGAACTACTATTTCATTAATACTTGGTGATACGCAGGGCCAAGAAACTCTGCTTTAGTTACATTTTTTTAAATATCTTGATAAATAGGTATTGGAAAAAATCTACCCTGCATTTCATGATAAATACAATAATGTTGAATAAAAACAATAATAAAAAAGTCAAGGATTCACAAAAACTGTGTGATCGAGGTATTTTTTGAACGCGAGTGACCAAGTGTTAATACTTATATTATTCCTCATAGGGAGTTAGATTTAAACAATGAACACAAAACAGGTAAGTATTATGATCTAAATGAGCGTAAAAAGTATGTAAGAACTAAATCATCATGTGCTACTGGTAGTTGTATGAATAATTAAACTAATCTACTAAGTGATAAAGCCATCGCAATTATATGATAAATAATATATCTAAACAAAACCTTGATTGTAAAGTCTTGTGACTATCACATCCAGTGGCGTCATTACTATAGCTTTTATGAAACCACCAAACAAACTCGCCACAAACACTAATGTTAATGGATAATTTTGTAACCAACCCCTCTCTTTAAAAAGTTCTTTCACTCTGTCAACAATTGGAAAACACGGAAAATTAACCATCATTTACCATATTCAATTTACTAGACACGGTGGTATCTGAAGTATAAATTACCTGCTAAATGTTACAATTTGTGCCGGAGATCCGATGGAATTTCTCAACATGGTCGTTGTGCAGCCTCTCCATAAACCTTTAATTCCGTGTTGATTGTAAATCTTTTTGAAAGCTCGTACACTGCTATTATGTCCGTGTTGATGTCCCACCGCTATACTTTTATGTGAGTACGACATTAATTGTGTCTTTACCAGCATGAATGGACTTCCAAAAAAAGCAGCTAGACCTCCAGACAGGGCACCGAAAAATGTACTGTTTAGTAATTTACTGTTCCCATCAACGTCTCGTATTAATCCATAATTATCTGCAGTCTGATATATTCCTAACCTGGAATGCAAGTTATTCAATTATTTATTTTATTATAGGAATATTAAGAAATATATTTAGGCTTCAGTGATTTATCGTAATTTTCTGATCTCAATATTTCGCCCATCTCTATGGTGGATTTGTTTAAAAATGTGGAGATCTCTTTTCTTCAAGACACACTCAAGCCCGTTACAAAGATGGGTGAAATATCAAGATCAGAACACTGCAACAGACCATCACATCACAGCCTGAATTACTTTTTGTAATAGTGAAAATGGCTGTAGAAGCATATATTTTTCATTCTACTAAAATGTTTCTCTTTAACTTACCTTGTTCCATTAACGACTAGTTGAAACCATAATGCAGGCACTAAACCTTTCTGCAATGCAGTTAAGCCGTCGGCTTTTGCTATTGCGTATGTGCCATGAAAAATGTTCCTGTAATGAACAGTGTGTTGTCCACGAGCTTTTAATTCACCTTGCAACTGCATTCTTGTTCTGATCACGTCAAAAGGATTACTAAAGAAGCCAGCACCCACTCCCGCCAAACCACCAATAACGTAATCCATTTTTTATCCTGTCAAAATGAACAGTCAAAACAATAATATCATTAGTCAAATGTAGTTATTATTTTGTTAAATTAGTTACAAGCAAACTATTAGACAAAAAAATGAACAAATAGTAAATTCAGAAGTATTTTATATGTAGTTAGTTGTCGGGAATAAAATCATGAATGATGGAATGATTAAAATATTTATAACTTTAGATAATATCTATATATTATTTTACAAGTCAGCTGATATGTAGATATAAAATAACCAATAACATTGAACTTTGAACATTATATTATTATTATTTCTTACAAATAATATGTACTGAATTTATAAATATATGGGAAAAATAAATTGATATGAAAAAAATAGCGCTTAACTTTGACTGCTCATTCTGACAGAATAAAAATAATGATGAAATTTTTAATAAAACGTAAAAAGAATATTGATAAATCATTCCACGATTTTTTTATTTGATAAATAATGCGGAAGCCGCGGTCGAAATTTGTTTAGAGCTTTATATAGCACAATAGTCACATGCAATAATTTTTGAAGAATGTTCTACCAGCTTACCTGTAAACACTGTAATAAACTTGGATTTTTACTAAATATTATCAAATCATAGCGTTTTTGTTATTATCGTGTGATTGTCGAAATTCTGTTCGCATAACCTCCTTGCGTATTAACTAACAATATAATATTAAATAATTATCCGATAAACATACATAGTCCCCAACAAACGTACGAACAAACGTCACCGAAGCATTGACACAAGCACAATGACAGATGAATGATTTTCTCATTTTCCGCATTTTGACGTACGTAGCCGACTCCAATGCATTTTCCATGACGTAACAAAAACACGAGGTTTGGACAAAAAACGAAGTGTTCCGAAATTGTTTCACATTTTGTTTCTTTCTTTCTGGTGCTCTTTGTTTTCGTTATTCATGTATTATTTATTTAATAAAACCGAAATTTACACGGAGTTCTTGTGTATGTAGGTGATGCATGGAATTATTTCAAGACAAAAGGCACGCTCACGCTACATATTTATTCTATGCGCTACATAATAAATTTAATTATTTTTCATTTCAATTGTTTCAATAATGATGCAGACATTTCTATGGAAAAACTAATGAGGTATAATGTATAATCTTATAGGGAAAAACAGACAACATATAGCTCCAAAGTCCCAAATTTTCTGGAATGTGAAAATATGAATTTTCCGACTGCCTTGAATTTGTTCGGTTTTTATTTTGTATTTTATATAAGGCTGACATTGAAAGCTCTAAGATTCTGAATCTAGGTATATTATCAATGAAACGATTATTATAAAATTGTTATAGAAGTTTACTATCAATATCTATATATTTTTCATATAATCTTTTTAAATAATCCCAAAATATTAATGACAATACTGTATGGGGAGCAGCTCGTAAATATAAAGGCCCGACACCTTTATAAAGACCATAGACACCTTCTGATTTAACTATTTTTATACCACAGTCAATGACTCCTTTGTAAACTACTCCTCTTCCAAATTTATCTGTTTCTGAAAAAGAAAACCAAAATTATTTTTAAATTAAAATATAGTATTTTGTATTCTATGTTATTTTCATTATATTACAGATTTTTTTTTAGTAGGTACCTTGATTGTACAGCCTAGTCGAAATGACATCAAATGGTGACATAAAAACAGCTAAAGCTATTCCACTTATGTTGCTAGCAACAAATGCACAAGCAATAGGCGAATCTACGAGTATTCCGTTATTTTTTAGCACATCTTTGGACCTAAAATATAACTTTTATTTTAATCCAAACTTCACTTAGGGTCGTTAAAGAAGAAAATGTTTTTGTTTAAAACCTTGAAAATGTAGTAAGCTGTACAGCACTCCCTGTTCCGGCTCTGGCAACGGAACTTTGCCAACCTCTCCAAAGTCCCCGCATCCCACCTTTTGTGTAAATATATTTAAAAGCTCCCCAAGTACCGCTATAATGGTGTTGATGACCTACAGCTATTGTTTCACTGGAACTCGACTGTATTTGAGTTTTGACCAAATAAAATGGACTGCCCAAAAAAGCTCCGATTACTCCAGAACCGCATCCATAAAAAATACTTTTTAAAGAATCTGTTTCGCCATTACTGTTCTTGGTTAGTTTATTCATTTCAGCTGAATGATATAAACCTAATCTGTCAACAAAAGAGTATCTAATGTTAAACTTACATAAAATTTAAAAAAAAAGCCACAATTATTTTAGTACCATCTACTTTCTTTGTAACATAGACATAAATACGGATTAACTAGGCAAAAAGAACAGAGTACCATCTTCTTCAAGCTTGTTGGAAGCAGTGGCGTAACTTTACCCAACAACTTTATTGATATTTTTTTTACCTAAGTACCTACTTAAAAATATTTTTTATTTCCAACTATAGGTATACCTACGTATTTTATAAGTGCGTATTGAATTTATGAACCTATATGTTTTGTTTTATGGCCCGATCTTTAAACATTGAATATATGATGTGGTAAAATTTACTTTAGTAGTGTGGCGACCCTGTTCATGACGACATCATCAACCAATAGCGTTCCTTCAAGATGTCGTCATCCAGTAGCAGCCTGCCACATCGTACAAGGCAGCACACCAACCATCAGTCACCACCAAGTCTGCATACAGTCAACACGCACCATCATCAGTCTCGCGACGCGCATCGCGGTGCGCCACTCGGCGCCCGCTCAATAGTATTTTCTGTATCTTCTGTCTGTTACTTCATCAATAAACCTGATCATCCATTCAACCTTCTATATCACTCTACCAACCACCAATACCCATAGTAGATATATGTAGGTAATGATTTTTACTAGGAGAGGGCCCTATCAAAAAAAAACTGCCACAGGCCTCAGAAGGTAAAATTATGCCACTGGTTGGAATAGTAATTATAGCATTTATTTTTGAAAGTGTATTAAATTTATGGATTTATTGCATAGTTTCCATGCAATATACACTACATAGTATCATAAAAGCATTATTTTGTTTACCTTGTACTGTTGCAAACTAATTGAAAACCTAACGCTGCCACCAGTCCTTTCTGTAATGCTAAAAGTCCGTCATTTTGCGCTATGGCAATTATAGCATGCGGCACACTACGGTAATGAACTACATAATTTCCTTTGCTTTTCAATTCACCTTGAAGTTGCATTCTAGTTTTGACTACATCTAAAGGATTACTAAATAATCCTGCACTCATCGCAGCCACGCCGCCAATTAAAAATTCCATTTTAACTTTTAAATCTGTTTAATATAGGTTCATACGGAAAGTTTTAAAATATTACTACTAAATTAAGTTTTGAAAGTACTTAAATAATTTGCTTAAACTACACCGTTAAAACCAACTTGACAAGTTTATTGATAAGAGAAACGTTTATCTCAATGTACATAGACCGACAATAATAAACCCAATAATTGTACCTTTATCTCAAATTGTAAAATATCACACACAATGCGACCACTTTTATTGGGAAACGCTTAAAATCTAAAAGATGATGCGTAATCACAATTTAATGAATAATTATTGTTAATCCACATATAATTCATACTTAAAGCCAAAAGCGTTTCAAAATATTCAAAGAAAACGTATCTATAGCTGGTACCTAATACAGGCACAAAACTATGTCATTCCAATTTTATGATGAATATTAATATATTACTTTGTGAGTATAAATAGATAGACATCTATCTGCCTCTGTATTGTAATCTTATTGAACTTGAACTTCATTTAATAAGTAGTATATTCTTACATACTAAAATGACTTGCAAACATATAAAACTGCATAAAGTATCTTTCGTACATATACCTATATGTACGAAAGATACTTACTTGTATGATTAATTTTTATGTTATATTTTGCATTGAGCACATTTTAAGTGTTGTAGTTTTTGAAGACTTTTTCAAATTAAATATTTATTGAGTTAGGTTCTTATTGGACAGTTTTGAAATAAATAATAAAAGAGAATGCTAGAAATAGTTTAATACTTTTTAATAATTTGATTCCTAATAATTATGATTATCATTAAAATTACCTATTAGATGAGTATTTTTTTATTGTATGTTACAGAATAGGCATTTATCTAGGCATAACAAACTTGGAAAAAATAACAAAATTCTTATTCGTTTTAGCCCTAAAATAACAAAATTCTTATTCGTTTTAGCCCTTACGTACTCACCCCCCTGGGGGGTGAGTACGTAAGGGCTATAGCACGACTAACTACTTCCTAGTGTAGTTAGCGCGAGTACGTAACGTTACAAATGTAGTTAGTTGTGCGTTTCAGCGTGGTTATTATGTAGTTAAGCCGTGGTTATGAGTAGTTAGATTGATGTGTGGTTAGTCGTGCTATAGCAAAAGTTACGTACTCACTACCCTGGGTAGTGAGTACGTAAGGGCTATAGCACGACTAACTACTTCCTAGTGTAGTTAGCGCGAGTACGTAACGTCCGACTTAACTACAAATGTAGTTAGATGTGTGTTTCAGCGTGGTTATTATAACAGCATCTGTCGGGTCGCGTTCCAGTGTAGTTAGCAGTAGTTAGGCAGTTTATATGTGGTTTAGAGCTGTCAAAGTTGCGCGCTTTGTTATTATTTTTGCATCGTTTGTTTTAAATAATTAATTTATTGGAAATAAGAATGCATTACTACTTTTATTAATTTTATTTTTTATTTTATTTCCCAAATTAAATATTTTATAATAAAATAGTAATACCGTAATACATATAAAACTAGGTTAATATTTTTTTTATTTGGGATTTGTTATCGACAAGATATTTTTTTATGTCAGCCGATTGGAACAACTCAAGTTTGTAGAAAAATTAGCAGACGAAAGGGAAAACAATACATGATTTTGAACATTTGTATGGAAATTATTAAAAAATAAATAAATAAAAATAAAATCTTTCTTTTTCTCGCAAGCAAATATTTTACAAACAATTAAGACATACAAATAATAATTAAGATAAATAATCTATAGGGAAAATAAGAGTATTCAAAGAGTATCAGAAAACATCAAGTGTATTTACTTATTAAAATTCCACAAATCATAACTGTTTTTATATATTTGATGAAAAATGTCAAATAATGATGGCCGCCACAAGTTTTTTCTCTCTCCGCGCAACTTCAAAATAAGTATCCGTGCACTTCTTTATCTTCCGGGCGATGTTACAAATTATCGGCAAATCGCGGTGAATAAATAAAAAAAAATTTCATTGAAAAATACAATGAAAAAAACATTTTTTTGTGTTAGATGTTGGCAAACCTTACTATTTCCGGCTTAAAACTTAACTACATTGCGTTATCGCGTTACGTACTCGCGCTAACTACTAATGTAGTTAAGTCGTGGTTATGAGTAGTTAGATTGATGTGTGGTTAGTCGTGCTATAGCAAAAGTTACGTACTCACTACCCTGTTCGAATAAACCAAAAAACGGAACAAAATTTATGAATAACCATAGGAAAAACTAATATTTAATTGAATATTTAAAACAAACTAGTTTTTTTTTCTATGATTTCGCTGTTTGACAGCTGCTGTCAAATAATCCCGCCATAATCAAATTATATTAATAATTATAAACATTGTTGTTGTTATTGTTTTCCGTGGCTGCCGTTTTATTATTAATCTAATAAAAAGTGTTAAACAATGATACCGACATGTCTCACTTACTATCATTAAAACATGAAAAACTAACTGAAGCAGTTTTGAAATCTCTTAAAAATAATAATATTTATAATGTAGTGGATTTTGTTCGACATGATACCGAAAGTTTAGTGACCATAACGAGATTGCCTTTCAATGACATTTTAGATATTCGTCGATTTATTTTACACAATCACACCCATCTTGTCAACGGTTTAGATTATCATAAAAAAATATTGGAGTCATTTGCAATCTTGCCAACATGTATTTTAAGGTTAATAAAATGTCATTTGTTGGACTTATATGTAATAATTTATTTGTTTTTTTTTTTTTTATAATCGTAAAATATTTTAGCCTAGATAATTTATTGCAAGGTGGTCTGCGATGTCAAAAAATAACCGAACTATGTGGATTGCCTGATTCAGGCAAAACTTTGCTAACATTGAGTATTGTTTGTAATATATCATCAGTATTGAAACAAGAAGTATTGTTCATTGATACTAAGAACGATTTTGATGGGAAGGAATTATTGAAAATCATGCAAGCTAGATCTAAGTATGAGGTGAGTTTTGAAAAAAAAAACTTCCAATCATTTTGATGTTTGCTTTATGAAATTATACTTACCTACTATTCGAATTTCAGGATGTGAATGATAATTTAATAAGAGTAAAGGTTGCCAAGCTGTGGGACATGAGGAGCTGTTTATCATTTCTACATCATTTATATACTAACGAAGAACAAATGAAAAATATTAAACTTATAGTTGTTGATTCTTTGCCCGCACTTGTACTTCAGTATAGAGGTGGAAATAGTCATAGAGAAGGTTTGTTGTTACCTCTCTATTATTTTCAAGATATCTTCTTTTTATATTCTCATTTTGTAGATTAATTTTGATTGATTTGTTTGTATCATTCTAATTTGGTTTTATGGTAGTTCTTCATAATACCATATTGGTCCGAATATAACACAACCCATAATTACCTAAACATAACTGAATTTTTTATAAAGATATTTAGAAAAAAATTTATATTCATAAAATAATATTCAAAGAACTTGAAATTTAATAAGACTAGTTGCATGTATACATGAGATCCAACTGTCGATTGCCTGAGTCGGTATGTTCAATTGTTCATTGTAAACGATGTCGTCAATAAATTAAATTTTTACAAAAATTGTTAAGAAAAGTTTGAGATGTACTGATATAATGTTATTATTTTTTATAGAAAATTAAATTATCTACTTGATGTGTTTCGGCGTTTTTCGATATTTTTTTAAAATTCTGAAATATAGGGATTGAAACTCGTAATTTTGTCATAAAAAAATATTTTTCTTTATAAAAAAAAGTTTGAGAAACCCTGGAACTTTTTCATTTATTTTAATTTGAGATATTGTATTTTTCTATATACATACACATTTTAAGGTTCTAGCTTTTATAGTTTTCGAGATGTACGAAAAAAATTTGTAAAAATTCAAAGGTTGATTACCCCTGACTGAAAGAAAATTTAAAAATTCTGAGTATAGAAGTTTTGTAGGCTTAAAGTATTAAATATTTTCTGAAATTTTAGGATCTGTGCATCAAGCGAATCAAAAGTTATAAGGGGGACACACACACACAGACACACTAAATGTTCTCCTCCGAATTCTGAGTAAATCCATATATAGAACTAGAACATATATGCTGCGAAGCCTCTAAGTTGGTGTTTTTTGTCGTCAAAGATTGAAAAACCGTTTAAAATGTAGACCTGGCCATACAAATCTCACGTATCTTGGCTTGATACTGCCGATCTGTCTCGAGAAATAATTTCTCTTCAACAAATCGACAGTTGGATAAGCCTTTATTTAGGTACTTATAAGTAATAACACAGATAACAATCATTTCAAATATAAAACCAAATAATTGACATTTTAATTTAGAATCCGACTGTTTTAGGATGAGAAGTCATTGACGTCACATCGGTATTGTTCTATTTTGTACAACCAATTTCAACAATCCATCAAATGTCATCATCTGTCCCGTTTAAACCATTAGAAATGACCTGTTGATTGTTTCGGCCAAGGGTGCTTACACTGATATAAAATAAATTAGTTTAGAAACGAAGTATTTCTTGAAACCTTTTAACTATCAAACTTCATGTTCGTCCTTCTGCCAGGAGGGCACAGTCCTTTCTTCTAAAAGATATACTGAGGGTATTTTTTATTTTCCTGAAGGTTGTCTATGAATTTAGCGTGGGTCGATACTTTAACGGAAATTGAGTTGTGAAAAGTATCACATTATATTCAGGCTTATACTTTAATATACGAATCTGTCATAATTACTCTGTAGCATGTCAAAACCATTCTATGGCAGCAGCAAATACCATCTTTTTATTTCAATAATGGAAGTTTTTGTGTATTCACGTAGTGAAAGTTTATTTAAGCAGATTAAAATGACGTAGTCGCACTAAGAAATTTAAACTAAGAGTAATAATCGGATCTCGATTTACAGGAATTTCGGTTACATCTGTTAGTGTGGATGATATTATTATTTTACATAAAAAAATTTCCTATTGTTATGGTCTTAGTAAAGCTGATGTTGTTTGGATCTGGACTTTAACCACTTTCGCATTATTCTTTTGTATCTCTTAGGTTTCATCTTCAAGTCTTTGGTTTCTGTGGCGCTTTGAATGTAGTACCGTAACATTTTTAGGGTCAAACCAATACTCTATCACTAAGAAACAGATGATCCCGCACTAACAGATTTAACCAAAATTTCTGTAAATCGAGGTTCTAATATTACTCTTAGTTTCTTAGGTTATAGTCTCTTGATAATGTTATCGGGAGATTGACAAAAGCGCTCGAACTCATATAATTTATCGTGAGAGTGCAACTACTTTGTTTTAATCTTTGTATTTCCTTTGAATATAACTTAATACCCCTGACATAGGTGCTTCCTTATTCTAAATGGTATACCTTTGTCTCGTCAAATTGCTAACATTCTCTGAAGTACTTACTATGATTTCTTTCTTTACAGGTTTGGGATATTTAAATAATTTTGTGAATATTATAAGAAGATTAGGGGGAAAATACAATATCCCGTTTCTTATTACAAACTTGCTGACAAGATGGGTAGAACCAATGGCTAATAAAGACGGTAACTTCTCTATATTTCTTCAATACTTAATTTTTGTTTGAGAGTTTCTATAATTTATTATTATTATGTCTATGCATTCACACTAAGCCCAAAAACATTGACTGGATACTTAAAAGAGGCCTTCTTTTCAAAAAAAAAATAGTTTTTATTCAGCTAATTTATTGACAAAACAAAATTTCCTATCCTGATTTATTAGAGACTGATCAAAAAATTCGCACAGATCTCAAGAGATGTCTCAATCCTATATTATAAACGATAAGTTCATCTGTAATACGGTATTTTGTTGAAACACTAAACCCACGGGAAATATTCATCTCTAAGTCAATATTCCTTGGTAGGTATCACAATAATATCCTCGGGAAATATTATATTGATGAAATATGTGATACTTAATCAAAGGTTCCAACATGTATACAATTGTTGCTATGATAATTTTATTTTTAAATTATCCACAGTACTCAACGTTGTAAAGTAACATCATCCATTACTTCTGTAGAAGATAGATCTTATGAATTTGTTATTATTATAATACTAATTGAAGATGTAAAAAATAAATTATATTATATTTATTACAAAGTAAAATTGGACCCTATAAGGCAGTGGTTCTTAACCTGGGTTCTATCCAACACCAACAGTGGTACTAATAGAAACTGCGTTATAACACCGTTATGACAGAAATAGTTATTCCGAAATAATTTGTTTATACCACGCCCTACTAATAATCATCCCTATACCGCGTTATAACTGTTCTGGAGAATAGTTTGGCAACGTCGCATTTATCAATGAAACTTGCGGTTGTTCCATACTACGGGGTTGATTTCTAAGAATTTCGTACGAACCCGACTGGACCCTTGGGAAAGTTCGTGTGAGGAATACCGCAATTTGTACGAATCGGTATGAATATTTCTGAAGTGTCAAAATATGTAGAGTGCAGAGATAGTCTGTCTCATTGAACGTCGCTATTACTTCTATAGGTACCTGGGGTTAGCCAGGAATAAAGTTAGGATGGAAATTATTCTTGTTATAGCTAATTCCTTGTTTTATTAGTAGCACTTGCGTATTCTGCGTGTATTCGAAGAATAACGTTCTATTAGTACGGCTGCAAGGATTTTGGTGAGTTAGTCTTGTTGGTTCGACAGAGGTATCAAGACACACACCCGACTCATATTATGAACTTATCACTGAACCTCTCTTCAAATTGAGAAGGGTTCAGTGAATTCTCGTATGGAACTGGTGGGATTCAATACCTCCAAAAATTTTAAGAACCACTGCTTTGAGGGAACCATAATTGATGTATAGGACAATTAAACAATCAATGACCCTTTTCTATGCTGTCCATGACAGGTTTTGCTGTTGTATTTCAATAAATTACAACTACATAATTACATGCATCTTGGATGCTAGCATTTTTTTCATAGCTAGGGATTTTCAATATGTGGAAATTCAAGAAAAAAATGTAATATCGTATATAACAAAATTTAATTTTGCACAAATATTCGGTTATTTTTTGTTCATTTTGGAGTGCCATATTTATTGCTGTGATGACTTCCTATTGTCTTCAGTACTGGAATCGTCTGTAGAGGTTTTCTTCTCTAGTCTAACTGATCTTTCACTTTATCGTTATCTGCTACGATTCACACAATGTTACTTTCTTACTCCAGGGCTTAAATACACTTTTTAATGTATGTTATGTTACTATTATAGTAGTATTTTTTTACTGGGACAGTTCCAATAATAAACCGATTCTAACTCCCTATCTCTTTCGCACTTATTATGCTTATGGCAGGTAAAAAGAGGTAGTAATGTTTATCATTAGATGACTGCATCGAGTGCATCGATACATCGAGTCATTTCTATGAAAGAATCAAGGTGAAAGTAAAACAAAAGTTTAGATAGCAATATTTTTGTAATGTTTCTGAGATAAAAGTAAGGAGCTATTGTTTAAATAATTATAAAGCCCATCTTATGACTAATCATATGGAAACTATGAAAAAATAAAAGGTACAATACCGAACCTTTTCTTAGAAAAAAGCATTAGTAGGTATTTTTAAATGAAAAAATATTATTATAAGTTAAAGAATTAAGAAATGATTTCAAAAAAAAAATATATATTATTAAAAATATCGATGCTTTAGAATTTGAACATTTACCTAACCTATGCCAGGTAGAATGATTTATTGCTCGGACTGCCTCGCAAAATAAATACTACTTTAACATGCTAATATTTGATTGGTATTCCAGGTGACTCTGCTACTAATTATAATATTGAAGTCAAACCAACTCTTGGGAGGTATTGGAGTCATATTCCATATACAAGTTTAGATGTGACGAAAAAGTCAGACCAAGATATAACCGTCTCCATTAGAACTTCTTATCTCCACAAGGATATTAGTGAAATATGGATGAAAATATCTGAGAATGGTGTTTCATGATTTTATGTATTTTATAATGATTGTTATTTATCTGAAATAAATTTTTTAATTTATAATAACCTTCTTAAAATTTTTCCGCTTTATGTTTAACCACATGAAACTAGAAGTAACAATATTATTTTGGCCCTTGCTTCATCTGCTCACACCCTTGTGGTGACCACTTTTGTCACTAATTTGTCGTTTAAAATATCTTCATTTTTGTACCCTTGTAATTTAAAATTGAGAATGTGAATTGTAGTAAAAAAAGGTCCTAGGGGCCAAAATGCATAAGATATTAGAAATAATTAGCTATGCTGAAGAACTGAAACCGTGATGAACAGAATAAAATATAGAACATCCTATGAGTAGGTACTCAAAGATACTTTCAGTCCATTCTCAGAGTATCGAGTCAAAGTATAAGAACGAAAGTCGGTGAGTAAACAATTATGGTGCTTTTTTTAATTGCACACAATCTCTACCCTTCAATGAATGTGAAATATACGGATACAAGGTAAAAAAAGAAATAAATGCTTTATGAAACAACTTAAAATTCTGTACAATTCTATCAATAAAAATCATAATCTCTATTTATTAAAAAATCCAACAATATTATCCCATAGATTTTTATATATTGAATTCTGTGTATTTCCCGCCTATATTATTGTTTATGGTCTAATAAGGTTTTGATACAATTTTCTCAATCAATTTAAATGTGTAAATTCTCACTTCAATGACAAATACCAATTGTTATTATCACAAAAATCAATAAAACTAACATATATATACATAATATAACACTTATTTTTAAAATTCATCAAACATTAATTGATATTACTAAATTGTACATTTTGAGTCCCTCCTAGAAGGTGTTGCTTGATTCCTGTTTATTTTTTCTTTTAATACAGTAATGTTGCAAGCCTGAAACACAATAATTACTATTATGAAGCATAACCGTATCCATTATGTATATCGTGTCTTCAATTGCACAGAATTTTATATCTATTCTATCTATGCAATAATACATATTTTGACATATCGAACATCTTCCTAAAAATATTCATTTTACCTTTTAACGCGACCGCTCATTTGAAAACGTGATTTTATAGAGGTTGGTCGTGTGTGTTTTCATATCAACAAAATGGTCTCGCGAATATTAAGAAATTTATGATAGTAAATTAATTTTACGTTAATAATTGTACACTGTGTTGTCCTAGTGATCTAATCAGTTAGTTTTTCGTTTTACAAGTTCCTCTATAATTCAATAATGGATACCAAGAAGTCAAAACGCGTATTCAAAGTTGTTCTTACTGGCGGTGAGTAAAATGAGAAATTCGAAGCACATGGTTTTCCAGGAAATATGTTTTATTTTTATCGTATTTATTTATTTCAGGCAAGTTGATATATGACTGAGGCTTATAATTCTTCAATTAACCTTGATCATTTTGTTATTTTTATATTTGAACTATTTCAATTGCTGGTTTTACTGAAAAATATTTTCCATTTTTCTGAAAACGTTTTATTTTCATGATATATATAACCTACCAATATTTCAGTCTTAACGGATTAATTTCTTTAACCTTCAAATACTATTTTGAGTTCGTTAATGGTTGGTTTTATGTTGTAACTATAAAATATAATATGCCTCTCTACCCTTGCCAAGATTTTTATTTGTTTGAAAATTGAGAGTGATCTTAGACTGACAGGTTTGACTGTCAAAAGATTTTAGAATAATAAACAAATGGCATTATGTTGCATTGTCTATTTTTAAATACACATAATTGCAAATTACTCCTAGAAATTAATGTTGTCATTATTTTCACCATTACGAACCTCAAATTGTGAAATTCCAGGCCCCTGCGGTGGAAAAACGACTGGACAATCTAGATTATCAACATTTTTTGAGAATCTTGGATGGAAGGTATTGTTTTTATTCATTTACTTAATGCTAATATTTTAAATTAACTAAGGATATGCCATTTGAGAATCAAAATTCTATAGTTTCTTATTAAATAAATGATCATAATCTTTTCCTATTAATCTTTGGCAATTCGACATACAAATCCTTGTATAGTTTGCAAACTATTGGTTTCTTCTTAGCATCGTCATCTCATTTAAATTTAGATTTTTAAAAATGATGCATGTACGAAAAAAAGGAATTAAGATCCCCTTATTTATGAAATTTCATTAAAAATCTATCCCATTTATTTTGATTTGCAATTTGATATAACGTCATATAGTTAGATGATTGTTTTTATTTAATTTGATGGCATATCTGCATTGAATATGTAGATGATTATTGGTGGAAAGCCTTAGGCATTCCATAATAGAATATGGCTCCACAATGGGTTTATTTTCAGGTATTCCGTGTGCCAGAAACAGCCACCGTTCTACTCAGGTACGCTTGGTCAACACAAGCAACCAATAGTATCCATTCTTTATTAATAATTTATTCACATTTATTGTTATATTTAACTCCTTATAAGATGACAATATTGCTTACTTTTAATAAGTCACCGATATTTTGTTATCCATTATTTAAAATTTCTATTCCATAACGTTAGTTTTCCTTTTCGTATATTATTTTACTCCCTTTCTTTAAATTCTTCAGATGTTCATAAAGTTTGTTCGATTTCATAAATAAAAAAAGTGCTTTTATTATAATCTGTGCCTTGAATATGGCTGTATCATCCTTTAAATATACAATGCCAATAATTTAAAAAAAATGTCAATGGTTCCTAAGAACTTCCAACTTCCTTCTGCCTTTGCATTCAAATTGATCTGATATTCAATCAATTAATTAATATTCCAGTTAATCTGAAAAATCACCAACTAATTTATTCATTGTTTTAAAAAAGTGAATGGTTTGTCATTATATTTTATACAGAGTTTCCTGCCCAAACCTTCTTAATAAACTCAATTCTGTTTTGACATTTTTTCATAATTGTGATCATTTTAACTAATACTGCATTTTTGGTCATCTTATAATGGAGAATAATTGAATTTTGATAAAAAGAAAGCATCTTAATTTTTTACCTTTTCAAAATAGCACAATAAGTTTGTTTTCCCAATCTTTTATATATTTTTTTTCAATATTTTTCCGTCACATTTTCACATCATTACATCTATATTGTTCGATAGTTAAGCAATTGAAAATTTTTTTTGAAGTATTTCTTTTTGAAAGAGTATGTATGTAAATTATTAATAATTTATATTTTAATATCTGCCTATTCCTTCAAATTCAGAAGTTTGTTTTTTGATTGAAAATTTCTTTAGATTTCCTTATTTTTTTTTATAATACACATAACTGTTGCTTAGTTTCATTACATGAATTTTCTATTTTCATTTTTCAGTGGTGGGATCAAATTCTCGGACCTGAATGCGGAAGAAGGTAAGATCCTAAATCATTCTCATTTAGTAAATTTGACGCAAATAATGATTTAGACGCATGCACTAATTTAAATTTGTATCCGTTTTATTTTTTGTTTTTTTCACCTGAGTCACCGATAAAACTTTTATCAAATAATAGTAATTACTAACATAATTGTTTATCGTCATGCATGGTTAAAATTTAATTGCATTATTGATATCTTTAAAAAAATAATCGAATTATTACCAGTACTTAGTTATATTTCTTTTTGATATCTGGCTATATCATCTATTGGTTGAGATGCCTCAAATCTATTTGAAAAAAAATCATAGACAATAGTTTGTAATGTCTTCAGCACATTGCATGTTGCAGTGTTCTCTATTTGAAATTGAATTGTTCCTTCATAAAAATGTGGTGTTTCTTTTTTCTTTGATCTATGTGCCAAATGTCGTCCTAAAATTAGGTTGATTTTTTTCATTTATTGTCAAAGAGTTCCATTTTATTGTACCTATTCATTTTTGATAATTTCTTTCAGTTCTTCTTAAAATAACTCGCTACATCTATCTTGTTTTGTTTAATTATTATTTTCCTTGCATTATTTGTTACAATAATTTAAGAAGGAACTATTTTCACCACTACTGCTTTTATCATATCAAATTTCGATAATTCTTATTTGTTGTGTTTGCTACTGTCGGAAGAAGGTTCTTATGAATGAAAAAAGTTAGATAGTTGTGTGGAACATTAGAACATTTAAAAAAAAAACTCAACGTAGGTATAACCCTCTTAGTACTTTTGGCAATATAAATTTTACAATTTTCTGATTTTATAATCTGTCATTTGATTGATTGTTTGCGCGATTGCCTAAATGTGCTTTTAAACATAATTTAAAACAGATTTATCGGTCGGTGAATGGTTAAATAGATAATTAATTTATCATTATACAAATTCGAATTCATATTCATAGTGAAGACAGGACAATGACTGGTATTCTCAAATTCACGTTCCAACTCAACGCAAAAAGCTCTTGCTTAGAACTTAATCGGTTGCCAGTAGTTACGCATCTAATGTATTGGATAAAACATTTTCAGAATACGGAAATGTCAAAAGTCTCAATAAAAATTGGATACGACGCAACTCAATCGTCTGTTTTTCATTTCAGAATAATAGTCAATGTTTGCTAGGAGAGCTAGTAAAAATAAGAATTGATTTGTCTCGCACATACCTCCCTGTTATGTCTATGGTTTGAATATTATTATGAAAGTAGTTAGGTAGGTACCTACTTGTTTTTTTTCTCAATAATGGCATTACATCCAAAAAGAATGATGAAGCCAATGATTCTATTCTAAAGTACCTACTTGTATTGTAATCCAATATACCTCAATACTGCGACGTGTACTTGTGAAAAGGGCTTCTTTCAACGCGTATCCACGTCGATAGAGGATGCATTGAGGAAAATTCCATTGCGCGCCATTTCTATTTTTATACCTACCTCGCTGTAAAATCCCAGTTTAAATCCAATTTTCAACTCTACTATTTGTTTATATTAGGTATTGTTATTAACTTGTGTATTAATTTATAAAGCCAGCGATGTGTTATTTGTAAGCTAATTAGTAGATAATGAAACGATGTCATTGAATCGCTGTTTCACTTTTTGCTAGTTCTACCCAACCGACCTTAGTAGCAAAGGCGCCGATTTCAGCTCAGGTGGCCCCAGGTTCGATTCACAAATTTTCAGTGTTTTATCACTTGAAATTTCTACTCGGAGTTAGAGCCCTGTGTCAGATTGGACGGGACCCGCTTGACTGCTAGAGAATCCTTCGAGCATTAAGTTCCGCCGGCTATACTGACCATTTTTCTTTACTGTTCTGTTAGAGAAATGTAAAAAAAAAGAGTAAAACTAATTTTACATTCTAAAATCCGCATTAAGATATCTACCCTTGTCCTTACTTTACCTTAACGCCGTATTTTCAAAGCATTATTGCGTTTGCCTTCCTTGAAATTCCTACTAAAGTGACAGCTCATCAAAATGCTCCAATAATAATTGTTATATGGACAAATATGACCTTACGACCGCTTATCTATTTTTGGCTATTTAACGTAAAAAAACTTCTGCCCTAATGTTATCAAAAGTGGTGGTTAATGGACCTGATTTTTTTAAATTTGTAGGCATGCCTTTCATTTTTAAGCCCATTAGTAACATGATTCTATTTTTAATTTCATTTATTCCATATCTTTGATTTTGCTGTTTTCCTTTAAAAAAAAATCTGGTTCTAAGAAATAAAATTTAAATTCGAAGCGTACGTTCGAAAAGCGCGTTGCAGGGTCAGTGTGATCGACCTTGGTCTACCTTGATTCTCGAAGGTCGACCCGCCCTTGACCCAGTGTCTTCCTAACACCCACCTGGGTAGATACTTACCTACCTACTCTCTCAGCGGGAGAAACGCGGCCAAGTTAGCAGGCTCGTTGCAACGCAGACGAAAGAGCTCCGCTTTCACCGAAGGTTCAGATAACACTGAAAGAGATAGCTACGTTCGTAGCAATATATTATTATATCGGTCAAAGTTCTATGCATTCTATTGCATGGGTTGTCGTTACTTGCAAAGTTGCAAACTATTAAATCATTCAAATTTAGACTCAAGCGCTAACAATATTTAATGTATATGTAACAACTAATGACTCTTAACAATTCCTTACTGATGTTCCATTTTTAAGTGGAACAAACCACTACGGGTTTACGACCGTCTTCTACTGTTATTTCGAAGGCTGGCGTAGTGTGATCACTTTACATTAACAACGTTCGCCATGGTAATGTCTCCGAATCTCCTAATCATGAGAATAATTCTCAACATGTCGAAAAATCTCATGTATGCAACAAGTAGGTACTTGGATATTTAATAATTAATGAAAAATAGAGATAAAAGTTGGAAATTATTGAGAATAAGAGAGCAACCAAATTTAAAGATTGCGACTGCTGTCATATATTTAATGTGAAATAATATACCAAATTGTTATCTAATTAAATTTACACGTGACATCATGTGTGCATCGACGATACGTATATAGGTACTTAGCTTAGCTTTTATTGCATCAAATAAACAATTAAATTATTTTAGTTAGGTGTGTCAATTTTGTGATATAATTGCAAACAAGAAGTATTTTCGTCACGTTGAAAGAATGAATGCTGAACGACACGGAGAAAAGGAGCTCCCCTATAGTGTGAATTGGTAAAGAAAGAATGGGAAAAACCGTATTGAAAAACTTTTCTTTTCAAATGTGTCACTAGGTATAGCTGGCGGAACGCCTGTGGCAGTTTCTTTCAGTCAAATAGTCCCATCCAGAATGAGACAAGATGCCAATAGAGGATTGGGAATTACAAGTATGTAGTGTATAAACACTCTGATCCAAACGGAAATCGAACCCGGGAACTTTCGTCTAAATTATCATTTCTCATTAAAAAAAAACTTGAATTTGCATATAAAAAAACTAAATCAACTTTCAATACCTTCAATGATTGATGTTTTTCTTTTTTTTTGCCGAAAGGCATTTGGCCCGTATTCGGTTATCCACATACCTCGTGGTAAATTAATATCCAGTGAGATTCTCCGTAAAATTTTCCATCACAAACAGTCCATTCACTCAAGCGGAGGCTATATTAATATTATACCTGATAGCCAATACGGTGGTATTAGGTTATGCGAGTTTATGGCCGCCTGTATGTCGACTGTGGGTGGCCTATATTACTGTATAGAGAGGGTCTCTATTTGCCGGCGAAATGGAAAATTCCATATTAGTCACCTGGTAAATAATAATATTGTTTAGTACTACCAACGTCACGCATCTTAGTCCACATATGCATACTATACCCATTACCAACAACAAACTATTCTCAATCGTTTTTTTTTTTAATTTTAGCCCTTAAAGGGTAAGAGAGACGTTTTCTAGTGCTGTTTTGAATGTCTCATAGGAATGGCAGAAGATTTTCCATTGGCGCCGCTTTCTCCAAAGCATTTGTTCTTCCTTTTCTTTAGAACCCTGATAGAAGGAAGAACAGCGCTCTCATGACCAATAGCCGTTTAGACATCCTGAATATGTGCCCCAGTGCCTACGTATAGCAGTGGCGTTCGTGATAACAGTCTTATTATCAAACGATTTCAGAGGTAAACAAACAATACACTTTTGACATCTTACACACTAAGCGAAACGTTTCCCGTGAAAAATTTAAATGGTCAGCGCTTGGGATCGAACCAACAGCCTTCAGTATGAAAGTCGCCGACTGAATTGAAGGCTAAGCAATTAACCATCTTGAATGATAATAAGACGACCGCATGTGAAACAACAGGTCACTCTTCCGCGGTAATTCAAAATGTTATAAAAAGGTAGTGGCTTATTAATAAGTTCATGCACCGACTAACTTCGCTGGTTACCTTGTATTATAAATAGACCGTCGTGGTGTACGTATACTATAGTCAATTAAATAATTTCAAATCACCCATAAAACACACTGTAGGTATATTTATATGCCTAAAATTGGCAATATATACAAATTTGATAGCCAATCCAAATCCGAACTCCCTTTACGCCCCACTAAGGGGCATAGGGAGGCAACAAGAGCTCTCCATTGCGCTCAATCTTGCGCAATGTTTATGACCTCCTCCCACACCATGTCCAAATTCCTCAGCTCTGCTTCGAAGGAGCGGAACACAGTATGAGAGAGTATTCCTCGACTTCGGGACCCTGATAGGAGGAAGAACAGCGCTCTCCTCGGCCAACTGCCATTTTGCATTCTTAACACATGTCCCAGCCTAGCCAAGTCCATCTCCTCCCCATGATGGTAGAAGTGATGGGCTCACGCTGGGTGCGCCGGCGTATAGCGTCTGTATAATATCAACATATTATTTTTGGACCATTGAAGAATTTGAATTAAACGGAAAGTGTCAAAACAACTCCCGTTGTAAGCCTCTTGTGCGTGGACCCTGTCCACCCACTAGCACCAATTTATGGCTCGACCCATCAACGGTCTGAGACAGGCAAGTTTTCTTTACATGGCTGGGGAACCCCGCGTCTGGAGGTAGACATCTAGGCGTAATTTTCGTACGAACGTTCTTAATATAATATGGCATTTAATAAACGATTTATTCTAGTTTCAATATCTAACCTATTCTTATGAAAGTAACCAAAAATAATTCCTTGTCAAGTACTTACGTTTGAACCATAGATTTTTATATTATGTTTTGCTACATGAGTACCTACTCCTATATCCTTTTATAGCAAAAACTCTGAAATTCACTGACCGGAACTTTTGACAGATTGGTTGGCAAAAAGAATGTTGTTGTCCAGAGATTCGTTAGTAAATTTACATATTTTGGATAAATTTTGTTGAAATTTCTTGAAAAGCAATAAAGAATATTTTTAGAGTACCTACACTTCACTATCAATCATAACCACGTTTTGTCAACCAAACTGTCAAACGTTGAAATATTATTGAGCTTCACTTTTGGAATGCGAGTCGGAGTTCTAGACTTTGTGTAATAGAATTCTGTATTCGAAACGCAAGTATACGAAAGCGTAAGATATAATAATTATCTATGGAATTCCTTATCAACATCTTATCAAGAGTGCATTATTCTATTTTTGAATTTTACTGCACCCTGATTGCACCATAATATATTATTGCCATAGATGGCAGAGTGTTAAATTTATGTAAAGATAATTTTTATCCATGGATAGATTTATTACAGTTTTTTAAGTGTTTTCTTTGCATAACCCACTCGCTGGGTTATCGATAAGTCATTAAGTGCGAGCTGTCAATGTACATCCATAATGTTAAAAGGTTCGCTCTAATTATTATTAACATTTTTCAAATATCTTTTGGTAGATTGTTAGGGTAGTTTTCCATAGATATTCTGTTATCTCTAATTTACTAGTAGTGTCTACATATTAATGGGGGGCGGAAAAGTTTTTAATATAGTTAAAACGTTAGGGTGGTGGGAGTCTTTTTATACTCCTGCAGCAAATCAACCGTGTGCATCGTACCTATAGGTTAGCGTTAGACCTTCCCTCTATGACGTATACTGTCGGTCTTTTCAAGGGCAATGTCTATGTCATCTTTTACGTGTGTGTACACTTACTTGACGATGGACAGGTGATTATGTAAATATCTACCTCCAGGTGGGTGAATGTGGAGGTAATTTGTACTCGGAGATGGTCCTTTGTTGACCCATCGATCGATATCAGTATACACGCTTCAATTTGATAGACTTAATACGAGCTACGTAACTCTTCACACCTGAAGGGCCATAATTATTACTGTTGTTTGAGATATACCTTCTGATTATTTATATGAGAAAAAAACAACTTTTGTGTATGTTCAACCTTTCTTTTGTTTTTATTGCTGCTCTTTCTTTCTTTTGACGTTCTTTTTTATGTAACTATTTTACTGATTTCGTCATATTTGTAACTGTTTAATATAAATGTTCCCAAGACAGGCTTGACCCAGTGGGGATATTGATTGCTTGTACTTTAGTATTGCAACTCAATGAACATATAAGTAAAGTAGTTGATGCAATCATGAAATTTAGATTTGGCGTGGGATTTCTGAAAGGTAACTTTTTACAATTTGAACCATTTCGGGCTTACAACCGTCTACGACTGCTGTTTGAAAAACTGGCTAATGCACTGGGTTCCTATTAAGGAGCTGTATATCGTCTGACAAGACGGCACTCTTTCAAAATAGATGACAATGTTTTTTGTTTCTACGGCAACAATATTGAAAATGTTCTAAACTGTCACATTTTAAAAATAACATTATTTTCAATTAATGAAACTGCTATAACGTTTTTGAATTTATGTGTTTTTTAATTTTCTCTCTGATATGGTGTTCGATATTTGGCTTTCCTCCCGAACTCTCGCATGAACCTCTTCGTTGGTGATAATATGTTCTCTCGTAGATAAAAAAAGGTAAAAAAGTAGCCATTTACGCCAACTCTATATGACCGTCTTTTGAGCCGTCTTTAACGTGGTTGAATTTTGAATCACCCCATTTTTCTGACAATTACCACGCATCAGTCTGTTGATAATTTTTCCTGTGAAAAGTATTTTTAGATGGTAATTATACTTAATAATTCTCAGAGATTTGCTATCTGTTGTCGTTTGCATAATTTAAACACTTCAAAAAGCGGTGCTCATAAAGATAATTTTTATCTTCCGACATCATGAACGCCACATAAACCCCTTTGAAGTGGTCAGCAGGGTATTACAAGATAACTCCACCACAGGACAAAAATTCAGGATTCGGTCACTTCTTTCATAATTGATAATTCCAAAATTATCGGTTTGGAGGCCTCAATCGATATAATAAGTATGACGGGCACACAATTAATCATAATTAAGTTGTATAATATGTATGTACTCATAATATTATTATTACTATGTTTCAATGCTGTTTATTGACTCGACAATTCAATTAGCAATACGTTCCACTTGGCATGCAATTCGCATTACAATAATAATATTTTAATATAACGCCAATTATTATACTAATATCATTCGATTGAATGATCGTGTTATGGCCACCTTGCATTTTAAATCATACACTTGACGATTTTATCAGTCCTTCCAAATCATTCTTTTGCCCTCTGTAAAAAACCTCTAACTAACAACCGTCTTATTTATAAAAAAAAAATCGTTAATCGTAAGATTACGTATAACTCACTGATCAGTTTTTACTTATCCGCATTTGTTACGTATGACGATGACATTTCATACAAAATTTTGTAAACAAACAAAATAGTAGCCGGACAACGCGCGTATTTACAACCAAGATGCGCTATATCGGATTTGAATGATTTCGAATTATTGATGCAGAATAGGTACCTTATTTTTTTATTATTTATTTTATATCAAAATATAGTTTATTCCTTATTAAATCATACGAAACCTTTTATGTTTCAGCCAAAATGAACTAATTTATGTTTGATCACTTCAATTTTAATATTTGTACCTAGGTACTTAAAAAGTATTCCTTGAATATTTTCTTCAAAACGTCATTACTCGTTATATTTCTTATAAATTTAGTTCCTCGTTGTTCTTTCCTCGGAAAGAATGACAAAAAGGATATATACATCTGAAAGAATGGGTGCACGCAGACGAGGTCGACCTCGAATGACATGGTCCGATCATATCGGTTCAGTCGTAGAGGAGGGCCAAGTCAGGAGCAAAAGAAAATAGGAGAGCATGTATGCGGAATGTTACGCGTTTGGAAGAAGCGAAAGAGGTTTGTTTGCATAGGAAAGAATGGAAAATGAAAATCCGTACTCTCTGTCTACTTACTCCCTTTGGGAAACTGCGTGATGTGTAAAAAAAAATAGTTGGTGCATCATGGTTGTAAGCCCTCGAATCATTACGAGAATGCATATTTTATTTTTTTATTTTTTATTTATTTTCTTACTTTTACATAGGTACATAGATATTTTTGGTAATTAGTGACATATTTGCTTTATTTGTTTAAATTTGCTATTAATAAAATGATACACCAAAATACAATGGACCAAAATATGAAGGGAGCACATATTTGGACGGGGAAAAAACTTAAATAGGTATAGTGTATTTATTACACAAAGTGTTCTTGTATACTCGAAACAACCGTCAGTTGGCGTTAAATCCAATATGGCGGGTCAAAATCTACAGAGATCAGCTCACAATCAAGCGATATGCGTTAAACTATCTCGATGACAGCTTGATCGTAATATTTTCTATCGCTGAGATATTTTTTCTACGGATCGTAGTTTTTAAATAAAGCAGTTAGAATCCAAGGCTTAGGTTTTCATCCATCCGCCCCCGGTTCGCTATCTAGTGTCAAGGAAACACCTAATCTGTATTCTGGCATTGCTTCTTTAGCGTGTTCTTGATTGCCATTCAGACAGTTGTATACAATATTTTTGTAAGGGTGCGTTTACTCCTTAATTGCTGGAAATACAGTATATTTTGTTAATCATCGATTTGGACACCAAGGAAACAACAACGAGGAAGAACCGAAACTCTGGCGCGGGTAATCTGTGATTGATTAGTTCTGGCTCGTTGCTCTTTCCATCGAGTCCAATATCAACGATAAAATAAAGTATGCTGTATTTCTAGATCCGGCTCTATACTCGTTCGGTTTAAACACACACTAGGTACAACATAATATACAAAAAAATAGAGATGATACAAAAACTACGACTTACAGAAAAATCATAGACTAAAATATACCAAAAAATCAATGTAAAGGTGGGAAGTAAAAGACAACCGAAAAATGTAGTCGGTAGAAAGTATATATAATAGGCTCAGATGGGGTAAAGGGATGTGGGTCAAGGGTGAGGAACAGGAATCAAGGACTTGGAAGGAGAAAGGAAATCGCAGATTTCTACTCTTAGATGCCTCTTTATAGATTCTTCGTTTTCTTAGTCACACTCAATTTTTTTTCTTGAAACATCTCGCAGGTTGCCCACTTTTCGAGATGTGTCGGTCTATTCATGAATGGACGATGATCTTTGTGTCCTTTGCGTGTCACTTGACCGTATTATTATTAAAGACCAACTTCAATTAAACACCAAACCAATAAACTGTAACTACTAACAGGGTATCTCGTGATGCGTGCTCAAACAAATAGACAACCTTATTATAATTATTGTTCTACAAGTCTGACAGACCAAGCAAATAACGCGGACGTCGGACGTTCACGGTCAAGGAAGCTTTGACGTAAGCACGAGGGTATTGTTAAGAATATTATTGAATCTACCCCAAAACGGACACGGGTAGTAAAAGTAAATAACTTATTGATTTGGTACTTTATTATTGAGGTTTAGCGAAAAAGTCTTCTATTTCTAGTAAACATTACGCCCGATTCTGTTTCAATTTAAGTGCGCACTAACTAATATAAGAACGTTCCAATTTTAGTCAGTGCACATCGGTATTCTATAAAAATTAAGAGCGTTCTTAATGTGACTAATATTGAAATTAGTTCATTTTGGTATTCTACAACACTATTTAAGTTAATTTTAGTGCGTTCTTATGTCAAAACGTTCTTAATTTTAGTTCACACCTAATTGTATGCGACTTAAAATATATCTGATGATATTTTTATAATAAAAGTATTATTTTAACCTAATAAGTTTAAAAAAAGTGTTAAATATCTTTATTAAGGTAAATAAAATCATAAAATTGATTATTTGCGCGTGTTTCGTTATGCCGAAATCGAAAATTGGAGGTTATATCAAAATCACTACTTTCATAAAATACTCTTGCGTATATTACAACACGAGATTTGCACTAAAAATAATTATACTTATTTATTTCAAAAGGAAATCTAAGAGTTGATCTGATAAAAAGGCAACTTTGAGATGCTCCTAACCCATTTGGTCACTACTTTGACACTCGTATCATTTTTAATAAACAAACATGACCAATTGCGCATGCGCGATATAGACCATAGACAATTATAATTCATATTTTAGTTTATGGTGAACTAATTTAAGTCATTTTAGTTTTTAGAACACATCGCTTTATAGAATACGAATTTTAATTCATATGACCTTAATTCTTAAATTTTGGAACGTTCTTATTTTAGTTCGAACAAATCCAGAATAGGGGGTATTATTACCTTATCCCTTGTTTAAAATGAGATTCTAAAATTCTGTCCTTTACGAGCTGTTAAAACCTTCAGTCGTCGTTGGATTATAATATTGTACTTACTATGTACTAGAAGCGTCGGTCTGTGTTTTTTTTTTTTCAGTGATATTTTTTACTTAGTTAAGTACTTATGTTTCTCTCAGAAAATAAAAATAGTAAGTTTGTTATTTATTCGCTGTCTTGTTTTATAATAATATTTTAGAACAGGAAAATATCGAATAAACCAGAATAAACAAAAAAATTACTAATCTCATAATTTTTTTTCCGAATGCTCTCGCTTATCGTTACGAAACATATTTTCGAACGCAATGCTTAAATTTCAGAATAATATGACCTGTCAAACAGCCTCGATATGTACTTCTAATAAACATTGTAATTAACCCTTAACCACCTGACGTCGATCTCACAGACTCCAGACGTTTTATTTTTCAAATTATTCACGTGATGCAACTGTGCGTCTCATTACTTTATCTTTACTCACTTCAGTGTGTCGGCAGCTCTGAAAATGTGCGCGTTGTGAAATAAAAGGTAATCATATACTATGAACGGTCTGTGAGACCGGTGTCAGGTGGTTACGTTATTCTGAAAACGGACCAAACGCCTGTTATATCGACATTTAATAGTTTCGAAAAATTAGAAAAACGTAAAAAATGATCGCTTCGTGACCCCAAAAAGAAACGTATAACATGTGTTTAGTTTGCAAGAATCCAATTTGTATAGAATGTAGTAAAAAAATATGCTGTAATTACCCCTGAAAATTGTAAATGTTTAGTGTTTGCAATTTTGTTTTATATGTTACTTTATCATGCCAGAAATAGGTTTATATAATAGAGTATCCATCGAAATATTTATAAATAAACAGAAAAATTTGGTTTTAGAACAATTTTATGTTCATATTAACGATTTTCGAAGTCCCTTCTATTTTTACCTAAAATTTCAGTATGTTTGTTAAATGTCTATTTTCTATATGTAAATTTACATTTTTGTAAGGTTTATCAATCGTTTTTTAACAAAGATATTATGAAAATAAAGATGCGATTTTATTTTTTTTAATTAAAATAAGCGAGCGGTCTGTAAGACCGTCGACAGGTGGTTGTGTTACAGAAATACACGTCAGGTGGCTAAGGGTTAAACAAAGGGCTTGTAGAGAAGATTTATTGTCTCTATGGAAAGTCATATTTTAGTATTTTGACATTATATCTCATAGAAAAAAGATTTCAAAATACAATGGTTCTATTATGGAGATGGCGTGGCAGCACATCTAATGACGGCAAAATCATATTTTTGGGTTGCTTTTAATTTTATTCTCGAATGGATTTTCAAAAATCTTAAAGACTTCTTTTCAAAATAGGGTACCTATTTAAAAACCTTAACTTTTTCACAGTATCGAGTATCCCTTTAAAAATGTGGAACGAAGTGGTTGGTAGCCTAGCTTTTGTGCTGGCGCACTGAAGTTCGTGGGTTCTATCCCAGGTGCACACCGCCTTCCTCTTTCACGACACTAGCTTTTTAGTGGCTTACTGTGAAATATATCCAAGAGTGTATTTTTGTGTTCACTTTGATCGAGAACAGATTCATTTTTCAGCCTTCCATTCATTCATTCATCTTTAGCTTTGTTGGTGCACAACGTTCTAATTTATTTATTTATTTATTTATTTATTTCAATATCAACGGCAATAGCCTTTTACATGTTATTTACAATATCTATAACAATACATACATTTTTTCAACAACACAGCAGTTAAAAATTTAAATCCTATTGGATAGGACAGAAAAAAAAAACACACAAAATAAATAAGAATATCAACATTTGAATAGGTAAAGATTAAACAACAATAGAGTGTGTAGTCAAATATCACAGATTGAACATGTCAACAAAGCAAGTTAGAATAGGAATGTCAAGTAAATTAATATAATATAATAAAGTTTAATAATGTCATGTAATGTTCATGTGTCAAATAATAAAGTTTAAAATGTCAAGTAAAAATATAAGTATAATGTCAAAATCACAGAATAAATAAGGTATAATATCAACTTATTAAAAAAAAAAAAATTTATGAGATGTACAGTGTACACAGCTAATTCAAATAAAAAAATATAAATAAATGCAATGCAAATTAAGTCGTAAAATGACAAGTTTTCAGAATAAACTCAATATTACATCAAATCTTATATTATCATGGTCAACAAATCAAAATTACCTGCAAGATGCACAATGACATAGCAGAATAAAAAAAGACAATCAAAACACAAACCACAAACAAATTCGAAGTGCCCAATGTCAACTTTGTGCATTAAAATAATTTAATATGTCCTTTTTAAATTTAGGTAAACTGTCAGCAAAAATATCTGTAGCATTACCAACCAGGTCTAGATTCTTGTGACCTTTTTTCTAGATCTAGATCTTAAAGAAAAAATAACAACTAATGACTCTAACAATTCATTACGAATGTTCGATTTTTAAATGGAACACACCATTACGGGCTTACGACCGTCTTCTACTCAGAGTCATTAGTTGTTATTTTTTCTTTAGGATCTAGTCCTGAAAAAGGGCACAAGAAGGGCTAGACATTAAAGACATGTTAACTGATGTTGTGGATCATTGTTTGTATCAATGATTTATATATAGTTTATACGGGCGCGTTAACTGCTGACCTCACGACACTTACGTCTGACAATTTTCCATTGCGGTTTACCTTGTTTATTTTTTATAATAACAAAACTATTAAACCGCTTCAACGTTTTGATTGCAATATTTTATTGTGCATTGTCTTACAATTGCATGTACGAAACAACTAAACATGCTGGAGCACGCCAATAATAGCTTTGCTGAAAAACAAATGACTAGGGAAAAAACACATTCTAAGCACGTATCATGGAATAAACCCAGAAAATTTGACTCTAGATCCTACGAGCGCAATTTGATACGACCCAGATTATTTTAAAACATAGTACTTAACTATAGTTTACGTAGTATCTTTCGGAAAACCCAGAAAGATGTTGTAAGGGATAAGAATATCAGAAAAGAATTTGGTACGAAAGGTAAAAGTAGTAACGAAATAAAAGAAATTGAAAAGGAAGTGGATAGAAATAGGTGTAGGTCACTAAGAATGAATCTTTGTTTTTATATTTTTCTAGTTCCATATTCTTTTGAGTCTCAAATTTAATTTCTTTTCTTTCATTCATCATTTTCTCGTCTGACTACACACATGTCCTTCCCATTTTCCGATCGTGGTTGCTTTTTTGCGTCTTATTTCCACTTGGGTTGGCTGGAAGAGATCCTGCGGGATAAGTCCGCCCTTTGATTCTCATGAATGAATTGTATCACGGCTGCATTTTTGGTAACAATAAAGCATTATTTATTTATTCTCTCCACAGAGATAAAATTCTCCATTATCTTCAACCAAAGTTATGTTTACACAGTGCATGAGAAAATTTGAAGACCGTAGGTTATCATCAACGAAATTTCCAGTTCTTCCAAATTGCACGGCATCATTCCCTGTCTCTTTTCAACGTTTTTTATCCCACTCGAACGACCTCGAACAGTTCTTTTCTACGTATTGTCATGATACATTTGAGGTTATTACTTGCTTATAATTTTATGTAGATTTGACTAATTTATCATAAGTACAAACATTTCAGAAAATAATTGACGATGGAAAATATTTAATAATCAACATAAACCAGGAGTTGTCAACATGTTACGGAAATGGTTTAACTTAATATACTGTCCATAAAAAATCCCGTTTACCTAATAAGTTCAATAGAAAATCAATGTAGGTAATTATTTTTAACCCTTTATCGTTCTTTTTCTCTACTTATTTTGACTTATGTTACATTTTTTTTTAAATTTTGTCACTTGATGATATATTTGGATTTATTGAATGATAAACAGTCTTCCTTTGTGAATCCCTGGTATAATTTTATACCCACGATAACATCATTAATTTATTGACGAAGTTTTATTGTGATACCGAAATATAAAATATGAATTAGGGGGTTAAATTCACGATAATACACGATATTATTAATTAAATTTTATCGTGATTCGTGATGCACGCGATCCATCGGTAAGAACTCCTGGCTTCGGTTATGTACCCGATATTATAATATTTTGACCCACGACATTTGTGAATTATCAAACTTTTTCGTAATCAAATAAATTATATTGTCTTTGTAGTATTTTGTATACTAGCTGAGTTTTTCAGATTTTTTTTAACTGTGATGCCAAGTTTCCGTGCAACATTTTACCTACATACATGAGTAATTCTGTTTTCAAAATGTTACTATCTGTGGTTACTACGAAGATCCTATAATGATTGGTATTTTTTAATGAATCTGGGCTCACCCAATGTGTACACAAACACACTTTCGACATCTTTCACATAAAGTTTGTGTCGTATAATTGGATATGGTCGGCACCGGGATTCGAACACACGACCTTCACGAAAGCTGTCGACTGATACCACTAAAAATTGAATAAGCTCGAATTAATCCAGTAAACTTCCCATATGTTTTGCACAAATCAACGCAGGATAATTATATCTGTCTTGACGTTTCTATTTTTGGGTTGATGCGGCAACATACGAAAATACCGAATAATTATGTTTGTGGATTAGTAAAATGCATATTATTTAAAGTAGTTTCACTCACACCTAGATCGCATTAGATTATACTAGTGATAATGACATCGGTGTGTTTATTTATTTGTCGACGCGTTTAATAGTTCGTTGAACCTAATGTAGTGATGTAACCGTCTTCTCTCATTCACGGATCTTAAGAGCTTCTAGTCATGTGACATTCGATCTCAGGCGGCAGTTGAGTCTACTTTAAAGATAGGTGAGGCTACTAATAGATCGCAGTATCCAACCAGTAGAGTAAAAAATATAGGCAAGATGGTTCTTTTTTGGCACTCTCATTCTATGAAGCACGAAAAACACGCAACAAAGGCGTTTTACTGTTCAAGTGTTTAGCTGTCACTAAATTGGTTGATATCCACTTTCTCTTTTTACTAAGCTAGGACATCCTTTGAAAATTTACTTCAAACACACACATTCCTGAAAAATGTTCTGGAGATTGAGCCTATGTGCAGAAAATTTAAACAAATCTTTCGGTTCCCCGCTTCGTGTTATCTCGACACTTGATCAAACGAAATGTTTTTTATGCAAAAATCATCTCGTAGGTAGCTGGTGATGTTTATTTCAACTTTATTCTATTTTATCGTATTTCGAGCTATTATACGCGAAATAAATTATGATTACATTCATAGGCATGAATAATTAATAAGAGTTTTAGTTCATTTCACTTTTTGTTCTGTCATGTCAATCCCGTAAAGATAGAGATTTAAAGTGATACTGTAGTTTGCATAATGTTTCGGATTTATGAAGATAAGTGAGGTACTATCTCTAACAGTGGTTGCATGTCTAAACTGGTACGTAGAGATAGCTACAGATGACCGAGACGATTATTTTGTTTGGTTGCGGCTACAACTCGTGATCTAAGTCAAGATGATGTCACTACTTAGTGAATGTATGTTCGTCTGTATCATTCAGCATGTATGTATGTAACTTGGGTCACGTTCAAGTTGTGACTCGTCAATCAAAACAATACCCCTAACCTACCCATATACAAAGATGGTATCAACATCTAAAGACGACAGAATTTCTCCAAGTTTCGTGTCAAAAATTACTCGGTGGTTGAAGGATTGAACAAAACTGTGGCACCATTATCCTACAAGTATGTGTATATTGAAAAAAAAACTGCCTTTCTTCGGAATCTATCGATTCTTGAGATTTAACTAATCCAAAAGTCCCTTTGATTATTTCTTGAAGGATGATGAAAGACCCCCTTTTTGATGTAACGTATTGATAAACTTTACAATAATGTTATTGTTTTGTTTTCTAGAGTTCAGTTTTAAATTCTTCGTTGTTTATATCAATAACTGTTAAATTACTTCATTAATTGGTATTACGACGTCTCTATCGGGTTTATGCATGTCCGGTTTTGAGTCTAGCCCGATGTCTTGGAAGTCATCCCAAGACATATCATTTATTGCATATTGTTTATAAACATCTTCGAAATCGAGAATGTCTTGTGTCGTCATGTTGTGATAACATACGTAATACGTATCCAACCTGATGTTGGATGACATTTGGCCCTTGTCGATTGATCGTTTGGTTTTGTTGGTACTGCCCTTTCAGACTTTTTTTATCCCACTCCAATTATAAACCTATTCGTACTTACTTCTTATTTATCGAAAATCTGGTATGTGTGATCCCATCGAACTATGCATGAAATGTATTGATATACTTACCTAATGTCTTCTACTTTCACAATTCAGGTATGTTTTGATTTTGACATTAACGATATGATCGAGCAATGTGATTTCCGAATATCCTTTTTTGTGCTGTTTGTGGTTATTGGATGGTTTGGTGACTAAGGGTGACTGCTCGGTATGTCACCGTTTTCAGGATTTGAAGGATAGGGTTTCGCAGGTTGGTGTGAATTGCCTTATAAATTGGTCATTTATGGCTCGTCTTGCTTTTGAAATATTTGGATGAAGTATTTGTAGTGTAGCTGCCATGTTCCGTATGACAACATCATCCACCAATAGAGTTTCTCCATGATGTCGTCACCCGGTAGCAGCCCGTTACATCCTACAATGCCGCTTCAGGACTCCCTTTAAAATATTTCATAGAATTCGAAGGCTACAACGAGTCGGATGGAGGCCTATTTGGAGTAGGCGCGTCTAATGGTAATCAACGATTTGACAGTGTAACATTTTTAAAAAAAAAAACAGGCCCATGAATCTTATAAAAAGTAATTTAAACGTTGATGACCAACTAATCAATATTGGAAATCAGGGTCAGATCGATCAAAGGATAATCCTAATCGACGGACGAATAACAACTGCCATGGATGATCGGCTGTTATTGATTTTGCGTGGGACTTGCCCGATGGAGTGTGTGTGCAGTTCATTGATCTTCCCGCCAAATCTATCACTTTGTTGTCTATGCGCAGTATTTTATTGATTATTGCTTAATCTTTGATGTTGTCACCGACGCACGTGCCTAATTCGCAAACCTTTCAACATCAAGATGCTCTCCTTTATCTACTAGCTGAATCAAATGAAATATGCATGTATAGTTAACTACCAATGTGCGTCCTGACAGTAACGAATAGCAATAACCGTTTAATTTATTTTATGATTGTTTTTGCATTCAATTTTTGATAGAGTGGCTTCCGACCCTTACGTTATCATGGCTATTGTGATGTTTATTTTGTTGTTATGTAGTTCTTTATTATAAATACGAAGAAGGATTCAGATAGTTGCCACTACATATGAATTTATGTACCTTATCAGGTCACCCCGACATGGCGACAATTTTTGCAAAAGACCTGTTTTATACAGGTCATCCTATGTATCTATTTCCGTCCATTCTTGAATATTATTATTTGACACGATATCTCGTAATAATCCAGACGCCAATGTGATACTGAGGTTTCTGGTTACGTATGGGTACGAGTTTCCGCTAGTACGTCTGTCTGTCAGTTATAACATTAATCGTATTATTTGGATCTTACGTTGCTCTGATTTTATTTCCATCTTATAGTTGGCCAATTGTTTTAAATTAGAACCACTTCGGGCTTACAACCGTCTTCTTATGTTGTTTCGAAGACTGGCTTATTATGATCGTTTTATGTTGAGAACATTTTACCATTATTTTTATATTTATGACTTTACTGGAATCAGTGTTGTGCCAATCGGCCGTTGAACTCTCGGTACTACAGTCGTTGCGTATAATTCAGGAGTATCAAATTTTTTTACTCTTGAGTTGCTTAAAAAAAGTGCAAATCAGTTCTTTAAACTTTGTCGTGTGGTTTAGGCACATATCCGTTTTTTAATGTCTCTCATTGATATCATTCCGAATTCTCAATTGACTTTTTTCCGGCTTCGATCTTAATAATTTGCACTCTATTAATATGAATAAATCTATCAAAGGCAGTATATGTCTTAAATTTTTCAGAATACCTCTGCAGGTGAGCTTTTTTGTTTCTTAATCCCAATGTGCTAATTCGTGTTGTTGTTGTTTTTTTTTTTTTCTTATAAATAATATCAATCAATGTTTTTTAAAACCATTGATGCACCTATATATTGTTTATGATAAATTATACTTGTTGTATTCTTATTTTGTTGGGTGTTGTACATAAGCGGGTGTTGCAGGGGTCCCGCGGAGTCTCGGAGACAGTGACCTATGTGCCAACTGCGCCCCCAGAGCCTATTCCAGCGAGGGTGAGTGGAGGGAGAATAGCCCGGGTGATGCTCACTAGAGAGAGCCTTTTCTATATTTTTATATCAGTGTTGACCCCACGAGGCTGTTCCACCTTGCAATTGCGTTGCCCTCGAACGAGTCGATGAAATTCATCCCTTTCCAGTTGTTTTGTTGGTATTACATATACCTAAAATGCTCATCTTTCGAAAAGTTTGGATATGAAAATATGGTTTTGTTATTTCAAGTTAGTGTGTTGTATTTTAATGCTCATTTTACAATCGACCTCACTTGGATAAGTCATCGTTATCAACTGTACAATACATGTCTATATTATGCAGAGCAGTGAGCACCTAACGAAATTTGTAGCAAACTGCGGTGGTAAAAGATAGGACCAGTCAAAAGTAGACTTTAATTCCATCCACGGGACTTTAACATAATGTAGACTTTAAGTGACATTAACTTTTGTTGTAACGAAACGCGTTATTTTTCAAAGGTCTCCTTTCATTTTCATGAAATTGATTTTGATTTCGTGTTGCCTATCTCCTGCGTACCTAAATATTTCAATTTCAAAGAGTTATTCGAGTTTTTATTTACCGCACTCTTTTTTTAACATTTTGTAATAAAAAATTACCCTTTTTTGTTATTTTATTTCTTTTCGCATCTCCCAACATTCATCGACTCGTTTGATCGCACAGTGAAGGCTTGGTAGATGAAACATTATTGTCGAATTTGTGGTTTCCTTGATTTTTTGATACTTACCCAGTACTGTTGTATTATACATTCAAATTGAGCACTACACGATTATTATTATTGTTATCACGATTTTTAAACCCATTTCCAAACGAGGGTGTACACAGTTGTGTACCTAGGGCGGGAATGGGTTTTACATTTTTAAAAAAATGTTCACCCTGCATATGAAAATGTAAAAAAATAATCATCGAATGATTGTTAGTTACCATGTGTGTAGTTTGTATGATACAAGATGCTATGAAAATTACATACTAGATTTTGACAATCATCATGCGACATCACAGTTTCATCGAACGTTGTATACTTTAGTAGTTAGGTAGGAACGCTATTCTAAAAATTGATTTGAGTCATCCCGGTGAATTTGTCACTCTAGTTCGTTCATCGAGTCAAGGAAACACATTTTGTACAATAGTGCTGTTTTATTTTGATATGACCTCTCTCTATATTTCTCTCTCTAGGTGAGTTCATCATCCAGGCTTGTTGTCCACCGCCTCCGTGTATTGTCTTGTTTTGAAGCATACCTCATACTGCAAAATGCATACAAAAACACACTTAGTGTAAATATGTAAATTGTCTTAATTTCCTGACTTCATCGAGAGTGCTGATCGTAGTATTAATGAAACTGGTATTTCGTATTGTATTCAATCACCATTTCAGAGCCTATTCCGACAGCTTTAAAAAAAGGTGTTTTTTTTTACAGAAAATACTTGTTTTGAATCTTGGTCGAAAATAATACAATATGTCTACACATTTTTTATCCCAATGAATAAATCCATTCTTATTAAATCTAATAACTTTTCTCGGTTTTGCGCCCATTGTATTCAATTGAATAAAATAAATTATTGTAAATGACATTTAATTTTTGCTAATTTAGCACCATATTCAAATTCTTCTTACAAGATGTTATGCAGTTGTTCTCAGTTTAAAGGTATAAAAGGATTGTATAGAGTAAAGACACGAACAGACATACACCCTGTATTTTGATTGTGTTGCTTTTGGTTTTTAACCCTATTTTTTGTTTACGTGTGATTTTGAAACTAATGCTATCGCTAGTTCTATATTTTTTTTACATAAAATTTCTGTATCGTATATAGGAAGGAAGGTATGAGAGAAAATCATAAACATGGCGCAATGGAGAGCTCTTGTGGCCTCCCAATACCCCTAAATGGGGTTTAAAGGGAGAATTTATCGTATAAAACTAAAGTATTACAAGTTTTATCTAGATTTAAAATGTATTTTATTCATATGTGATATTTTTCCTATTTGAAATTTGTAGCCTTGTTTCTGTCTCTGTGACTGCTTTGAATTTGAACATATTGCGGAATGCAGCGTTGTTATCGCATCCCTATACTCCAAGGTTCATCTTATATTTGACAACGTTAAATTTTGAATTAGAATTTCGAACATTGGAAGCAACTTTCTAAATATTAAAGAATATTTTTCGTAACTGAAAGTGTGTTAATTTGTATAATTGTTTTTTTTTATATATAGATTTTAACGATGGTAGCGCCTTTTACGTTATTAGATTAAAGATTTTTATTGGAAATAGATCCTTTGGTATCTATGGTTTCGATAGATATTAGGGTAAGAACTAAGAACCATAGACTTTTATACATATACCTAGACAGAGTAGGTACCTTGATTTCTTTTCATAGCGGCGAAATGAGCCAATCTTGAATAATTGTCTCTTTCGCGCAGTTGGTAGGCAAGAACATTGCAATTTGTATGGGAAATGCGGAGTATGCTGTGTATTTTTCGCATTTTATTTAACGAAAAAAGATGTAAAAATTGAAAACATTAATATGAATCGATTAAGAAAACAACTGAAATGTCTAGTAATATAAAATACTAGAACAATTTTTATTTTTCCTATATTTATGAGGTGGTTCTTACAATATTGTTCATAGGTTTGGTTCGTGTAGGTACTCGCAAACTAATAAAATAAAGCCTCCAGAATAGAATGTTTCTATTTTTCAGGTAATAATTTGCTTTGTTTAATATTTTATTAATGTGCATAATTAATAGTTGAGTTATTTAAATTAAATTTAATCTAAATTTGATATCTATCTGGAATTTAAACTTTTGATCCAGAGGGGGGTCACGACCCATAGGAAATTATAATAGAAAAGTAGGTATTTTATTAATAAATGTAAGTACTGTACTTAAATATATAAGGCCTGGACCCATCCCAGGGGGGGTCATGACACCCTAACCCCCATTTGATCCAGCTTTGACACCAGGGGGGTCACATAGAAAAAAAGGTCATTTGGAATCTTGAAACAACACTTTTCCTCCTAAAAAAATATAATTATAATAGAAAAGTAGGTATTTTATTATTAAATGTAAGTACTGTAATTAAAGATATAAGACCTGGACCTAGCCCAGAGGCAAGCGCGGATCCAGGGGGGTCATGACCCCCCTGGGCTATGTATTCTCATGTACAGTAGTGACATTAATTTATAAAATATCTACTTTTCTAGTATAATTATAATTTATTGTGGGCCATGACCCCCCCCCTTATGGATCAAAAGTTCCATATAACAAATTTAGGAAATGACCTTTTTTACTTTGTGACCCCCCTGGCGCCAATAGCTGAATCCGCCCTTGCCCAGAGGGGGGTCATGACCTCCCTGACCCCCCTTGGATTCACCCTTGATCCAGATCAAGAAGTACTTTAAACCAAAATATGTCAGTAGTTATCGAAAATTTTAAAATATGCGTCTCTGATCACATACACTATACTAGGTATTTGAGCTAGGTACATAATATACCTCTAGAAAGTCTTTTAACTATAATAATAATGTAACTAATAGTTAAACTACGAATGTTAACAATAAAAATATTACCAAAACAGCTGTGACTAACTTAAAAATAGCTTAATATTAAAAATAGAAACTGTATTGACAATGTTTTAAAACTACACAAAACATAAAATAAAAAGTAAAACCGGATTATAATTAACACAAAACACTAAACAAACCCTCAATAATATAAATACATCCATTAAACAATACGACGACTGGCGCTAAGAATGTTTCTATGCATTTGAATGGGGATGCGCATAGCAAAAGCAGGATCCCGCTTTCCGGCATGCCCATTTAAATACCCATTGAAACCATAGACAACAATCTTTGAGCCGGTCGGCGCGGGTCGGAATCGGCTTTCTACGTGTTCTTACCCTTAGACAACAAACTAGGTTATCGGTATAATTAAAAGATTTTTAGATAAAAATAAAAAGTTTGATAAAAGTCTACAGGAACATTTTATAAACAAAAAAACTCGCCGAGTTTCCCTCCAATTACCTACGTGGTCACGTTTTCTAGGGCAACGTGACAACGTATTTGTTATCGGATTTTTTTTTTCATCATCGTACGATATTTTTTTCATGACGATAACAACAGTCCTCGTTTCTGAACGATTCTTCAATGTCAACTTTTAATAACATTGACCTAAACAACCCATTCTTTAACTGTGTTAAGTTAAGACACACTTGTAACTTGCTTTTTGCTCTTTCTCCATCCGTGTCCATCTGTGCTGATTTTGTTCGGTTTTTTTTATACTGGATGATATGCTGATTAGCCCTTTACACCTATCAGCATTGATCTACCTTGTCATTTTTAGACATTTTTGTCATCTTCACTTTATGTTATCTTGAATTGCAGTTTTATGTACCTGATATGTAATTTTTTCATGCCCAAATATCGAAATACATTGTACGTAATTGCTGTAATTATTTTGACCCCACTATGTGCCCCTAAGGGCCCATGGATTGGTAAATAAATAAATTATTATTATTATTCCTGTCCCTCACCCTTAACCTTTATCCCTTTACCCCACCTTATATAGCCCACTACATATCGCTTTATATCATTGGGAAGTTTGTCCGTAACTCGGTATTTACGTTGAAAAATCCTAACCACACGCAAAAAAAAAATCATACACAATAATATGACAAAAACAACTATGACAAATATTTTTATAGATTGAGGTACTCTTCGTTGGTAAGTGGATATAAGTAATCTGCAACGTGGTAATTTAATTTGGAACATTTTGAAAGGGACGATATAACTGATTTATTGGGTAAGTACCTAATAAAACAATTAATACCCCTTTTCTATATCTGTTTACTGACGTCTTTTACTTTACTGATGTGTTTTTGCTGACCATGTGATTTTAATTTTTTATGCCTCCGCTGTTATCTGTCTAATATATATATATATATAACGAATGTACCATTCAAGGATAATAGCTACTCTTAAGTCTTGCGATGCATTGGACATTACGGTTATTAATGTCACTCACTCATGGAGAATTCCGTCGACTCGTTTGTCGGATGGAGTGTATCGATGAATATTGATTTGACAGCTCGTCCGACATTGTCTGACTGCATTTTGCAGCATGACAATGCATTAAATTGATTGTCATATTTTTTAAGAGTTGCGATGTAGAAATTGTTTAGAAAAGATTTTCGACTCTTTCTATGGTCATTACGATTTTCGACTCATCTATCTTTAATCTACTGTCCTTATAATCTGATTTATACAACAAAAATTCATTATTTAATCATTTTTCGTTTTGTTTAAATTTCATGTTTCATGAAACGTACCAATACAAAGTGAAATTCTATAATAGGTTACAACTTTGTTTACGTTAGTTGTTTTTTTTTCTTTTGTATTTTTATTGCGTAATTTCTTTATAAACTCGTGGTATTGGAGTTCATCACTCTAATTGCGCAATAGCTTTCTTATTTCTATAGATGACCTCATAATAGTTATTATTATGGATCAGCAGTGATAGCAACACTGGATTGTATTGTTGAGTGTGAATTGTTTCTCGGAATAGTTTCAATCAATTGTCGCTTGCACGGTGTGATTAAACCGATTACGCAACGGTCCACAATGTCATGAATATTGCCATTTTTGCTATTGATTGTGTGTGAGTAACATAAGGTTCAAATTGTAACCACCACGTCATGCATGTACCCATAACATACTGTCATCAAATAAAGACTGTAGCTGATGAATCTGGACTCACTCAAAGTGAACACAAAAACAATTTTTGACATCCAGATTATGATCATGAAAATTATACTTATTTCATTTATTATCGTAAGATTTGGTTAAGGGGCGGGGCTACACAGATGTTAAAACGACCATTAGTTTTATTAAATTATACCTACATTTAATAAAAGACGATAGCCGTAGAAAATAGATATTAATGATACCGTCCCATAAAGGGCACAATTTTACTTTACCCCCATAGGGACTGCGGACATTTTTTACATTTATTCCCGTAGCAACAGTTGTACCTTTGATCAAGTATCACATAGGTATTTCATCGGTATAATATTGCTCGGGATCACCTATGATTGTTACTTTTGCCATAGCAACGATTATATTATCTTCTTACAAACGACTAACGTGCGTATGAAAAATATTTCGCGTGGGGTAGGTAGAATGAGCTTCAACGTAAATGCCAAATAATGCTAGCTACGGACGAACCATCCGATTATAATAAGAGATTAAAATAATCCGTCCTCAGCCCGCTACTGTTCATATTGATCAAGGACTATTTGACCAAAACTGAGATGGACGGCCTCCTAAAAATCCTTCTATTCGCGGATGACATAGTTTTGATTAGCGATAAACATGTAGACCTGCAAATGGAACTGGAAAGGTGGAGGAAAATATTAGAAGACAACGGACTGAGACTAAGCAGGAAGAAAACGGAATACCTATATTTACCGTTTGAGCCAGAAAGTTTGACCATTCCTAGGATGCCCACAATGATAATGGATGGGGTAACGCTGCCAAATAGTGACTCCTTTAAGTATCTAGGATCACTCATCCAAAATGACGGAAGCTCTGCGGCAGACGTAACACACAGAATAAATGTAGGATGGATGCAGTTTAGATCAGTGTCGGGAGTTCTATGTGATCCAAAAATGTCAATCAAATTGAAAGGGAAAGTCTATCAGACAATTATTGTCAGACCCGCACTCCTGTATGGCTCCGAATGTTGGACAATGTACAAGACCTATAATAGACAACTATTAGAGACAGCAGAAATGCGTTTGCTGAGATGGTCCACTGGTGTGTAATGGTTCGATTCTAGACCAAGGAGAGGCTGTGCAATTTAGAAAAACCACAGTGAACTATTTTGATTATTAAATTTTGAATTGTTCTGGCCTAAAGTGCTCGGTACCTTGAGTTAGTTCCTAGTACCTGCAGTATAACTCAAGGTACATACTTTCTATTTCTGAAGAGAATGCCCAACCTCAATTTTTTTTGTAAAATAAGTAGGATTACATACTCTTTTTCTCCAGAAAATGAGTAAGTATATTAGTAGATTGAACCACTAGGTAGCTACTTTTTCTCGCAGTCCTTTGATGTCTTTTTCTCGCAGTCCTTTGATGTCTTCTTCTCGCAGTCCTTTGTTTGATATTGACGCCTTTTTGACCCTAACCTGTGGTCCGAAAATTTCCGTAAGTCTCTGGAAACCAACTCCTGATTGACTGTTTTGATTGGGTGAACATTTTGTGAGAACTGTTTTATTTAGGTCGTTATCTTACGCGGTAGATGGATTACTTATCAGATAAACATAGGCTTAAAAAGTGCCTTAAATTTAGCTATAAAATATATTTCTTGTAATGTAGTGAAAATTGATTGTTTTTATTTTTATCATTGTTTTTTTTTAATAAAGTGTGTTTAATTTTGGCCTAATTATCTTATAAACCACTTGAATTTTATCTGCAATGATAATATCTAGGTCAGATATGATGATATAAATATTAATAAGTTATTTTAATATTTACTCAAAATAGGCTATCTTTATATATATATATATATATTTTTTTAATCAAGTTGGAGCGTCTTTATCTACCTATATAATTGATGCTACAAGAAAACAATCTAAACACGTATCGAATGCGAGAATCGTATATAGACGTTTTTCATACAAAATGTATCGCCTAATAGTCACTTTTTTCAAGTGACTACCCCACACTTGCTACAGAATAGGGGTCCATATTAGAGTTCGACCATTTTTCACGTAAACTCGAACTTGGGGGAACAAGGAGAGAGGATTGGAAAAAACACAACTCATTTGGAAGGGGTTGTGAGAATATCACGAGTATTTATTTTTCGTTTTAATGCGATTAATAGTGGCGTTGTCTACAATGTTTAAATGTATACATTTTTAACTACAATGACATGTTTTTCGTATATGATTACGAGTAGCCCAACACTTGAGGCTTTCAGAATTACTCAGAATACATTGAAAATGCATTATTTCAATACTTTAACGGGTGCAAAATGGTTAAAAAAATACTTTTAAGCCAACTTCAATACTTTTTCAGCAATTATTGCTTTATATGGAACATGATAGTATCTGACAGCGGCGTGCATACTACGTATCAATGTACAAAACTCGGGAAAATCCGGGTTTGAAAAATTATTATATACCTACCTCTACCAATTTTGAGGAAGGCTTTTGGTTTATTTCGCATCACGCCCTCATTCATTATATCTTGATTTTTAGTCTGATTTGACACTTGATGCGTGATGGACTTGTTTATTATTATTTGACATAGCATGCTCTTGTAGTGTCTTCATCGCCCTTGTTGTGGATCACTTCCACGTCCGGTTCGACGTTGGAAGATTAGTATTATTTTAGTTTCCCGAACTCTGCCAAATAACGTAAACCGCGCGCGGTAATTAAAATTCTACACTCGGTTGGTATTTACGTAATACCGTATGAAATGCTGCCATCACCGTGCAATATTTTATTTTGGCTCGTTATAATGTTGCAATGTGATTAGATCATTGCTTTTTAGATTCATTCATTTTCGGCGAAAATTTATGGCTTATGTCTACGTCAGAATTAAACAATTATTATTGTCATCTGTATTTTTGCCAAAACTTCTATTAATAATAACCATTCCATAGAACAATCTGAATGGGTTCTGGGAGTCAATCAGATCTTTAGTTTTTCGGGACGATGATCTGATTGCCTAGTAGAAGGTAAAAAATCACATTCCAAGCATATACAAAAGTCGATTTTTATTGGTGTTTACACTTGAAACTCCCCGGAAAAGCCTGCCGGGAAACGCAATTAATTATCCAAGACAGTTTATTTATTTATTTTATTTCTTTATTTTTCCAACTTTTACATAGGTACATATTTGAAATTTATATAGGTACATATTATTTGGAATTTATCACCTCACTAGACGATATATTTGAGGAGCAAACATTCAAACCGTGTTTTGTCACAAATACAAAAAAAAATAGTTATGAATGCAGAATTACTCGTTAATCAACAATAGTATCAAGTAGTATAAACGAAATCAACAAAAGATGATAACTCACACACAAAAACTTATTTGAAAAGTGTTCTTTCAATCAAACAATGTTTTGTCCCCATTGACTTTAGTTGGTTTTTTGTCTCTATCTTTTTTTCATATCTCTGTGACAAAACACGGTTTGAATGTTTGCTCCTCATTTTAAGTCTTATTTCATCAGTAAGTTATTTTTTATTTTGAATACTCAAATAAACGAAGCAAAATGATTTAAAAATTGTACATATTTGAGTATCCGGACAACCGTCCTTATATGGCTGCGACTGTTACGATGAACGATTGTGCAAAATTAGGAAAGGATAGATGTAGTCAAAATGTAGAATATACGAGTTTTCTGAATATGAAGCTCATTGTTCAAACAAACCGTGATATTTTTGAAAATCGAATGTTTTTGTACAAAAATTGAAAAAAAAGATCTAAGTGGATTATACTAGGAGGCGAGTAGGTACTTCCGTTGCATAATACGCGACGCTTAAAGCGTTTATATCTTCACTTCGCGTCTTGCAGCATAGAGTAAGTAGGAAGTGCATTAAAACGGTAGTCAATAATACTAACAACGATGTGATTTATCTCTAGTTGAGATGGCAGTCGTGCGGCGGACACCTGTCATAACCTTATCGCTATGCGCGATATTTCACACCAATCGCCCCATTATCACCCGACACAATGCAGCGGCACGACGGACTATTAAGAAGCTATTTGCACTTTATGCCAAATACCAATATTGGCTTATTCGGACGTTGCTTCTTTTGGCAGTTACATCTGTTGACAAAACGGGACAACTCGTTAGCCGCATTTGACCATAATAATATCGTCATAACATTTGTTGGCTTTAAATTGTTTGAATTTCGGTGTAAGATGTCGCGAGCCCTGGCACTTGACCAAAGCCCTAAGGAAAGAGGTATCAGTGTTTGAGACCGAGTGCCTCAGAAAATTTATGGGAATTAAAATGGCATATTGGTGATAAATTTGGCATATGTTAATCTGAATTTATATTTTGTACAATTGAATGTATTTTATTAATAAATTTTACAGACTCTTTCAGGAATAGTCTTCTTCTTCTTCGTCGTTTCTTCAGTGTTGAGTAATGTGATTGTCAACATTAATAGCATATTAGCCAGATCCCTCCACTCGCTCCGGTTCTCCGCTGACCGCAGTGCCCCACAAAAGGTCTCCCCAGTCGCATCTCACTTGGTCACTCAATCTCATAGGTTAGTCGCCTTTACCCCATGCTGACTTCCACTCTGCCACTCATAATAATTGGTCTCTCCAAGTTGTCTGCTCCTCGTCGTGCAACTTGTCCAAAAAATTGTAAGACTCAACGCATGCAGACAGTGGAGAGTCGATCTGTAACATTCAGCTCTGTCAGGATCGATATATTAGATCTGTGAGCTATCCATGGGATTCGCACCAGGGGCCTCCAACATTGCCTCCAACACCACATTTCAAAGGCACCTATTCTGGCTCCCACATACCAGATTTTATGGTCCATGTTTCGGCTCCGTACAGAAATATGGAGAAAAACAGAGACTTAACCAGTCAAATTTTTGTGGGCCGTCTAACGCTCCCACTCTTCCAAATCTTATTCAAAGATGTCGTAATAAAATTTTATCCCTCTTTTGTAAATCTGACGTCAAAAAATGGGTTTCAAAAAGGTGACGGGAATATACAACGCATGGAGGCTTACGACATTTTGTCCCTCTTATTTATAGTTCTGAGCATCAAAAAGTGAGTTTCAAAGTTTTCTATATTATTATCTTGTTGCCTCCCTATGCCCCTGATTGGGGTCAGACAGGGATTAGGATTGATTGATGTAAGCCAAATTAACATCCTACTTAGATAGTTGACTTCTTGTCTTTATTCCCACATACCTACGTATCATGAATGATAAGAGAACAACTCACAAAAACGCGAAATCGATAAAAACTTTTAAAAACAAAACACACTGTTTTATGCCTTGTCATTTATCGGCCACGGCGGATTTCACACATTAATTTTTTATCGGGCTTCTTAAATTCTGGCGTTTTCGCTGCGCAAATTGGTTTTGATAACATATTATCTATAAATTGTCATAATTTATTATTAAAATTTTTTCATAGCCCAAACCCACCTGACCTGACAGGCCACTTTTTATCTTTTTAGCTTCCCTGTCTGTCTATGTACGTTATCAGCAAACGATTCGTATCAACATGATATTATCAACGATTTTGTGTAAACGATTGTTTTCTCAGAATCAATTCTTATGCAACATCAGGAAGTGTTCTGTTTTTTTTTTCTTCAGTTCATAAAATACGTATTTTTCATGTTTTCTGTAACATTTTGAAATTATGAAATGAATTCTACATTTAATTGTTCGAAATATAAAGTTTGAATATTGATACTAACAGCCGGTTTCATAAAAAATAAAGGACACATTAAGTTTCCTTTAAAAAATAACGCGTTTCATAACAACAAAATGACACTATATGTTAAAGTCCCGTTCTTGGGAGTATGCCGTCGGAGTTCATAGAAAATTTCGTGGCGCTATAACTGTCACAAATGATGAACATTTGTATAAGTACCTACGGTGAAACTGTGGACAATAATGACCAAAATAGGGTGAAAAACATGGCAAAACGGGAAGAATATTATTCTCTACGGATTTTTTTACTAATCCATAAACCATAATAATAAATTAAAAACAATAACGGCACATTGATGCTCTATTGAGAAATGAAATTGACAGATCAACAGAAATTCCGCGAAAATATTAGTCTGTAAACAACCGATGTTTTCCATAGATTTCCATGGTAACACTACCAACTGCTCCAATCCAATCCAAACTCCCTTTAGACCCCACTTAGGGGCATAAGGAGGCAACAAGAGCTCTCCATTGCGCTCGATCTTGCGCAACGTTAATGACCTCCTCCCACACCATGTCCAGATTCCTCAGCTCTGCCTCGAAGGAGCGGAACACAGTATGAGAGGGTCTTCCTCGTCTCCGGGACCCTGATGGGAGGAAGAACAGCGCTCCCCTCGGCCAACTGTCATTCGGCATCCTTAACACAAAAGGCAACCAACTGCTACCAACTTTCAAATATTTTTTTGACATTTCAAACTTTAGCTAAAGTAAGCGGGAATATTTTTTTATGAAACGCGTCTACCTAAAGGAGACTTTAAAATTTAAAGGTTCCCTTAGCTAAAGAATTCTTTTGTCGCTTTTTTTTAAACCGGCCGTTAGCAGGGTGATTCACGATAAAGTTTAAGCTTAGAACTAGTCAAAATATTTTTGTGACTTGAGGGTGCGTTGCACTCGTTTTTTGCTCTTTTACCTACTTTATCGGTTTTACTTCACGATTCTGCGAGTCCTTAATAACATACGAAACTGAAATTTTTGTTCTATTGTAGAATAACCTTTAATTAAATAGCTGCTTAGAGGATGCTTTATTGAGTATTTTGTTTTCTGGAACGTCACTCCAATTTTTTCTCGATCCATAACTCAACAAATTCAATATTTATACGTCAGAGTCCCACTCCTGATTAATTGGCAGTTTATTATATTACGTATTCTTTTATCCCAACATACTGGAAGTGGTGCTGAGCCGCAGCGGAGTTGCACTTCGGAATTCGGAGTGTTTCCATATGTCTGGAACCGGTTAAATTTTGTGTCTTGTAATTTTTAAGGATTTTCAAAATGGCACTTTTTTATAAATTATGTCTAAGCTACAAATTTTGAGTTCCTGAAACAATCTTTCCGATGGATAGACCCTTGGTTTTTTATACATAATTTTTAACAGAAGCTTCTGAGCCACAACAATTTTTCATAATACTGTAGGTATACCTACGGAACATTTTGACGTTCTATATAAATTCATGTTTACTAATTTTTATAATACATAATTCTTTCCATCTTACTCATCAACCGTTTGATTCAAATTGACACATTATGGTATCCGAAAGTGTTGTAAATTTAAACACCGGCTCCCGATACCGTTCACATATATTTTTGTTTATTTTATTATTTTTACCAAGTTACAATTAATCTTAAAAGTAACTTATAACATATCTTTTTACGTAGAACTCTGGTATGTAATTGTTACTGAATAAATGTACACTTTATTGTGACAATTATTATGATGCGAGATTTTACTACTCTTATAATATCTCGTATATTGTAAAGTATCTTATTAAACGTACACTACTTTATTGCACTTAAATACAATTTACGGAATCGACTCGATATCAAACTTTGTACTACATTGTATGAAACATGTTTATGCATTAGGTATCTAATGTCCGGCACCTCTTGCAATATATTATTTATACTAAAACATATTGCACGCTGAAATTAGACCTCAACTGAAATGTTTTCATATATCTATTAAAACGTGAAGAAAAAACTCTGTGACCATTTTTACACGAAAATTGAGCGGACGGAGGAGTATGAAATTTCGCACACCCTTAGTTTATATCGAGAAGGACGGGCGAATGCTAATATTTTTTTTTAAATTATGCATACAAATTGGATTATATAAAAAAAACATTAAACACACCTGTAATGTTATGTATTTGATACTCACACACATCGACGTATTTGACAAACGCATAATATATTATTTTGTTTATCTGTGGTCAAATTGAGAATAGATTAATATTGTTTGTCTTTAATAATAGAAAAAAACTTTGTGCATATCAACATTTCAAATTTGACGTATCCGTGCCATTGTTTTTGATAGATAAATTTGAAATAGCGCTCGCTCAATCTTTGACTATGGAACCTTAGTAATGTTCAAACTTACCCATAATTTAAATAAGTTATGGTCGAATTTCGAGCGTTGGTCGACCACTTGGAATAATAAATAAACGTTTTTTATCTTTCAAGCAGCCCCAACTGCTTCCAGGCGGATCAAATTATTATTCCGACACAACACCTTGTCGACAGTGTACTGTTTCGCATTCATGACTTATTATCACCGTGATGATAATTCGATCAGGGAGCGTTCAAGTATTACGTAACGCAATATGGGGGGGAGGGGGGGCTTTCTTGTAAAACGTTACTATTGTATTACCGGCCCCGCAGCAAAGGTATTTAGCGAATTTCCAGTAATAATTGTGATTTGAGGCATACATAGAGTTGTAATAATATGTGCGTTAGGCAGCGTTTAGAGAATGGGAAGAGGGGTAACAAAGAGCGTTACGATGCATCTCGAGGGGGGGGGGGGTCAATAATGTTAAAAAAATGCGTTACGTAATACTTGAACGGTCCCTCAACTGCTGAAACAAATTTCAATACAATGTTTTGTACCTACATAAAATGTCTCATACAGTAGGCGATTTGACTTTAAACATAACGTGTAGGTACTATTATTTAAACTAATTATTAAATACTCGACATTGGTATGTACCTAATGCTGTAATATGAACACGTGGTCTATACAGTGGGTCTTGGATATACGAAGGCAATAATTCAAGACTATGGTCGTTATCCGATTATCAGTTTCTTACCGACTTACAAAAAGTGGAGTACCTACCTACTAAAGAAAAATATAACGAACAAAAACTAGAACTCTGGCGCACGTAGTCTGTTATCGCCCATACTTGTTCAATGTCAGTGATCAGGAGGGAATATTCCATTTCTGGCTCTGTTCGTTTGGTGTAAACGCGCATTCAGGAAGAGTTCGCTACGCGTTAATTCGCCGAATTGTTCATAAAGTGTACCCGTATTGTGGAAAACGTCTATATATACGTATCGAATGCCAGAATCGCTTTTGTTTCTAGAAATATCTTTGTGGCGGCGCTATACACGTTTAGTACCTACCTATGCAACGGTCTAGGTTCGATATCGATTCTGGACATTTTGCGCTCACTAGAATTAAAATTCAGAAGTATACAACTAAAAGTACCTATAAAATTTGTATGAAATTAAAAATTACTCACAGTCTCTAGTTGCAAAATACGTAGCCAAACCATATGTATGACAATATGATTAATTGATATCTAATTACTATCGTGTAACAATGAATCACTTTAATAGGACTCCCCGAACATTTTCATTGTTAAGTTTTTTTTACTTGAATGACTAATAAGATGCAACCTTTCTTACGCCATCGGATCCTGAAGCCTTTCGACGGACGCTTCTTTAAGCATTTCTTGACTGCCAGTGAACTTCTTTAGAGACAAGTGCAAAGTATTATTATGTTTATCTCTTTCACTTCCAACGGTAAAAGTAAAAAAGAGACATTGTAAGCCTTATATTTAGTGTCATTGCGAGTACGGTGGATACCGCAGTAAACAACACTCCTAATGAAATAAAATGCATGAACTAAGAAAAAAAGTTATATTTATGTTCAAAATTTTTTGCAATATTAACGAATTATTGTAACAACTAATGACTAACAATTCATTACTTATGTTCGATTTTTAAATGGAACAAACCACTACGGGATAACGACCGTCTTCTACTGTTATTTCGAAGGCTGGCTTAGTGTGATCACTTTACGTTAACAACGTTCGCCATTAGGTGGTAATTTTTAAGTATCCAAAACTCCTAATCATGAGAATTTTCTACATGTTCATTGTTCAACACGTAGGAAAATCTCATGTATACAACAACTAGATATTTAACAATAATTAATGAAATATAGAGAGAAAAGTTGGAAATTATTGAGAACAAGAGAGCAACCAGATTTAAAGACTGCGATTGCTGTCATGTATTTGGCGCCAGGATATGACTAGGTATATCCATTTTTGTTAATGTCTCATCTTTATTGCCTATTGGCTTTGTTGGTGCACAACGTTCTAAATATGTAATTATGTCTAGATTCTTGTGACCATTTTTCAGGACTATAGAGATCTTAACGAATATGTAACAACTAACAACTCTATAACAATTCATTACTTATGTTCAATTTAAAATTCGAACATAAATAATGAAATGACATACGGAGCTATGTTCTGGGGTATGGGCTCAAGTTCAAATAGAGTATTTCTCCTACAAAAACGAGCCATAAGAGCAATTCTCAATATGAAAACTGTGGAATCATGCAGAGAAAAATTTAGGGAACTTGAAATAATGACCTTACCAAGTACCTTTATATATCAATGTCTTATTTATGCCAGAAAAAATATCAAAAACACACCTCTAAATTCTGAGCTACATAATCACGACACCCGTAACAAAGATATAATAAGACCTATTAAACACAGGCTAACTAAAATGTCAAAAAGTTTTTTATGTATGAGTGTGCGTCTACATAATAAGCTGCCTGAAAATATAAGGTCACTAGATCTAGGGAGCTTCCAGAGAGAGGTGAAAAAGTTTCTTGTTGACAAGGCTTTTTACTCAATTGACGAAATGCTAAATAATTAGTTTAGCATTGTTTTTTTTTTTTTTTTTTTTTTTTTTTTTTTTCTGATCGTGGTGACGGTGCAATATTTGTTTTGTCAGGTCTCTGTAAGTGTTGATGACTGTTTTGTATCATCCTGACGTTGTTCCTGTCCACAGATCTGCATAGCCAAAATATTGTTTCTCTTTTTAAGTATGATTTTTTGTTTTTTGTTCTGACGTGATGCTGAAAGGGCCTTTTACACCCTTTTAGCATTAAACAATAATTATTTACAATTTTTATTTTTCACTGTGCTTTCCTTTTGACTTTTGAAATTGTATTCTCCAAATTGTGCTGATCTATGTACATTTTTTCTTTTCCTTGAAATTTAAATTCTTATGTGTGATATTTTGTAACATGTGATGATCCCAAGAGTCCCGCAAGGGACCTACGGGTTGATAAGTGAGAATAAAGAATAAAGAATTGTTAGAGTAATTAGTTGTTACATGTTCGTTTTGCAATATTAGTTAATAATGGGTAGGTATTGAAAAGTATATTTTTCCCTCGATATCGAGAAGCGCGACCGCCATGCATTCTCACCAACTTTCTCCATCCCTTCTTGTCTTCACTCATTATTATGGACCCATGTTCATGTAGTGCGGTCCCCGTTGCCCGCTTGATAGATCGTTTCTATGTATAACGGCCTTTAAATTGCGGTCCTCTTTTCTTAGAAAACATTGCATTACACTACAATTGATTCAATCACACTGTATATTATGACTGGGACCGGTTGACTGGAAAAAATTGCCTCAGGCAATAAGTTCCGCCGGCTATACTTACACCTTTGTATAGAAAAGTGTTATATTATTATTGTTATATTATTATTATGATATGAACATTGTCCTTCTCAACGCATTTGTAATAATTTATACTTGCACAGTTAATCCAATCGTGTAGGTACCCATAACAATTGCTGATATTGTTATACTTCAGTAATTGTTGGCAATAATTATTATTAGTTTAACGAAGGCGGTGGGCGGTATTCAGGGTTATGGTCGGTCAAAACAATCAACATTGTAAATAAACAGTTGCGTTTGTATACTGCCACTGTTGGCGTTTTTAAATCTAATTATATAAAAATTTCGTGTCACGGTGTTTGTTACCGCACTCTTCCGAAACGACTCGAACGATTTTGATTTTTTTTATTTAAGTATAATTGGTTGCTATGAGAATGGGCGTTGTATATTTCATGCCGCTAGGTGACTGGGATGTCCCTATCTAGTAATTTTTTTCCAATATGAATATGGAGGTGTATGCTGTTTCATTGAAATGCCAGTGATTGGCGATATACTATGATGAAATTTGATTATCAGGGAGTTTAATTCAGACAATTAGCTAACAAAACAATTATAGTTTCATAGTGTATACGTAGGCGGACTCTCAGGAAAGTTGTTAGGAAGGACTGTATACATGAGGGATATATGTGACCTAACTGATACGCTGGTGACAGGTGGCTTCCAGACCGGCCGCTTCTGTGATTTCTTCTGTTTTCACTGTTCTTCAACAACTTTTCACTCACGTCAACAGCAAGTCACATAAAACGAGTCCGAAATATCTTCTTTTTAATTTTCAACATCAACAAAAAAAAAACACTTATTTCCTAATTTCAAAACAAGACAATAATATTGATTAATGAGTAGGTCACACAGGGAGAGATAGAAACTAGAAAGAGTTCTGCGTCTACACCACTGAGTATAAATATTATTAGAGAACTTTTTTGCATGCGCAGAACCGAAAATTGGTTCCTTTATTCAACAGTCACGACACAAAGCACAAAACAACACAACAAAACCCATATGTACTTCCTTTAACTATGATTAAAACATTAAATTCCTCTGTGTTAACGCTAAAATATTAAAAACAAAAAAATTGAACGTCACCAATGCTCCCGACAAACGTCACAATTTGTATGAGTTTCACGTGTTGCCTGTTGGGTTGGGACCATGCGCAGTAGCACATTATTTCTCTAGTATTATTTTTTCTCAAAGCTCTACACATAGGGTGGACGAAGTTCGACGGTTCAGCTAGTAATATTATATAGGGAAGCTTGAGTGTGTGTGGTCAATAAACGGAACATTCTAACGAACAACAACGTAATAACGTTTACGCTTTATTCTTGTGATCTGTTTACGCCAAACATCGTGTTCTTGTAGTAATACATCTACAATCACATATTTGCATTGATCTGTTACACGACGTATTATAATAACAAGTGTGTACGCATTTTTTAATGATTTAACCAATCAATCAAATGTCATCACGACAGTGTCCATTGTTTGAGTTAACCCGAAGGTGGTTGGGTAGACATTTGTTTAATTAAAAGCGAGTTAACTGCCGCATTTGTGTTTTTTTAGACTTACGGGCGAGCTTTGACGAACCAACAAGTTGTTTGAATGAGCTCAGAGAAAAGAGTGAAGATTATGCATATTTACAACCTTAACGTAAAAATTAAGTCCTTTGACTGATCTTGAAAATTTGTGACGTAGTTTTGGTTCTCGTTTCAGTCAACCTGAAAAAAAGTTTTCAATAAAGTCGAACAACTTTGCTGTCGGCATCTCTTATGGTAACAGTACCTACTTACTTACTTTTCGAATCCGGTTTATACTTTGCCACACCAGCAAGCATCGACAGTCATCGCCTTGTCGTTTGCCAGGATGTCCTGTCGGCAGCAATTTTCCCCAATCAATGTCACGAGATTTGCAGTACCTTAAGTACGATTTCGTGTGAATATTTTTTTTTTGCGAATCAGTTGATAAATTTTTATTTATGCTATATTACTATCGTATAATTCGAATCTTCATTATGCATTAATTTGTATAAGTAGCTCTATATATTTCAAACTTTTCGTTCCTATACGAATATAATTGACTATATAGGAAGAAAAAAATTGTGGGACGTCGGGTATATTAAAGTAATTAATTGTTTTATAAGGGTTGATCGTTCAGACAACGATGGATGTTGATTGATATGCCGTTTGTTACTTATTGTTGCTATGATTATTATTGCTGTATGTTAAATAGGTATTATTATGTTGTAAAATAATTTTATCTTTTTAATGGTATTTAACTTGACTCCAGCTAAGCCACTCGTTTTTTCATTCTCTTCCATTTTCTATGGACCAGGTCTCGAGCTTTTCCATAGTAATTACCTATAACTGTTGCTTAATTACTTGCGCTTTTACAGTAAGTACCTATAGTAAAAATCGTATGCATGAGTGGATAAAGAATAGTTGTCTTTGTCCAAGTTTTCAATACGAGGAAAATAAGACTTTCGTATGGTTTTAGAGAGCTCTTGTTGCCTCCCCCTATGCTCCTAAGTGGAGTTCAAAGGGAGTTTTGATTTGATTGATGGTTTTTGAGAAAAGGGTTTTTCAAATTTCCTTTGATCATCCGATACAATACATGGACGATCTATTTTTATTGACAAAAAAAACGAAAAAAACGCAGATCGGCGAAGTGAAGGTAATATTATCGTTTAGCATTATCGATGCTTTGTGTAAACGATCTCTTAAAGTGTTAATAGATTGTATTTTAGATATGGCAAAATCGTACGACTCGATCGATTTAGATACCTATTATCAACACTATTATTTCGGTAAAAAAATGGCGATCTTAACGATATTCCGTCCGAGTTTCCAGTCTACAGCCCGCTTTTCGTGTGCCAAGTTTTTGCTCAGTAGAAAATAACCTATCCGTTGAAAATAAATTGTAAGCATTTCAATAAATGTCCCGCGGAAGAGTAAAGGTATATGCGGTTCCCTCATTGCTGAACTAACCTCTCTGTTGACCTGGATCTGTCTGAAGATCGTCCAACCGGAAGCAGACAGACCTTTCGGCTGTGCTCACTCTGTCAATCTGTCATTTGCGTCATCCAAAAGAAAGGATAGAATTTAGAACAGATTAAGTTTTGGTAAGATCCGTTATGTTGAGAAAGAATATTTTAGGGGGTTTTTAATTGTTCGTCTACATAGCTTGAATAAACCCTTTTTTCATCCCTCTGAATATTATTTTAAAATAAGGTTTGATTTTGTTTTTACTTAAAATTTTTTGCCGGGGTTTGCACATTTTTTCTTCGACTTTGAACTCGCCAACTTTCATCAGCATCCTCTTTACCCTAGCAAAATTTCCTCAGACCTTTATGCCAATAAATTATTCAAATTCGGTAAGAATTCTATACACCGAACCAACAAACTAAGCATTTCTTTTCTTATTCGCTTTTTTCTGTGCCATACTCGTCTCGCAACGTCAATTCGAAAGAATGCCTCCGTCTCTTGCTTGGTTACTTAATTACGTCCGATCTCGGAATATTTTTCAACCATAAGGCCTTTTTTATGATGCCAACATCCCTTCTTCCTTCAATTTCCCCCCATAAAGATGAATCGCAGAACTTTAATCTTGTTATCTCCTAACGTGATTTCAGTGTTGCTTATCATATTTTCCAGGGAATGTTATAAAGCCTTCTATGAATCAACATTTCGATTGTCTCTAAAAGATTCATGTCTTTAAGTTTTCATGTTTCGATAGATTAATGTCAAGTTTACGATTTTATCTACGCTCATACGAAATATTGTATAGAACTTACCACAGGTATGCAATGTGTCTCCGGCTATACTGACACCTGTGTATATAAATGCGATAATCGATTTTAATTTTTTGATGATGTACCTACCTACACACCAGTGTTAGTTGCCACCTTTGTTAAATTTTTGATCCGAACACAAAACTTAAAAAAGGTCATACCGAAAATTTGGTATCCGGAAAGTAAAGGTGGCAAAACACTGCTGCATACTCGGAATCCGAAACGATCATGCTTGACGTTGACTTAAATGGTTGCCCCCATCCGACGGAGAGAACATCTTTGCGATTTAACAAAATTTGGTTCTCGGCCAAGAGTTCTATTATACGGTATTGTTAGATATTAGGTACATGTTATGTTGTATTGTATTCGTCTGGCCGATCGCGAATTTTCGTGAAGATAATAACAAACTGCGATACAATATATTATATTAATGTACATAGGTAGTGTTGTCATCACGTGGGCTGGTGTTGTTAAAGCGTTACGTGTATCTATCAAATGGCTGTACGGTACACACACAAGACATAATAATATGCTGTAGCCATTTTAATACACATACGTTGTGTACAGTGTACACAAACACCGGTGTTTTATTTAAAGAACGTCCAATGTTCGTAGAGCTCGTTTACCTATGTCAACATTTCGTGTTTGCTGAGTTTTAGGAGATTGAGGGAAGCCGAACAGCAATAGTCTACGGTTGGGTACCTACTCCTCTCTAGTCAAATAACATTGTATGATACCATGCATATAGGTACCTACCTAATCTAAATTGCACATTTTTAACTCAATTTGAAGATTTAATTTGGGAAATTATGGATTTGCACAAGCGAATATGGATCGTGTTGTACAGCAGTATAAATCAACCACACTCAACCTGTGGCCTACCGAACTTTTTTTTGTGCGGCCCGGCACCCTAACATGATTTTTAAAAACACAGGGTATTCCAGAAAGTACTACTATGCGATGGTCCAGAGATAGAACACTTTTGGCCTATGTATTTTTTTTTGTCAAACCTTGACATACAAGATATAACAGTACCCCTATTCTGTAGCAAGTGTAGGGTAGTCACTTGGAAAAAGTGACTATTAGAATTAGGCGATACATTTTGTATGAAAAACGTCTATACGTATCGAATGCGAGAATCGCATATAGATATTTCATACAAAATGTATCGCCTAATAGTCCCTTTTTTCAAGTGACTACCCTACACTTGCTACAGAATAGGGGTCCTGGTTACAAAAACACCAATTTTTTTAGGTACATTCATATACCTACATATTTTTTTTTCTGGAATAGCTGAATAGTATACCTAACAGATACCAATACAATTATGGGTCTATCTGATACCATTGTACCTTGTGCCAACAAAAAATTTCAATCAAAATAGGGTCAATTAAAAAAAATTTTAAATCTTTGAACGCGATTAAAACAAAAAAATGTCTTCTAACTAATTTCAAAAACTTGTCAATTTATTAAACTGGACCCCTATTCTATAGCAAGTGTAGGGTAGTCACTTGAAAAAAGTGACTATTATAGGCGATACATTTTGTATGAAAAACGTCTATACGTATCGAATGCGAGAATCGCATATAGACGTTTTTCATACAAAATGTATCGCCTAATAGTCACTTTTTTCAAGTGACTACCCTACACTTGCTACAGAATAGGGGTACTACTGATGTGTACCCTGATAATTTCATAAGGTTGTCTACTGGATCATACCTAAAAACTCTTTCAAAGCAAAAAAAAATGCAACAAAAAAACAGTTAGAGATGTTCCGATGAACGATGGAAATAGTAGGTACTCCATTTTTATATACTTAGGTAAGCGATTGGGTATATTATTATCAAAATATACAAGTACTTAGTAAGTTTTCTTACGTAGGGAGTTAACACTTGAAAAAAATATTTAATCGGTGTTGCGGCTCGCGTAATTTTAAAGATATATATTACGTGTGCCGACGAAAAAATGTTGGAATACTATTGGTATACATGTTCGTAGCCTGGCGGCAGCAAGTCCCTGAAGTAGATTTAGATCCCCTAAGCTGACGTCTCGCAATCTTAACGTGAAAATGTGTCAAAAGTAATAAGCTGAGTTAATATTGAACAAACCTAGCTTCTGGCATATTTTTTATCTCCACATGTGATCAAACGAAATGTGTGTGCAAATAAAAGACAAAAATTCAAAGTTGGAGCGCTAGTACATTTTCTTCTTTTCATTTTGATATTTACTTGAGTGCGCTCGAAGCGGTGATTCGACCACTTCCTCATTGCGTAATATTTATTTATTTATTCAGTTGATAATCGTGTGGTTAAAAACTAAAATTATCACCCACATATTATATAGATGTAAGTACGTCACTTTAAGTTCAACCTGAATAGTTCCATACTCCCTTTAAGGCCCCCGAACAACGAAAACCAGCCCGGAGGAGACCAATCCGCAGCAAACCCGATCCACATGAAACCGACCCTCCAGCTCGATCGAAGTAATCAAACCGAAAAGCCGGCCCCACACAAACCAAGTCCGCCGCGGACTCCCCCAGAACAACCCGCAATGCGGGAGGCCTAAACCCCACTCACGAGCATAGGCAGGCAACAAGAGCTCTCCATTACACTCAAAGGCGTCCGAGGCGCATTGTGCCTTTTCTGACCACTTGAGATTTAAGGACGTGAGGTGATCAACCTCACGGTCCCGATCTGAATTTTCGATTTCCTACCTCTTACAAGATGCTCGAAGAACCAGCAAAAAGAGCAGAGGTGCCATTCTTAGCCGGCAACCTCACGGCAAAAAAATACTTACCTAAAATATCCTTGCACAAATAGCGATCTCTTTAAAGACTTTTTAGAGTTGCAACGTTGCAACATTTTTCTTTTATCTTATTTTAACAACGTTTGTTATTCGTTCTATATTTAAATTCGCAGCTCACTTCAGCTTAGTAGGTATTTTTTGTCCCGCCTAAAGATTGTGGTTGGGTTAGGTTAGGGCTGAGCTTAAAGGAGGTTATCAGCTATTTCTGCTTTTCACGATGTGAAGTAGGTTCGTACTCATTATCAATAAATATTGTTTTTTTTTATTAAATACTCACAAATCAAGAAAAGTTTTTAGGTAACGTATTAGGTTTCTTAAGATATATAAGTATAAACGCCACATTTCATTGAAATAATTTATCCGTGGTCTAAAATAAAAAACGTGGTCTATTTATAAACAAATTTGGTCGGCCGTTCTGTCTATAGGTAGTGAGTGTCTAATAATGAGTATTGTTGTGTTTGTGAATACCAACACTGATGTACGTTATGTGGTTTTTCAGCGTTATTTCAATGCCTGAAAACACGTGATAGCCGACACTTTTAACCTCACTTATTAACAATATGTAACTATGTTTATCGTTATCTCAATCAGCGGTTCTAAAACTTTGGACAGATTTTGCATAAATTATTAGATTTTATTTCATCAACAAAAAAACTAACATTGAGTAAAAAAATCTATAATATACATACACTCCGCCGGATTCGACGTATAATATTTATTTAGTGTACACTCGCAAAAACTATCAGGTGGCGGAAAATCGAACTTGGCTGCCGCCTTAATCCAAGGATCACCCATAATATCGATTATGGTTACACCGATCGGCGTTTATTAATACGTTTTTTTGGTAACACAATTAGACTTCTGTTCCTCTCGAAACCAATGATTGCCTGTACGATTTTTGTAACCATCTATAGATAAGTAGAAGATTTTTTTTTTACCCATCACGCCGTTTCCCGAAGGGGGTAGGCAGAGAGTATGGACTTCCATTCCTTCCTATCCATACAAACCTCTTTCGCTTCCTCCAAACGCATTACATTCCGCATACATGCTCTTCTATTCCTTTTGCTCCTGACTTGGCCCTCCTCTAAGACGGCACCGATTTGATCGGACCATGTCATTCGAGGTCGGCCTAGTCTGCGTGCACCCATTCTTTCAGATTTATATATCCTTTTGGTTATTCTATCTTCGTTCATTCTCTCTACATGCCCAAAACCACCTTAATTTATTCACTTTCATTCTAGTCACAATGCTAACATCCACTCCACATTCCTTTCCGATTTTATCATTCCTCACCTTATCAATCAGTCTCTTTCCGCATATCCTACGCAGTGATCTCATTTCTACAGCATTTATTCCAACTTCCAGATTTTTCGTCCATGTACAAGATTCACTCCCATACATCATGGATGGAATCAGGATTGCATTGTGCATCAATTGTTTGGATTTAAGAGATACGTTCTTATTTCTCATTAGAGGTCTTAGTGCACCGCCAACCCTTCTACCAGCCAGTTTCCTTCTTTCAATTGCCTTTTCACACCTTCCATCTTTGCTAAATAAACTACCTAAATAGACATACTCATCCACTTGTTCCAAGTTCTCATCATTCACAGCCACACAACATTGCGTTCTTACATCTTCTCTTTCAAAAACAAGCACCTTTGTCTTATTGACATTCATCTTAAGACCATTCATTTCACAATTTTGATACACAGGCGTCACAAGTTCTTGCAAATCACGTTCGCTTTCAGCCATCAACACTAGGTCGTCTGCATACATCAGAGCGCATACATTCATCCCATTCAGATCTACACCCACTGTACTATTTTTTATATCACGCACGCAAAAATAAAAAAATAGATTGAACAGCCAAGGTGACATCACACATCCTTGCTTCACCTCTCTCGTAAGACGGAACTCTCGTGACAGATGAGTATTCACAAGCAGAACTTATAGTATACACAAGCAGAACTATCAGAGTAAAGGGAAGCAACCGCGAGTAGAAGAGTAGAAGATACAAACTATTGAAAGACCTTCTATCGAATCTTGATACATGCTTTAAAAAAAAGAAATATTGATCTAATACTTGGTTCGAACGCTGATTCTCACTAGCTGTGTCGTGTCTCTGCAAGATTAAAACTTTGGTTGATTTTGGTTTCGGAATAACTGGCTTAGGCCAGGACTAGAATCAGAATAACAACTGACAACACACGTAACTGCTATTTTTATCCTCATTTAGATGTCCTAGTTAAAAGCATATTATAAACAAAGAGTTCTATATATAGAGTGGCTAATAGGAAGAAAATACACTTTAATTTTGTGTCCAGTTTGGTGGGAGGGACGGGAGGTGTGCGGGTGATGTTCCAATTGTGTTTAAATAATGCGCCGAAAACATTCATAACGATGACTTAGAAAATTTTAATTTTCCATATAAATAACTTATACTGCAAATGTAATGGAATTCAACCTTTTTACTTAGTGCATTGTTTATATTTCAGTAGATATTTGTTTACTATAGTAACAAAATGTTCACTAAGCAACAATGTTATTATTATGTAGTCAACACGATGCGTTACCTAGCAACGTCTGTGACAGACTGAATTATTCATAAAAAATACATTTGGTTAATTGACCAAATGGAGGACTGATAAAATACAAGGCAAGTAAGCCACTCTATATAGAACTCTTTGATTATAAACTCTTGCGTGTGTCCTCAGTTTTCGCAATTTTCTCCACTCTGATATTTAGAAAATAAATTTTATATATAACTTGTCTTAAAAATATATAAAATTAAAAATAGTCTGGTTCTAAAAATGATTGAGAAGCGCTGGTTCCATAATTTGTATAATAATAATACAGCAACTGAAAAATACATAATATATTATCTGGCGGGTGGGTTCAATAAAGAGATTTGTTGAGTTGACAGTCATCGTATTTTATATTATCTTTATTAAAATTTGAATTTAATATAAAATAATTTACAGGAAAAAACATTTTAACATTTAATAATATGTACCTGACCAGTCAGTGAACTGAAAAAACATCTGAAAACAATCAATAATGACAGGGGAAACGTTTACAGAAACGGAAGGCAAAAATAATAAAATATAGATATTATAAACATAATATCATTTTTCATTATAAACATAATATCATTTTTCCACACATGATGTAAACAAACCAGGGAGGAGGTCATAAATATTGCGCAAAATCTTGTTGCCTCCCTATGCCCCTGAGTGGGGTGGGAAGGGGAGAATTATGATTGATGTAAACAGAACATAAATTCCTTATATTACTTTAACATCCATTTTTATCATTCTTAACCTTTGTTGAGAGGTACATCATCTAGGCATGAGCAAATATTGGCTTTGTAAAGGTGTTATAAAACGCTTTGTTTAATTTCCAGTAACTTGTGTCATTTACACTATCCTTGTCTGCAATCTTGCTTTTCTCCAATTATTACAGCTAGATGTGTTGTGTGTATTTTTATATGTATTCACTTTTTAAAAAAATGACAATTTGTATTCATTTGATTTGTTTAAATTGGCGTTAACCAGCAAATTTTTGATTATTGATACAAATTTATGATAATCAAATGTGTTCATAGTTCAACGATTTAGTTAAGGTGTCGGGTTTCATTTCAGTTTACTTATTTGAAATTTGTTTATTGTTACAGCTTTCAAGTTCCAAGAAAACTTGCTGAAGACTATGATCCAAATCGAGAACACCTTCATGGAGCTGGGGAATTCCTGCGACAGAAACTGTCTGATAATCTGTGATAGAGGAGCCATGGATGCCAGTGCGTGTGAGTATCTGAGATTCACATTCCAAATATACTTGTTCTTTTTTTTCTAAGCATTTTTAATAACTTCGTTAATATGATTGTAGTTATCTCAAAGCCCAAATGGGAACAACTCATAGCTGCCAATAAATGGAACAATGTGGAACTAAGAGACAACAGGTACAACCATATTGTGCATATGGTCTCTGCTGCTAATGGAGCCGAGCAGTTTTACTCTACTGAAGATCACGCGTGTAGGGACGAAGGTGTCGGACTCGCCAGGGAACTGGACGAAAAAGCTGCGGCAGCGTGGATCGGCCATCCATATTTCGACGTCATCGACAATTCTACAGACTTCGATTCAAAAATAAAAAGGATGATTGCCTGCGTTTGTCAAAAAATAGGATTAGACATTGGAGACAGACTGTTGTGCAATTCGAGAAAACTCAAATTTCTGGTCAAAGGTCCGCTACCTCCGGATAATGTATTCCCGCCTTTCCAAGACTTTGACGTTGTACATAATTATCTGCAAAGCAACGTACGCACCAATCAAGCGAGACTCAGGAAACGTGGACAGAAGGGACACTGGTCGTATATTCACACGATACGAAAACCTCAATTGTACGGACAATCCATCGAGGTAAAAACACAGCTAAATCATAGGGACTACATCAATATGTTGTCGCAGAGAGACGAGTCCCACTTCACCATATTGAAGAAGAGAAGGTGCTTCATCATCAACAATCAATACTATCAGCTGGACATTTACAAAGAACCCGGCCATCCACGGTAAGTCACAATGTCACTCTACGAGGGTGGTCCGATAAGTAGTTGGCCTACATTAGAAAAACGAAATTTTTTGGAAATTTGGTGATTTATTTTTCTACATAGTCTCCTTTTAGCTCGATACACTTGACCCAGCGATGCTCCAACTTCTTTAACCCGTCTGAAAAATGAGATTTCTTGAGGTCTGCAAAGTATGCCTCCGTGGCGGCGATGACCTCCTCGTTTGACTGAAATTTCTGCCCGGCGAGTGACTTTTTCATGTTTGGAAATAAAAAGAAGTCACACGGGGCCAAATCTGGAGAATACGGTGGATGGGCAGCAGTTCGTAGCCCAATTCGACCAATTTAGCCGTGGCGACAACGGAAGTGTGAGCCGGTGCGTTGTCGTGGTGGTAGAGCACTTTTTTCTTCGCCAAATGGGGCCGTTTTTTCTCCAATTCGGCATCGAATCGACTCAATAATTCTGCATAGTACAACCCTGTAACCGTTTTGCCCTTCTCTAGGTAGTCAATGTGGATCACACCTTGTGAATCCCAGAAAACGGTGGCCATCACCTTTCCGGCCGATAGGACAGTCTTCGCCTTTTTCGGAGCACGTTCGCCGGGTAACGTCCACTGTTTCGACTGTTCCTTGGTCTCTGGTGTGTACCAGTGGACCCATGTTTCGTCGATGGTCACAAAACGGCGCAGAAACTCTTTGGGATTGCGCTTAAACAACGTCAAACATTGTTCCGAAGTGATCTCACGGTTGCGCTTGTTGTCCGGAGTGAGCAAACGCGGCACCCATCGCGCCGACAGCTTTCTCATACCCAAAATTTCATGTAAGATATGACCCACGCGGTCTTTGGAGATGCATACTATCTCAGCTATCTCGCGCACCTTCAATCGGCGGTCTGCCAATACCATATCGTGGATTTATGTCATGTTTTCCTCCGTGGTAGCCATTTTCGGGGGACCTGGGCGTGGTTCATCAAAAACTGACGTGCGACCACGTTGAAACTCGTTAAACGAATTTTTAACAGTCGCCATCGAAAGAGAAGAGTCACCGTATGCAGCATCCAAACGCTCTTTGATTTCGCTGCGTGACTTCCCTTCCAAAAACAAGAACCGAATCACCGAACAATATTGTTCTTTTTCCATTTTTCTAAAATCTACGGACACACCGACTTCCACAACCGGTAAAAACAAAACTACGTGTACGAATCGGCTGAAATTTTGACAGTTGTCGTCTACGAGAACGTACTACACGATAGGAATTTTTTGTTGCGATAGTGGCGCCTTCAGGTGGTGAGGCTAAGTACTTATCGGACCACCCTCGTATGTGAAACTAGTTATTGCTATGTTTCAAGACCTTATGGTTCTAATATATCTTACAGATGCAAAGGATTAATGTTGCTCGAGACGTACAGTGCGCACGAAAAGACTTACCTGTTTGGTCTCTTGCCGCAGTTTTTAAATATCGAGAAGGAAGTCACTGGAAATCCGGATTATTCAATGTTCAACCTCTCCCTGAAAGAAGATTGGACGACTTCAAAAAAATTTTGCCGGGAGCTGATGACACCAGGTGAGTTCTAAGACAAACTGTGCTGTTATTACAAGACCATAAATACTTTCTGTGCACCACCTTTTTCATTTTTCTGTTAAATCATATAAACTAGACATCATTTTCTGTTGAATCATATAAATTAGACGTTATTTTTCTGTTGAATCACAAAAATAAGACTTTATTTTTCTGTTGAATCATATAAACTAGACATTATTTTTCTTTTGAATTCATTAACTTAAGATTAAAAATGTAAGCATTGAATTAGTTCAAAGTCAACCTTGCAAATTTTTTCAGAACTAACAAAATGAATTCAATTCTGCTTAAAGATGGCTAAAAGTTTTAAAAGAATGCAATGTCATCAAGTTCTGAGGTATTCTGAATGTTTCAAATGTCTAGTTAGTTAAGATTAGTTTTGATAGTTATGTCCTATTTTTCATCTAATTTTTTTTTGTTTTACAGCTGCTGATGATAACATACCAACTCCCCTACCGATTTTACCCAACGGACAGAAACACAGCTCAAATCAGACCTCCCCGAAAAAACTCACAAACGGCTCTTCGTTTGATCACGGTCAACATAAAAAATCAGAAGAAGCACAGAGGAACGGACATCATCACAATTGTACGGGGATGAAAACAAACGGAACCACACACAACGGTTCTAAATGTGACGTTTCACCAAAGAAAAATCAAAATGGTATTCATCATGATGAAAGGAGACCGATCAACGGAAAAGTTTGATTTTATCGCGACGTTTGTACTATTTTAGTCTCTGTGAGAATTATGCACGTTTGTGAAATGTTTTTTTGTGCTTTCTACTCAATTGCCCACCCTCCAATGTTCACAATCGATCGAGTTATTGTCAAAAGTGATCAAATATCCACATAATCATCGGGATGATACCTCGTAATCAAAACAGATGCAATGAATTTGTCGAAAAATAAATGGATAGCTTTGTCAAATAATAAATTATAAAATGCAAAGTAGACCATTTAACAAATGAACCATATTGGTTTTCCGATATATGTATACATAAATTACCAATTGATAACTTTATATCAATACGCTCCCGAATATCTAGGACGAAGGAATGAAGATGTAGTATTAAGTCAGTGGTCACTTAAAGAAACATATACTTAATGAAAACTTAACAAGTCTGTTTTTTTTGTAATCTATTATTGAATGTATTGGACAATTTCAAAAAAGCAATCTTAAACAATTAAAATTCAAATCAGTAATGTCGTGTACTTATTTTATATTTAATTTTATGTTACGGTGCTGTGATGATGTAGGATTAAATTATGAATGGTTGTTGCAGACGCATGATTCGTTTTGTGTGCAACAACCAAAAAAAGAGCATGTTTGCAATATCGAGGTGTATCCTTGTTGTGTCATTGCAGAAACTGTAAAATTGCTTATGTGATAAAACTAAATGAATTTGGAATTATTAAGCCTGTAAATATTATTAATCTATTGCAAAAATTGATCTTTCGATTATGAAAAATTCTAATACACTTGTTTTTGCATCGTGTTATAAATTAACTGCCCTTACGGTCGATATTGCGCCATATAATTTGTAAATAAATAAAAAATAATAATTTCTTTTCAATTGCTTATTTTCAGTGTTGAGGGTTTGTATTATAAAAATATGTTTCATTAAAAATAATGAAATTTATGGTCTGTATCCTTTGTCCTATTTGAAGTGTCAAGTATACGGAAAGTTATGAACTTTATGATGATACATGTCATAAAGTGTGTAATGAAATATTTTGACATAATGTTAAATCGAATTCAGATCATTTTTCAAAAATATATAGAAAATAAAAACTCAATTATACATCATAAAGATGTTTTATGACACATTATCAAAGTAGTTTTAAAACCTATTACCTCCCATGCATTCCGTATAAAAAAAAAATCTGTGAATTTCTTATTGGGATTTGATAATGACTTACTTTATGTACTTAATCTCTTTACTTAAAAAAGAAAAACTATTGAAAATATTACAATACTAAGATACTACTTTTATACTTCAATCTTTATCATTTTTATACAGATATTATTTAAATTTACATACCTATATATAAAATATGAATTGGATCGACGCATAACTTGCAAATATTGAAAATATCATAGATTTCGAGATACGTACATATTATATTTTTATAGCAATTGTATTCTAAAGAATCTGGACTTGCATACACTTTCACAAAAAGCAAAGCTTGTGTTGTTATTGTGGAAATGGTCGGCACCGGGATTCTAACTCAGACCTTCAGTACGCTGCATGTATGAAACCCATTGAATTAAATCCCTGGTCTGCCAACCACTTCTTAATGTTATAATGGACAAATGTTGTATGTATTAACCAAGCAAGTATTATTTAAATCCAAATGTGTGTATATGACAGTGTCACCAATTCCAAATTATTTTAGTATCGTCAAATCACTTGTAGTTTTTCGATTCCCTAATAATCACTCAGAAGCTAAAAAATCATTTTGTTTTTTTTTCTAGAATACCCAAATATATTACTTAGATTTAATTCTAGTCAGTTTGAACATTGACAAGAAGAAAGATAGTAAAATATTTTTGAATAATATTATTATCTTAAAATAATAGTAATCACAATTTAGTCCAATAACATATTGTTGAATATCAATATATTTTGTAGTTTAGTTATCATGTAAGATAATATGATGGAGCAAGTTATGAAGATATATCTACGATTATTATTATAGTTGCCAATCATTGAAAGTTGTACAACCACTGGTTGTTGCAGAGAATTATTTTTCTGATTCATTATTTTAACTAAAAATTAAAATATCAGTAGAGACAAGTTTGTTTTATTTTTCTCCCTCGTTTTGTGAAAATTTTAAGGAATAAAGCACGGAGTTTTTGCAAATTATGAAACCCCTAAGATGCCTGGCTGCTCAGATTATGACCATGGTACACACTGGACAAACCATTGATTTATTTATTTATTTACTAGAAATCACATTACAATCATCCGTGCTTACATAAGTTATACTAATTAACATTACAAAAAATTAATAACAAGAAAACGCTACCTCACTAGGTGTAAACCTGTATCGAGGATAGCTAATTCAATACAATATACAATAGAAAAAATAATCAATAACAATAATACAATAAGTAAATTAGAAATATAACAAGTTAAGTCATAAAAAAAATAGAAATAGCCAAGAATATTAAATAGATTGAAACCATAAGAAAAGATGTATTCAAGATGTAAACGACAACAATAAAACAAGTAAATTAGAAATATAGCAAGACAAATAACAAAACAATAAAAATAGAAATATTCAAGAATATCAAATAGATTGAAACCATAAGAAAAGAAATATTCAAGATGAAAAATTATAATGAAACATATAATAATATACAATAAACTGAATAATGGTCACAACATAATAAATCGAAAAATCGATACCACAAAGCATCAGCCAAACAGTCAGCCAGCACAGCAATGAATTTAAGCAGTCAAGGTGTAACATCAATCATTCATAGAAAACACAGAGAAGAGAGAAAAATACATCAAATATAAAAAACAAAACAATACAAATCCATGGATCATCTCACACAACTCTTTCAAAAATAATATTGAATATAGCCTCCCTGCTCACACTAAGTAACCATTCCCTGACACAACTTTTAAATTGTTTTGCCCCCTTTACACCTCTCACAGTACAATCCAATCTGTTGAAAATCCTGGGGCCCAAATAATAACTGGACCTGAATCCTAGCGCACTGTGTATCAGGGGTACCATAAGGAAACCCTGCGATGCAAATCGGGTTCTTTCCCCCATAACTCTCGCGATCTGTCCAAGGCCCCTCTGCAGTCTACACAATATTTTTAACACGAAAATCTTTCTAACCTCAAGTATACCACTCTCAACGAAGACTGTCTCGGTCTGGCTGAGGTAGCCCAAACGATGCATGACCCTTATGAGTGCTTTTTGAGCCACGTTTACTGGACGGAAGTGTGAGTCGACCGCTCCACCCCAACACTCAATACCGTATGATATTATGGATTCGCAGAGGGCATAATACACCGTCTTCAAGGCCGGCCCGTCAAGTACATCCCTGATTCGTCTTATTACATGTACTAGACGGCCAAGTCTAGTTGTCAGACCATCCAGGTGTCCCTTCCATCTCAAATGTCTATCAATTGTTAACCCCATGATGAAACCGTGATAAATTTCTTTACGACTTACTTTCTTCTTATGGTCAAATAACAACACAGTAGCCTGGTCATCAACAGGTCCCGGGTATGATTCTCCGTTTGGTAAGAAATTTTCCATTTTTTTTTTCACTTCAAAATTCTACTTGCGGATGGAATCCTGTCTCAGATTGGACGGGACCAATTAACTGGTATATACCCTAATTCTTTATCAGATCCGCTTAAATTTAGCATCAACTAAAATTTTGAATTTCGCCGGCAGTTCCGTGTGATTTCAACCAATCCGAGCAATATTGCTTAAGAAATCAATCGAAGTGAATATTTATTTATTTAAATATTCCGGATACCAAATTTTGAGAATGACTTTATTTTAGTGGAATTTCAATTTTACCAAGTGGGAACACAGGTTCGGTATGTTTTTGGCAAAAACCTGGCAACCCTGCTCCTGAACAATGTTTTTCCAAGCCGGCCTGTCCTGCAAAACGGACTCTCATACCCAGTAAGATGGGCGACATTCTCAATCAGCTGCTGTCTTGGTTTACCCGGAGGACTTCTGTCTACGGGACTGTGTAGAAGATTTTAAGCGGGTGATATTACATATCAGAGTGAGATTAAAGGTGACTTACCTTAATCACTGAGGGATTTTGCAGTCACTTTATAACCCTTCATTCAAACTTAAGAAAAGTTCCACCAAGGCTTTTTAGTGAATAACCCTGCATTTTGCCATCCACCCTTGATATATCAAAATGTCACACATTCAATACAGCAAACTAGAGGGACTCTATGTGGATAAAATAAAGTGGACAGTCGCATTTAAATATTATTATATCACATGAATAATAATATAAAGATACATAAAAATTTATTAAACGTAACATAAGGTCAACAGATAATCAATTATTAACTTTGGTCTTTTTATAATGTTTCATAACTTTCTTGCTAGGCACTAATCCGGGAGTCAAACCAGGACGCTTCTTCCTAGTCGTAGATTGATTCTCCCATTTACTCTCCGCAACTTGACTACTATCTCCTAACCCTGTTTCACTGCTTCCATTGTTTTGTGCACTCTTTTGTTGATTTCCGGAACTATCCGTGTTTATTAGATCCTAATGGAGTTAGAAACAAAGTATAATCAATATTCTACAACAAACTACTATAGTGATAAAGGGGGATCATATTAACTCTTTCTGTGGAGAACAAGACGACATTATTTGATGTCCATGCTCTACGCAAGGATTGATTTGAGCTCAAATATCTATCCACACCACCTCGACATCGGTTTTTGCTGGAAATCATGGGCCAATGTGGAAGAATGTCCTCGCTAATCCATTTGGCAAGCGTGGCATTTTAAAATACCACAATCCCTCACGTAGATCCATAAAAAGCTGTAAATGTCAAGTTGCATACAACTAGCAACACTACTGGTTAGTCCGACTCGTTGGCATCCCCATTGCGTATCCCGGGTAATGTGTTCATCGGCAAATTGATTATCACAAACTTGACTTGATATGGAATTACTGTAACAGTCCGGAATCACTGTAACTTGAGGCAGGTACAGAGAGAAGAGGATCAACAAGTTGTAGAGAGAAAACAAATAATAATAAAGATGTCCATTACCTGACGCTCTGCATCTTTGTTTGTCTGATTGGTCTGTAAGTCTGTGTCATGGGCAAAGGTGCAATTGTGACCAAAATGACATCGTCCTTTTCTGTAATTCCAGCAGATCTTCTTCCCGTTTATCATTTCAACTTTGTCTTTAGTTGGGACCTAAACATTTAAGGCCAATGTACTTCACGATAATATGATTCAAGAGAGTTTTGCATCAGGCACTACAAATTTTGGGATCTCTTACTTATTATTCAGCCCCTTTGGCCAACTATCTCAGACAATTTTTTCTAATTTGTGCCATCAATCTAATATTACAGTGGACCCCTGTTAATCATGATTGTATTCAAGATTTTTCGCAAAACCAGATTACTAGAATAACCTGCACCTGAGAGCTGTATCAAAAGACCAGCTACAGCAAAAACATGAAAAGAACTCAAAAAGAAAGACTTGCTTTTTGCTTGTAGTCAATCTCAGAATACATTGACTTCATCAACTATCATATATAAATTAGAACTATTAACTAGAAAGATGTGGGATTTCAGCATGAAGAGTAAAAGTACACTTAAAACTAATATGAATGAATATCCAGTTTTCAGGGTCTTAACGTACATATTATCTTACTTTAAAATAATTCTAATTACTATGTTAAATCTTATCAACAGAGCTGGAAATCTAGGTTAGGGGCTAAGCCTAAAATTAAGAGTCTTTCGTAAGATATAAATAACTCTTGTTTAAAAGTTGGAAATTATTGAGAACAAGCTCTATATTTATATCTCTATATTTTATTAATAATTATTAAATATCTACTCATGAGATTATTCGACATGTTCATGATTAGGAGATTCGGAGACTTAAACATTACCACCTAATGGCGAACGTTGTTAACGTAAAGTGATCACACTATTAAGCCAGCCTTCGAAATAACAGTAGAAGACAGTCGTAAGCCCGTAGTGGTTTGTTCCATTTGAAAATGGAACATCAGTAAAATGAATTGTTAGAGTTTTTAGTTGTTACATATTCCTGAAATAGATGTCTCATAATTTCACTACATAATTATATTCAACTACTTGGCTACACAGCTGGTGGCTTGCAGATTAACGCCTTGACATGGCACAGCTACTAGTAGACGTAAGTGGTCTAAATTTACCATTAAAAATTTGAACATAGAAATATGTTGGTAACATGTCCTTAAAATTCTCAAGATTGATTAACATTTTGCATTCATCTCTTCCAAGCAGTGAACAACTCACCTAGGTTGCCAAGAAGTAAATATAGATTTTTTATTACTCCTTTTAGTCTGATTGCTGCTGTTATAGGAGTAATGACCCTAATTTTCAAAACTTATATAAAATGTTTGCCATTATGGTCAAAATAAGATTTGCTAATGTAAAGTTAACCTGTACCATTTTAACATGCTTTTCCAGAATAGCTTTCTTAGCATTTTCAGCTTCGACAAATGGATTGGAAAACACCGAATGTTTAGACGATGACCCAGCAAAGTCTGGCTTTGGTAATTTTGTAGGTGGAGTGTCACAAAGTCTAAAAACAAAAGAAATACATTTTACATCACAAACCTTTATGGTTTTTGAAATCTTGATTCAAACATAGAAAGAAAATCAGAATAAATATAAAGAGAAGTAAAATATTAAGGTAAAAAAATAATGGTTTTTCAAAATTAAACTGACCCCAATTTTCATTGATTTTAATTTACCAAATTTGTATCACATAAATGACTAAAAAGCTTATTGTTTGCTTATAAGATTTATTGGATTAATTATTAAACAACATGATTTGCCATACTTACACTTCTGCGGGTACCGTTTTTTCAATATTTTGATTTTCAGATTCTGAATCACTAGAAGTTCCATAATCTGCTACTAAGGAATTCATTACTTTATAAAAATGTCAAAAAAATTAAAAGAGAGAAAATTGTTAATATTGATCACTGGGTTTATATTATAAGCTCTAATAATAACACAAATTTCCAACTATTTATAGTGTTTTGAAGGCAGTCTAAAACCCTACTCTTATCAAGCTAGACAGCCTGAGACAGCCATTATTGCTGAATGCTGACTATTTACTTTATTTGTCTATGGTCTTGAATGACAAAACGTCAAAACTCGGCATCATAGATAAATATAATGCAAATATTAAACTAACCATTAACTAACTTGGCCATAACTTGGCAGCAAATTATAATATTATTTTAAAACTATACAATACTATTTTTAAAAGCGATAATATTATAAAATTACTATAGAATAGTATTAATAGGTTGAAGTCATACGATAATGTTCGTACTTCTACAAGTTAATCGCTTAGTTGAATACATTAATTATTGGGAAGCATAACATATTTTGTATTGTTACCTAATATAGAAAGAGAATCAACCAAAGTTTCTTAACAGAACACAATAATATATTGAGATTCTAATTTGGGTTGCAGTAAATGTGCAGTAACTAAAAAAATAGAAATAACAATAAAATTATGGCTAAAAGCTATCCAACATAACGATATATTTTATAGTAAACTAGCTCTCTATAGACGATGTCCTATCTTTACTATGAATATTGAATTCGAATTTGTATGATGATAAAACATATTATTGACTGGTATCCTCAAATTCACGTTCCAACTCAACCCAAGAACCTCTTGCTTAGAACTCAATCGGTTGCTAGTAGTTACGCAACTAATGTATTGGATAAACCATTTTCAGAATACAGAAATGTAAAAAGTCTCAATAACGACGCAACTCAATCATTTGCTTTTCATTTCAGAATAATAGTCATTATACTTCTTATTTAACCAATCTCTTACGAATTATGCGTATTTTCAAACGATGTTTAGAAGTCACATTCAACTTGGAGTGGTTGGTAGCAATGGTAGCCTAGCGGTTCAGTCGGCTACTTCCAATCCGAAGTTTGTGGATTCAATTCTCGGGGCTGACCATCTTCCTATTTCACAGCACAAGCCTTTGCTTTCTATGAAAGATGTAAAAAGTGTATTTATTTTGTTTTCAAAGCCTAAAAAAATCTAACGTTAAGTCAAAAACCGGTTTTTATTAAAAAAAAAAATACAAAATTTTATACGTTCAAACCTCAAATGTACTAAAAATGTAATTTAGGCTAATTTTCTGATATTCTAGGTTCTAGGCAACTTTCTTATTTTTATATCTAGAAATTTAATTTGACTTATTATTTTAGGTTATAAAGTACCTACACATAGCTCGATGTCTTGTATTTTTAAAAACTTTATAATATAATATTAAAAAAAATAAAATAAGAAATTCGGATCAATAAAACAATAAAAATCCACAATAATTTACGCTATGTTATACCTACTCAATAAAATTGAAAACCGTTAAACAATCATAAACAAAAAAAATATTATTTACTTTTTTGTCTCTTATTTGTTACATTACTTTTAAATTATAATACTTTACTCTTATTATTATATCTTTATAAAAAAAAACAATATGAAATAGTGATCATTGTTATTTTTATCGTTAAAGAAATAAACAGTTTTAAAAATCCCGCTGATTCCTAGACACCATTTTGGTCTCTATATTCTGCACTCTTTTATATTTTGTCTTTATTCATCTGCGCTAAGGTTCTATCTCTTTCTTTTCAACACAAGACAAAACGTGTCATGTACATAGAGCATTTTTCACCAATACAAACATACCATCAACAAAAACCAACCAATCAGAGACTCTAAATAGAATTTTTATTAAGAAAAGCCTCAAAAATTAGAAAAGTTTCGAGGGTGATGTTGGCGACCCTGGTGACTCCATTTGTGCGCGAAGCTGCTCGTGTCGGCGGGTCTCCATGGCTTTAATATTTTGATGTTGTGCAAATATATAATTTAGTGTCAATAAAGTGAAAATAATAACTTCTTTCAATCATTTAGGGATATAAGAGTGTGAGAATGGCGTCAGACGAAGACGTTGAAGACTCTTTCGCAGGTAAATTGCCAAATAAAAATCACTGCATGTCATAGGCCAAGCCGAATAGCGGTATCATGTGTTTACTTCCGATATTGGCAATTAATAATTATTAATTATGAATCTACAACATTTCAAACACTTAATCCAACCCTTCTTTCAATATTACACCGACGCCGGTTACAAAGTTTGTGTTAAGTGCATTGTATGGTATAATTTTTAATTGCACTTGTACTTTTATTACTCCTAAATGATGTTTTGACAGAATGGAGCATGCACCCTTCATTACTTCCTTGACAAGATGGACGCCGACAAACAAAGAGATTAGCAATGATAATTACTTAACTAGAAATTTACATTCACGTTTAAATGCTTAATCCTAACCTATAATATTGGTTTATGATAAATATCCTTGATTTGTTTTTAAAATTTCCAGGGGAGGATGAAATTGAAGATGGTGATGGCCAGAACCAGGATAACTCTGGAGACTCAGAAGATGGGCAAAAAAATGTAATATTGATATTATTTACAAAAACTCCTTCATAATCTTTATTAAGTTGTAATCCTGATCGGAAGATCATTCTAGCAAAAATATTTTCAACGATTCCACAGATGTTAACCTCTGGTAACACATCTAGATATTTTATTATTTTGAAATATTTGGGAAAGAAACTGGCCAAAAGTGCCTATAATACTGCGGTAACATTTTCTCAGTCAGCATTATCAAGCCAGATGTAGCAAAACGTCTTAGGTAGTGTTTTTATGCTTATCTCTTGTCACCCTACAGCTAGGTAGTTCCTGAGTGAGAAACTAGTATTTATGATTGATTTGTAGTTTGCACAATTTATTAGTTTTGGATTGCATTGAATAATTTCAGAACCAGGATTCTAAGACTCATTTTAAAATAAAACTCAATCTTAGTTAATTAATGATATATGTTCAAGCTACGTTTAAAATATTCCTAAAATTAAATGTTGGAACAATATAAGAAATGCCAGTTTCAAATTGTACGTTTTGTCTTTATATTGTCTGCCTATCCTAGAAGGAATGCAGTGCGACAATCTGACAATATGACTATTATTCTGATATGAAAAACAGACGATTGAGTTGAGAAAACCAGTCATTGACTATTATTCTGAAATGAAAAACAGTCGATTGAGTTATTACTAGTCATTGACTGGTATTCTCAAATTCACGTTCCAACTCAATGCAAGAATCTCTTGCTTAGAACTTAATCGGTTGCCAGTAGTTACGTAACTAATGTATTGGATAAAACATTTTTAGAATACAGAAATGTCAAAAGTCTCAATAAAAATTGGATACGACGCAACTCAATCGTCTGTTTTTCATTTCAGAATAATAGTCTGTATCTCATAATTTTCACATATGAATGTTCATATGAAAAAATGTATTGATTGTTCACATATTAACCAATATCACTCGAGCCCCGGGTGGAGGTCTATAAATAAATTTAATTTCACATATGAATGTTCAGATGTCGACTTTCATACCTCCTGGGTTCAATTTTCTGTGTATGTGTGTTCACTTTATGTAAGCAAAGATTCATTAAAAACAAGTGAATTGGTATGGTGTACAATAAGTCATTATCCTCATGTAATTGTCAACACCCAGCATTGTTTTGTTAAATAACGCAAACATTTCATAACATGTTACGATATAAATGATACAAGATTTCTTGTCCGTTTTAAGCAAATTAGTTTCTTAATAAAATTTTAATTTAGGATGAGTTGTTGTAAGCATCCATTTTCCATAGAGTCCAATGAATGTCGGTCTTCTAAACATAGGTGTCGATATAGCTGGTGGAACTTAATGCTTAAGGCCCGCCATTCACAATCACTTCATCCGTCTAAATAGAGCAATGTGACTCCAAAAAATGATCGTTAATGGAGAAAATCAAATGCATGATGTGGAGTGATAGGATGATCAGATATGCATCATTCTAAAATTCAATTGTGTCGAGGTATTCGTCCAACACTCCAAACAGATTGTCAATGGGAAAACTCGAGTGGACACGTTTGAAGTCGTCACATCTCTACTTGATTGTCAGTGTGAAAAATATGGTCCCACTACGTCTCATTTTGTCGTATCCTTCCACCAGGGTACATGTCTTGCTGTTATAAATTTAAAAATAGTGAAATGTGTGTATTAACAAAACTCGAGTTTCATGTCTGTCGCAATGGATGACATCTATTTTAAAAATAAAAACACATTCTTTGTAGAGAACATATTTCAAATTGAAAAAAGAACTATAATAAAATAAAGCGTCATGTGGGATGTCCAATAATGACGAATGGCTGAGAAAAGCACTGTTACATCTCTCATATGTGTTCATATTCAGAGCCTTAAAAATTAAGCTTTGGGATTTAGACATACACTTAGAAAGTCCTTGGTTCCTCTCTATGCTCTCACAAAAGTGTGTCATAAAAATAATTCAAATTTTACTACAACTACTATCAAAACACATACCACTAAAACTAGCATGACACATCAAAATACACAATTATTATTATTGTTGTATGTATCAGATATTTTTGTATTACCTATCTCACACAGGACACTCCAAACAAATGTTCGCAACTAGTAAGTGTAGACCCTATTTTAGGCCAATGTCTCATAGTATTGGTGTGTCCTCCTAGAGGTTCAATGACCCTGTGTGGGTGACCTTCCTTTCACTTTTAATTTTAGCACTGCAGCAAGTCCCTTAACGCCACATTACACTATCTTTTTAAACAATTAGAGTGTGATTATATAGAGATAATCAAATATAATAATTGGTTAAGTTCGTCCGTACCTCTGGATTTTTATTAAAACCCTCTTAATCTCTTGGGAAACATTTTTCATACATATCAAAATTATGACAAAACCAATCCTACTACGGGAAGTATTTGTTATCATACTTACAATTTTCGTCTGTAAGGCAATGGTTCCTATGAAAATAATAATAGGTCTTTGCGGGAATTATTGTTGCTACAACTGTTGCTATGTGAAAAAGTTTCAAACTGTTTGCAGTCCCCCAACTTGGTGAAGCTATGTTGGTGAAGCTATCGCAAACATTAAAAAAAAAAAAAAAAACATAACTTCCTATTATTATAATAGGCATGAAGACCTGTTATTAAGAGGTGGGGTTTGCCTCTTGTGAGGTCGACTCTCAGCTGTTTATCCACCTCTTCGATGATCTGCCTGGGAGTCATCTTTCATAGGGTTGGCCGTACTATGCCATGTATAGGAGTCTGGATGAGCCCATCTCCTCACATGTGCATACCAGTATCTTCTTCTGACAATATAAGAGATTTAGTTTATTTGACAATGCAAACATTAATGACCATCTGTGCCTGTCGTCTGATGCGTTTTCTAATGTAGTGTGTAAATTCAGAGTTGGTATGTTTGAAAATGCAACAGTCTAACTTAATGAATATTTTTGTTAACAGGAAGAAGATGATTTCTCCCCAGAGGACGGTCGCAAAAAGAAAAAAGGAAAGAAGAGGAAAGCTAGAGGTGATGACAAAAAAGGAAGAAAGAAAAAGAAGAAGAGAAAGAATGACAGTGAAGAGGTATTATTCATTCAACCATTTTTTAAGCTTTAGCTTGTTTTTTCTCAGGTCGCTTCAGTGACTACCTGCAGAATGTATCCTATAAGCCTTGAGAAGCACAAAACAGTTCTTTAATGTTCATGATCCCCTCGCCACTTCACAAATATTCTTCACATCTCAACTCTATCTTATGTATCTAAGTATACCTATATTGAACCTTACCCCACTGGCGGACTGGAACCTAGCATTAATTCAAATACAACTGTCTTGTAAATAATTCCAGTGTGGAAGAAAAAACTTCTACCTCCAGTGCATTACCCTCCCTCATCATGGTAGAAATGTATCTCAACCTCTTGTACTCTGATTCAATACATCTAGGAGTATCTACCAATACATATTGTATCATTGCATAAAGAAATACTTGATTGCAGTTTTTCCTCCTACTCACAAGCTTTGAACATATTGAAAGTTCCTATGTCCCTGTCAGTCTATCTTCCCTCAATTATCCAATGCAGAAAGTAGTAGTACCTACTTGGATTTCAGACTTAGATGACTCTGAACTCAATATCAATATATTATATGACATGACATCATTATTGTTTGATTGTGTTTTTCAAGGAGAGTGAGTTTGGTGGAGAAGAAGGCGGTGAAGGTGGAGACAGTGATTACGCTCTGAGCAATGTCAAGAAGAGGGGGAAGGGCAGGCCAAGCGTAGGACGACCACCAGCCACACCTTCCGACTCCGGATCAGGTAAACTAATCAGTTTATTTTGAAGGGGCAGAAAGTTGACATTTGATCAAATGCCTGCCTGGTTAAAAATTATTTGCAAATAAATTTGAAATGACTTTCTTTGTAGGAATGCCAACCATTGATGAAGTTTGTTCGTCGTTTGGCCTTACCGATGTTGACATTCAGTATTCAGACGCAGATCTTGAGAATCTGACCACGTACAAACTCTTTCAACAGCACGTTCGCCCGTTGCTTGTCAAAGAAAATCCAAAGGTAAGTTTGTCGTGAAATTTTTTCATTGTGTGTTGCCATTGTGTTGTAAAATGAACAAATTTGTGATATTATACAGCGCAAACGTGGTTAAATATTTTGTGATAATGCTTTATGTTGCCATACCTCCTTTCGTTCTACTCTGCTTAATATTTTATTGATAAAGTCATTGATAAAGATAGAACACAGTAAATGCAACCATTTTTTAATTCACCGACTACAAATAAACTACATAGATGGCTCTATGATATAGCTAAATCCATTCTAACAATGTTGAATTGAATGTTAATTTGTATTGATTGATTTTTTAGGTGCCAATGTCGAAGCTTATGATGTTGGTAGCAGCAAAATGGCGTCATTTTAGCGAAACTAATCCACATCTTGGTGGAGGTTCCACTGTGGGAGGTGGATCTGAAGAAAACACCAACACTTCAGTTTCTTCGGAGTACACCAAAACACCCCGCAGTCGCAGAGAGAAAGACAGCAAGGTAGGCAAACAGAAATTTTCTGTTTTGTGCTGTTGGATTGTTGCCTAGTTATCTTATTGTACTGACTCATGAACAACATTTCAGAATGATGACATTGAGGAGATTGACGACGATGATGATGAAGATGGGAGCGATAGTGTTAAGAGGAGAGGTAGGAGAAGCAAGGGAACTCCTGGCAGGAAACCTGGTCGGAAACCAAAGGTCCCTACTCTCAAAATCAAGTTTGGCAAAAGGAAGAGAGCAAGTAGTGTAAGTATACTTTACTGTTTCTTTACAGGATTGCCAACTCAAAAAATCCATTGGTGTTAACTAATCCGGCATCTTGTAAACTTTAGGAAGAAGATCCCGAAGGGAGCGGTGGAAACTCTGATTCCGACGCGGAATTTGAACAGATGCTGGCTGATGCTGAGGATTCTAAGCCAGAAGCACCTTCCAATTCGGGAAGAAGCTCTAGAGCGGGACCCTCCGATGTCACTCCTGCTGGTGAGGAGTCAAATACAGGCGGCGCCGCAGAAGGTGGAGATTCTGAACAGCCGAGGCGTAAGGCCAAAACTAAAATAGGAAACAAGTCTAAGAAGAAGAAGAAGTTGAAGACCACCAGCAAGTTTCCTGAAGGACCCGATGGGGAACAGGAACACCAAGATTATTGCGAGGTATGGCAATTTATCATTTTTGTTTTTAAATTAAATTACTACTGAAATGAAAATATCAAAATAATAAAATGAATGTTGAATTTTAAGGTTTGTCAACAAGGTGGGGAGATCATGTTGTGTGATACCTGCCCCAGGGCTTACCACTCTGTGTGTCTTGAACCGGAGATGGAAGATGTTCCGGAAGGAAAGTGGTCCTGTCCTCACTGTGAAGCGGAAGGTAACAAGGAGGAAGATGACGATGATGAGCATCAAGAGTTCTGCAGGTTCTTATCCCACTACTTTCTCTTACTACTGGCCACTTATTAATAAAATCCATGGTTTTATAATTGTAACCTTTGATTCTTGTAGGGTTTGCAAAGATGGTGGTCAACTATTGTGCTGTGACAGCTGTCCATCTGCCTACCATACTTTCTGTTTGAATCCCCCATTGGATGATATTCCCGATGGAGAATGGAAGTGTCCTCGCTGTGGTTGTCCACCACTTAAAGGAAAAGTAGCTAAGATTCTAACATGGAGATGGAAGGAGGTTAAGGAAACCGGACCTGGTAAAAAGGGCGGCGTGCAGAGAAGGAGGGAGTTCTTTGTCAAGTTTTTCGACATGTCATACTGGCACGCTGATTGGATTTCCGAATTACAACTGGATGTCTTCCATCCCCTCATGTTCCGCATGTACAGCAGGAAGTATGATATGGAAGAACCACCCAAACTGGAGGAACCTTTGGACGAAGGAGACTCCAGATACAAGAGGATTAAAAATACCAGAACCTCGGAACATGACAAGGAAGAGAAGAAGCTGGAAGAAAAATATTACAGGTTACAAGAATAACTAGTCTTATTGCTTTGTTTTATCTTTAAAGTGAGTTTTGTAATTAATAAATGTTTATTATATCAGGTATGGGGTGAAACCAGAGTGGCTGATTGTGCACCGTGTCATCAACCATAGAACCAACAGGGACGGCTCCGTGATGTATTTGGTCAAATGGAGAGAACTGTCCTATGACCAGTCCACCTGGGAACTAGAAGGAGACAATATCCCTGGACTGAAACAAGCTGTTGAATACTACATGGTCAGTTTATATCATCTTTATACGCTAGTTAGAACATTTCTTTATCTTATCACCATAATTGTTTGGTGAAGAGAATTAATTATTTAGTTTTTACTCTACAAATTCGATTTTTGAATTTTTGTTTTAAATATTATTGTTGATTTGTTTTAAAGGATTTGCGTGCAGCCTGCAATGCAGATGGGAAAAAGGCCAAGAGAGGTAAACCTGGTCGTAAAGGAAGGAGAGATTTAGCTGATGAGGATGGCCTAGACAAAGTATGCAGACGCTACAATCCTCCTCCAGAGAAGCCTTACACTGATCTCAGGAAGAAGTATGAAGATCAGCCACCTTATCTCAATGAGACTGGCATGCAGCTGCATCCATACCAGTTGGAGGGTATCAACTGGTTGAGATACTCGTGGTGTAACGGAACTGATACTATATTGGCCGATGAGATGGGTCTCGGAAAAACCATTCAGACAGTCACATTCCTTTACTCACTGTACAAAGAAGGGCACTGTAAAGGTCCATTCCTTGTTTCTGTGCCGCTCTCAACCATCATCAATTGGGAGCGTGAGTTTGAGCTGTGGGCCCCTGATTTTTATTGCATCACATATGTTGGAGACAAAGATTCCCGAGCAGTTATTAGAGAAAATGAGTTGTCGTTTGAAGAAGGAGCTAACCGCGGAGGAAGGCCTTCAAGAATCAAAGCCAGCTCCATTAAGTTTAATGTGTTGCTAACATCGTACGAACTGATTTCAATAGACGCTGCCTGCTTGGGTTCCATTGAGTGGGCAGTGCTGGTAGTGGACGAGGCTCACAGATTAAAGAGCAACCAATCTAAGTTCTTTAGACTTTTGGCCGGATACAATATTAACTACAAACTTTTACTAACTGGTACACCATTACAAAACAACCTTGAGGAGTTGTTCCATTTGTTGAACTTCTTGAGCAAGGACAAATTTAATGACCTTACTTGTTTCCAAAATGAATTCGCGGACATTTCCAAAGAAGAGCAAGTAAAGCGTCTACACGAAATGTTAGGGCCACACATGTTGCGTAGGTTAAAGGCTGATGTGTTGAAAAATATGCCTTCCAAATCAGAATTTATTGTCCGAGTAGAGTTGTCACCGATGCAAAAGAAATATTACAAATATATTTTGACAAGAAATTTCGAAGCTCTAAATCCAAAGAGTGGTGGGCAGCAGGTGTCCTTGTTGAACGTGATGATGGACTTGAAGAAGTGTTGCAATCATCCCTATCTGTTCCCAGCTGCTGCGGAGGAAGCCCCTCTCACCCCACATGGTAACTACGAGACTCAGGCACTGATTAAGGCTTCTGGTAAACTTGTGTTGCTCTCAAAAATGTTGAAACAATTGAAGGAACAAGGACACAGAGTGTTGATATTCTCTCAGATGACCAAGATGTTGGATATAATGGAAGACTATTTAGAAGGTGAAGGCTACAAATATGAACGCATTGATGGTGGCATTACTGGATCTATTAGGCAAGAAGCCATTGATCGTTTCAATGCTCCAGGTGCCCCGCAATTCGTATTCTTGCTCTCTACCCGTGCTGGCGGTCTTGGTATCAATTTGGCCACAGCTGATACTGTTATTATTTACGATTCAGATTGGAACCCTCATAACGATATTCAGGCTTTCTCTCGTGCCCATAGGATCGGTCAAGCAAACAAAGTTATGATTTATAGATTTGTGACACGTAACAGTGTTGAAGAAAGAGTAACGCAAGTCGCAAAGAGGAAAATGATGTTGACTCATTTAGTTGTAAGGCCTGGAATGGGTGGGAAAGGAGCCAATTTCACAAAACAAGAACTGGACGACATTCTCAGGTTTGGTACTGAAGAGTTGTTCAAAGAAGACGAAGGTAAAGAAGAAGAAGCAATTCATTATGATGATAAAGCTGTTAGTGAATTGCTGGATAGATCTAATTTAGGTATAGAACAAAAAGAGTCATGGGCAAACGAGTACCTGAGTTCCTTCAAGGTGGCTTCATATGCCACCAAAGAAGGAGACGGAGACGAGGAAGTTGATACTGAGATTATCAAACAGGAGGCTGAAAACACGGATCCGGCTTACTGGATCAAATTATTGCGTCATCATTATGAACAGCATCAGGAAGACATTGCCCGAACATTAGGAAAGGGCAAAAGAGTTCGCAAACAAGTTAATTATAATGATGGAGGTGTAGTTCAGACAGAGTCTAGGGAGGATTCCACCTGGCAAGAAAACGCCTCAGATTACAACAATTCTGACTTCTCCCAAGGATCAGATGATGATAAAGAAGATGATGACTTTGATGAGAAGAATGATAATGGAGATTTGAGTAGGAGGAGTAAGAGAAGGTTGGAGCGTAAAGAGGAAAGAGATAAACCTTTACCACCATTATTGGCACGAGTGGGAGGAAATATGGAAGTATTAGGATTTAATGCAAGGCAAAGAAAATCATTCCTTAATGCCATCATGAGATACGGAATGCCTCCTCAAGATGCATTCAACTCTCAGTGGCTAGTTCGTGACCTTCGAGGGAAAAGTGAGAGAAATTTCAAAGCCTATGTGTCCCTATTTATGCGTCATCTGTGCGAACCAGGAGCAGATAACTCTGATACATTTGCTGATGGAGTACCTAGGGAAGGCTTATCAAGGCAACATGTGCTTACAAGAATTGGTGTTATGTCATTAATTAGGAAAAAAGTTCAAGAGTTTGAGCACATTAATGGTTATTACAGCATGCCAGAGTTGATAAGGAAACCTTGTGAGCCAGTAAAGCCACCTGGTAGTGCAACTGCCTCTGTAGCAGGTGGGGCACCTGAAAGTGGGGCTCCTAGTCCCGCAGCATCATCTGCCACACCTAATACAAGTGCCGCACCTTCACCAGCACCCACACCTCAACCATCTAACTTATCTGAGACAAATGCAGATGTCAAAGATGCAGAGAAAGAAAAAGATATTGAAAGTAAGGAGGTTGCGCCCGACAGTACCAATGGTGATAAAACTGATATTAAAGATGTCAAAGTTAAAGGAGAGAATGATGAAAAGTCATCTGAAGCAGAGACATCTGAAGAAAAGAAGGACGTGGAGGAAGAAGAAGTCAAAAAGGAGGATGAGACCAAAGAAAGGAAAATGTCTGTTGATGAGGAAACTGTAGAAACGGAAAAAAATAAAACAGAGGAGGCTGAGGTAAAAGCTGAAGATGCTGTTGTGAAAACTGAGGAGAAGGATAAAGTAGATGAAGATAAAGATAAAGAGAAGACCACAGAAGGAAAGTCTGAAGAAAAACCTGCAGAAAAATCTGAGGAAGTCAAAAGTGATAAGCCTAAAGATGAAAAGAAAGACAGTGATGATGATGATGTTGTATTGGTTAAGGATGATGATGGTGAAGCTAAGAAAGTAGATAGTAAACAGGTTGAAGAGGACGCCCTCAAGCTAGAAATCAAAAAACGTAAATTTATGTTTAATATTGCTGATGGTGGCTTCACTGAACTGCATACATTATGGCTTAATGAAGAGCGAGCTGCTGCCCCTGGTAGAGAATATGAAATTTGGCACAGAAGACATGATTATTGGTTGCTGGCTGGCATCGTAACTCATGGCTATGGCAGATGGCAAGACATTCAAAATGATATAAGGTTTGCAATCATCAATGAGCCATTCAAGATGGACGTTGGCAAAGGAAACTTCCTAGAAATTAAGAACAAATTCTTGGCCAGAAGGTTCAAGGTTGGTGTTCTATTTTATCCCTTTTAATATATTTTGGTCTTACATGTCCTTAAAAAATAGTAATTTATTAATATTAATTTTAGCTTTTGGAACAAGCATTGGTTATTGAAGAACAGCTGAGGAGAGCTGCCTACCTCAATCTAACACAAGATCCTAATCATCCAGCAATGTCATTGAATGCACGCTTTGCTGAAGTGGAATGTTTAGCAGAATCTCATCAGCATCTTAGCAAAGAGTCTCTCGCTGGAAATAAGCCTGCAAATGCAGTATTACACAAGGTATGCTTCTTAACTCTTTTCATTTTACAAAATTACAAATTATTAAACCAAAACTTACTTCTTAATCAAAAAATATTGTTGTGCTTTCTAGGTGCTCAATCAGTTAGAGGAATTACTGTCTGATATGAAATCCGACGTCTCTAGGCTGCCAGCTACCCTGGCTCGCATTCCGCCTGTAGCGCAGCGCTTGCAAATGTCCGAAAGGTCTATTCTCAGCAGACTTGCCGCAACCGCCGGAAATTCAGCATCTGCAGGTAATTATTGTATATAGCTTGGAAATTATTTGAGATAGCCACTCACTATCGAAATTTATTTATGGGATTTTTTTTGTTACTTTCAGCCCAACAAATGCCACAATTTCCTCCAGGTTTCCAAGCTGGTTCCCTAGCAGGCTTCACATCGGGAGCCAGTGGATCCAACTTCACTAACTTCCGACCACAGTACTCTGTACCAGGACAACCTGCTGCTTCCTCAGCTTCACAGAGTGTAAGTTTTATTTGAAAAAAAAGATGCTTTCCTTTCAATGCAATATCTTTATAGCCCCAAATTAATAATGTTTGTAATATTGTTGTTGCAGTAAATGGTTGAATAATACTAATGGAATGGCCAGCACTGTAAAAGGATTTAGTAAATTACTTGATATATTTGGTTTATATTGTGATAGGATGTAAGCAGTGACTAAATATTATTATACAAACATATACATTTAATTGATAATATTATTTCATTACATTTAGAGTGAGGTTACGTAATAATAATTGTATTTCCATCAAACATAACATTTTTGTATTTAAGAGTAAAATTTCTTTGGACTAGAGATATTTTGGAAAATAATTTATTGTGTTAAATGCGCGTCTTACTTGTCCCAAAAATATTTGATGATGATAATGTGTAAAAGTTGACCTATGTGCTCCAGGGGTAGGGGAGCAATAAAAGCATTTTTGCAATATTTATTCGTCAAACTTTTGTTTCATTTTTATCCCTCCTCAATTCATCCTTCTTTAATTGAAGTGGTTGGTGGTCTAGCGGTTACGACGCCGGCTTTTGCACTATTTCGTGCGGAGGCCGTGGGTTCGATCCCAGGTGCCGACCATCTTCCTCTTTCACGACACAAGCTTTAAGGAGCTTACTGTGAAAGAGTCAATGAGTGTATTTGTGTTCACTTTGAGTGAGCAAAGATTCATTATTTAAAAAAAAAAAAAAAGGCTCAAGTGGTGTTTAGTCATACCAAATGGAATTGACTGCTATTATGTCCAAACTATATTATACTGGTGATAGAAGCAGTGATGTAATAAAGCAGCAGAGCACAGAATTGCCCAAGAATAAAAATCGCTTTTAAACTGGCCAAAGAAGGTCGTTACTCTCCTCATTAGATGTTGTAGGATCACCAAATTAATCATCTTTCATACTTTGTTGATAAGATGCCAACCTTGTCAGCCTAGTTGCACACTCATCCAGGGATCCCATGTTTGATTACCAATTCTGGTCAGAATTTTTTATTAAAATTTCCGAGGTCAGCATGTCTCAAATTTGACGGGACTGATTTAGTAAAACTGATTCCATTCAGACAAAAAGTTCAGCCGGCCTTTGTTTCGAAAAGAATTGATTTATTTATTTATACAAGTATTGCAAATTTACTGCGTGTTGGGAGCTGAATAAGAAAATTATTGGAGTCTCGAGTCCATGCCAATTAATGGACAAAAGATTACAAACAAGAAAGTAATCATTTAAAGAGAAAGAAATTCCACAAAGCTGCATCAGGTCTTTCATTTTTGTATCTTATTTCAGTAGTTTGAAACTTAGGTTGCGATGGGCAGGGAGCGTCATCAGGATAAGACGACTATAGACCTGGCTATGGTGAAGTTGGTGGAATGTGACCCAAAGGCAACCTCTGGAATCCCTTAAGTTTGTGGGGCCCCTGAGAGTAAGAAGCAGTGAGCTCATGACGACTCTCCTGGTGTGTTGTTTCGTCACAGTCCAGAGGCAAGAAAATTGTTGGGAGATCTTCATGTGTCTGGATTGTAATCATGTCTGTGCATCCAGGCTAAATCTTTATTCACATTCAAAAATACAAAAGGCGGAGGGACTTTGGATCCTAGAAGTCAAGGCCAAAGATGAACAGAGTATTGGAATAATAAAAACATTTTTTGTACAAAATAAAATTTTATTGCATTTTATACACAATCCAATAATTTACAACTTAAAAGTAGTAATCTCTATATATAAAAATGGAGCCCTTTTCCCTTTGGTCATCTGATCACGTGGCTGAACCAATATCGCATTTTTTTTTAGAAAAAATAGAAAGTTTGTTCGGAACTTAAGAAAACTTAGCGTAGCTTATTGATTTTTTAATTTTAATAGACATTAGACAAACTGTTGATTGAAAGAGTTGGTGCGATTGTCAGAATGTGCCTTGTAAACGTTGTTTAAATCGTTTTCAAAAAAGACAGATGCCATCTTTTGGAAACAAAATTACTCATGTAAACGTTGAATGGAATCTTGGTATTACGGTATGAAAATGTAATAAAATAATTGGAGATTGATTTGTTATACATATAAATGTTATTCAAATCTTATTATTCTCAATAAACAAAGATTTAATGAAAAAATTTGCAAAATAATCCTCCATTTTGAAATCTGACACATTTTAGCAAATTTATGGCCACAGTTTTTTTTCAAACTGTCGTAGACAATGTAATAGATAAGTAATTATGTAGGTACCTGAGAAAATTATATTCTAATGTAGATAAGTATTAAATAATTTAGCAACAATTGTTGAATCATTTTATATTCCTGAAATATAAATAATGTTTAAATCTTAAAATCATTGTTGAAAAAGATAAATCTTAAAATCATCGTTGAAATTGGTATGAACATTCCATAGACAAACTGGCCGGTAACAGTGATAAATTAGATCATAAGGTACAGTGAACTTGACAGAATTGTTGAGAGAAAGAAATAAAATTGTTGACAATAATTGAGAATCTTTAAATTAATGTCTTCGGGATTTTAATCAGTTTAATAAAACATTTGTTTTATCCACATAATATTTGTATTCCAATTAATCACACTCAACAACGGTATTATATTGTATCTAAATTAGTATGTAAATAAACTCAAAACCACTTTAGCATAATTACCTTCAATTCGTTAAAAAAAATATTCATAGGGTGTCGTATACTTAATCATCGTGTTAAAAGAAGTATTCTTCAAAGACAGCGGCCAGTAAGAGGTTTGATTGGAAGCCTTTCTTGACGACCTTCCAAGGTTTGTAACAAATCATTCATCCTAGAAAAAATACAACATTATTATGATACGACATATAATATCATTCCATCTTCCACATAATTTACATTATGTAATATCATGTAGGTACATTAATTAAAGTTATAGTAGGTATATAATACATCTATAAGTAGCCAAAATCAACACTCTTTTTATAACAGAGATTTTTTTGAAGTATTTAAATGAATAAGATCACAATGAAATCAATATCTACATAATATTTTAGTCCGTTTATTTATTTATATTTTTGAATGCGCATCAATTGTAGAAAACAGACGTTAAGGTCAGATATTAATATGCGAAAAGCCGCGCAAAATTCCGTAGAGCGTTCTTAAATACTCTTTGATATATTTACTTTAATATATTTAGAGCTATTTAAAAAACTTTATTTTTTCAAGATCTTCATACAAATTTTTCAAAAAAGACAGTAAGACATCTTTTGGAAACAAAATTACTCATGTAAACGTTGAATGGAATCTTGGTATTACGGTATGAAAATGTAATAAAAAAATTGGAGATTGTTTCGTAATACATATAAATGTTATTCAAATCTTATTATTCTCAATAAATAAAGATTTAATGCAAAATTTTGTAAAAATCATTCCTCCATTTTGAAATTGACATATTTTAGAAAATTTATGGCCATACTTTTTACAAAGCGTCGTAGCCACTGTAACAGATAAGTAATTATGTAGGTGCCTGATAAAATAATATTCTAATGTAGATAAGTATATAGATAAGTATTAAATAATTTAAAAATAATTGTTGAATCATTTTATATTTCTGAAATATAAATAAAGTTTAAATCTTAAATTCATCGTTGAAAAATATTAAATTTAAAATCATCGTTGAAATTGGTATGAACATTCCATAAACAAACTGGTCGGTAAAACAGTAGCCGATAAATTAGATCATAACGTACAGTGAACTTGACAGAATTGTTGAGAGAAAGAAATAAAATTGACAATAATTGAGAATCTTTAAATGGTTTCAGGATTTTAATAAGTTTAATAAAACGTTTGTTTTATCCACATAATAATTTAGAAATATAATATTTGTATTGAAATTAATCACACTCAACAGCGGTATTACATTGTGTCTAAATTAGTATGTAAATAAACTCAAAACCACATTAGCTTATTGATTTTATCCTGCATATTATAAAAGTATTGTTAAAAATTTGGACTCATGGTCCTATTGTTGGTGTGAAAATTATTTTGAAAAAATATTCATAGGGTGTCATATACTTAACTTTAAACCAATCGTGTTAAAAGAAGTATTCTTCAAAGACAGCGGCCAGTAAGAGGTTTGATTGGAAGCCTTACTTGACGACCCTCCAAGGTTTGTGACAAATCATTCATCCTAGAATAAATACAATATTATTATGATACGACATATAATATCATTTCATCTTCCACATAATTTTTGTTATGTAATATTGTGTACATTAATTAAAGTTATTGTAGGTATATAATACACCTATAAGTAGCCAAAATCAACACTCTTTTTATTACAGGTATTTTTTAAAAGTATTTAAATGAATAAAATCACAATGAAATCAATAACAATTAAGAAATCAAATTAAAAACATACAGTCATGGGTACATTAGATACAAGGTAAATGCCAAATCATATTTTTATCTACATAATTCACAACAAAATATTTTATGTGCAGTTTCATTAATTTAATATTATAAAGTAGGTACCTACTTAGAAAAAAATAAACAGCAGCAATAATATTCCTATATTATAATTTATTCAATCTTATTCAAATTTCGAACATCAATTACTTTTTGTTTTGTTTACATCGCCTATGTCATTGTGTCAAAATTATTGACAACCGTGAATCCATAGACTATGATTAAAATGAAATATTGTGAAAGATAATGATTTTTTAAATGTGTATTTTGTGTGAATAATATATTCTTAAAATTAATAAAAAATACTTACCTCAAATTACTTACGATACACACCTACGTATTTTTTACAAAACTTTTTTTATTATCCAGCCGAATTGCTCGAAAACGAAGCGCTAAAAAAGAAATATTTTGTTGCGTTGTCTATGCCCTATGGATTCATTGTCATTGACACTTCTTATTTTATTGTCAAACTAATTAAATAATACAAACGAATGAGATGTAAAAAACTTTCTATTTTTCTGGTTATTTTTTAATTATAAATAACAAACAGGAATATTAATGGACAATCTACTGGTAAGCATATTTATTTGTTTCAAAACAATAGGATATTAATAATTAGTTCACATTATGGTTATAATGTCATTGACAAATTTTTGTGTAACTATATTTTTTACAGGCTCGGCAGCATTTTCAACAATAACAACTAACCGGTGAATATCTAAAACGTAAAAACACATATTTCAAGAGAAGATCAACCAAAATCGGTATGTAACGTAGTATCTTATCATTATTTAATTCTATTAATTTTGTGTGTATAACTCATTAATGTTATATTACAGATTAAAGAACCTAAAAATTTACCAGTTCAATGAGGAGGAAAAATATTCAATGTTTGCCAAGTTTGAAATGTAAAAATACAACTATTAAGTCATAATCAGTAATAATGAACTGGCTGATATACGGATAAGATATGCTGTGACAATACATAAAAACTTAACATAACAAAGACATCACGGAATCAACATACAGAGGGCGAGTTTCTATCAACTAACCCCGTTTTTTCATTTGTATAGGAATTTTTTTATCTGTTAGATCTTACAATGACATAATATTGTCAAATGACTGAAATGAAATAAACAAAATTGTTTTATTCATAACCAGAAATATACTAAATGAAATAACATAATGTTTTTTTTTTCATCAAACATAATAATATATTCTTTCAAACACCACTAATATTTAAAAATGATGCCAACAGCAAAAAGAAATTATGAGAATTCATGGAGTTTTATAAGTATTTTTACACAATATATTTATGTTAATGTTAAAATAACTATCAAATAATGTGACATTTTAACACAACTTACTTCATTATTATTAAAAAGATATTCTGTAAATTTGAGATGCAAGAAGATAACATGATGGTCTTATTAGCAAGTCAATTTCATATAAAATACTTTATAAATTTATTATGTCCCACAATGTGCTTTATTCCATTTTTAAATGGAACATCAGTAATGAATTGTTAGACTTATTAGTTGTTATAAATTAATCATGCTTCGACGTATAAAAATATCTTCTTCGTGTGGTTCTCCTAACTGAAGTTGGTGACCATCACTGCAAACTCTTCATGATTTTGAGCCAGCCTTTTCTCAGAAGACTCTCTTCTGTTCAAAACCACTTTTTTCCTTGAATTTTAAGTTGGAAGAGGGAATATTTGTATAGTGGAAATAAAATACGCACTAAACGCCAAAAACTTCATTTTGAGATAATCTAATAAAACTGATTTTTCCCCCATACAGACATAGTACAATGATGATTTTTGGATCTGCTTTTTAACGCCTTTAGATCATCGATATGGACTTAGTGCAATATTTAGGCTATTGACAATGGTTTATAGAACATTTCCTCATACTCAACTCATTTTTTTCATTTTTGGCGTTTAGTGCGTATTTTATTTCCACTATACATTTTATTTATTTAGATACATAAATAGGACAATATATTACGAAACATACACCAGTGAAGTATATACATTTGAACTTATTCATCACAGCGTAATGAGAATTTAGCCAAAGTATGAGGCATTGACAGTGGTCAGGAGCTCTCTTTTTACTTTTGTATCATTTCCAGGACTCTATAGACACCCTGTCAATACGTGATATGCTCAGCATTCTTCTATACAATCACATCTAGAGGAAATTATCAGTTTATGTAGAGCTAGATGCTGGTTTAAAACTTGACGTGCACCTTGAAATTTGTTCTTCAACAGTTGTGTGCATTTAGTTTTAATAATTAGATATCGACTTCTGATCATGAGGACCTGGGTTCTATTTTTGGAGGAATCAAAGTTTTATAGATGCTTTCTTACGTAATACAATACATTGATTCAGGAGCTACACTGATTATAATTAATATATTACTACCGTAGTATTTATAGGAAAAGACAAGTTTCCTTTTATTATATACATAAATTCCATAGAAAGAAGCTTAACTTGAACAGTCTTTAGAAAATTCATGCCTACTTTTAGTCAATATTTTTAATGAAGATAGATATTTTAATTGTTTCAGCAATTTTTATTATTTAGATGAATTAAGTACCTATAATTGATCAAATTTTTGAAATATAATCTACATACCTAATAATTCAGTAATGTTTGTTTATTTTGTTATTATATATTTATATTTTTGTATATTGGAGCATAAAACCGTAGGTTCTGCGTTGGATTTTAATTGTCGTGGATCCTTGCAGGTATATTTATGGTAATTCATGTCTACTTTTAGTCAATATTTTTAATGGAGAGAGATATTTTAATTGTTTCAGCAGTTTTTATTATTTAGATTAATTAAGTACTTATAATTGATCAAATTTTTGAAATATAATCTATATAATAATTCAGTAATGTTTATTTATTTAATATTGTATATTTATTTTTTGTATATTGGAGCATAAAACTGTAGGTTTTGCATTGGATTTTAATTAATCGTCGTGGATCCTTGCAGGTATATTTATGGTAATCAAAGATACAAATTTTTACAAAATCTCAAATAGGTATATTTACTGTAATTAATAAATTTCTAAAATTATAAAATCTTCATAGTAAAATCTCCATAAACACAGATGGTCATCTTTTAAAAACAAAATTACTCATGTAAATGTTGCTTAGAACCAAAATTTGACTGAATAAAAATATATTTTAAAGATTCAAGATTGTTTTGAAATAGAAATTAATGTAATTCAAACCATATAAAACACATTTTATCAACATTGAAATGAAAGTTCAATTTTTACCATTCTACACATAGGTAGAGGGTTTAGGGAATATAGTCAAGACTCAAACCACATTGAGAGTAACACTTGCATATTAATAAAGGAAAGTTTTCCCTTCTATTGAACAGTGAAATTGAATCAAGTATGAGATGTAACATATTATTATAATGCAGTTTTTTTCCATGTGATTGGCAGACTACAATTTTTTTTCTTTTTTTTTATAAACATTAAAAGTGTTATTCTTCTCTCTTTTTATGAATTGTGAAAGTGTAATTCTTCTTTTTCTGTGCTTATGACAGTTATAGAGGTCTGTTGAGCAATGAGAAGCTTAATACTTATAAGTAGTCTGTGGAGAGCTAGACTAGAACCTGTTTAATTACCTACCAATCAATCCTGACAATCGGAATTACATACGTTATGCAAGACGGGTATTAGCTAGTAGGTAATAAAAGTATCATTATACAAATTCGAATTCAATATTCAGAATAAAGACAGGACAACCTGTGTGGGGCAAGCTTGTAATATATAAAAAAAATGGTAAATATTTCACATGATAGTTATGTAAATATAAATACTTCAATGTAGTTGGAGAGAATCAGTGGCGTACCATGGGTTTTGCCGCCTGGGGCAGTAACGAAATTTGTAAAAAAAGTAAGCACAACAAATAAGCAAAAAGAATTTTTTTTTAGAAACCTTTAAACTGAAGGTCGTGGGTTCGAATCCCGGTACCGACCATTTCCGATTTCCCAATACGAAACTAAAAATCCTGATTTTGTCAATCTGGGAGAACGTTTATCACAGCGCAAGCAAATTTTGCCGCCCTCCAAATAGAGGCGCCCGGGGCGGTCCGCCCCTTCCCTCGGAATGCCACTGGAGAGAATGTTTCAGAGCTTTGAAAGTAATTGATCAAAAAATCTACAAATATAATACATATAACGAGCTTTTAATCTTGATTTATAGTCCATTCTGATTGATTGAAATTGAGGTAGTTTCCACATAATGTTCATAATGCTTTTCAATAGGTTAATAATATTATAAAATCACTTTTCACTGGTTACCCCTTGTGTTATGACCACGTGTATGAATCTTTTTCTTCTGAATAAGCAAGACTATCTATTGTTTCCATTCTTTGAACATCCGATGAACAGAAATGATCCAGCATGTCTTCATTGAGGCCACAGTCAGATAAATTCTCTTTTCCAAACGCACTCGGAATTATATTCAAAGGATTGGCTTGGGATTTGTCAGCTAGAAAAAAGAATTAATTTTAATTTACTTGCAGATGTATGGTTGTGACACTAATCTTAAGCAAAATTGAAAAGTTAGGCTCTTTTGAAAAAACGTGAAACTCAAGGCATATATGGATAAACTTTTTTTGATGCACACAGTCATGTATACAATCGGGCACAAAGGTCTATGAAGGTACAATTTTTAGGGTTGTCTTAGAGATAAAATAAGAAATGAATTGACTAGGCACTGTATAAGAGTCGCAGATGTAATAGACCATGTTCGCAAAACAAAAATGGCGATGAGACAGCAAAATGAGAGATAGGCACTTAGAATTAAAATGGGCAACATATGAGATCAAGAGGTTAATAGTGAGACTTCAAAAAAGATCAGTTAACAACGTGATACTAGTTGCTGGAGAAACTGGTTGAGAACAGCGCAACATAGAAGAAGAGGAATGTAAATTTTTTATTGAGTATTTTGGTTGGAAATTTTTTGACAATCGTCCATTCTCAGTAAACTTAACAATCCTGACGAGATATAATAGTTTTCAAACCTAAACAATACTGATAATTGTTCTAATATTGTAGAAATTTTATAAGGAGTGTATCATTAGAGGTAATTGATGCAGCACAAGATGGACAGAGGTGGAGAGCTCCTATGCCCCTATGTGGGGTCACAAAAGAAGAATGTTATGTTGTCATAAAAAAATATCACCCATTGTACTTGGGGAAACTTGCACCTAGTAAAATAAATAGTGTGTAATAAGAAATATTCATAATGAGTACGGCGAGCCTGAATCATAGTGTGTGATATTGATGGTGTGTACCTTACAATTTCATTTGATACACAATAAAAAGTAGTTTTCATTTTTTTTTACAAAAAGTATTAGTTGGTGAAACTTATTGCTTGACAGAATATTTTCCAGTCAATTGCTCCCGTTAAATCTGAGACAGGATACAAACCGAGAAAAGTAAAAAAATAAAATATTGTCAATTTTGAATTACCTTCAGATATAACTTTGGATGCTTTAGTAAAACCAACAGACTGTTGTAAATTGGCAAAGGTCCCACTAAATGAGTTCTTGTTGGAGTGCAAGAGGGAACACAGTGATTGCACAGTTGTGGGTAGGATGGGTCCCCTCAACTCAACGGAATAGTATTTGCCACCGTCTGCATGCACGATACTCTCTCTAACCTGTGGATATAGCGGAAGCACAGTTGGTATAAACACCATACATGGAATATGGAAGTGTTACAACCTCTCGCATACTTTATTTTAAACAAACTTTCAATTAGAACTAATGATAATCAATAATGGTCTACTACCTTCAAAGGCTGTAATGTGCCTCCTTGAAATGCAGTAGGGGCTAAAAGTGTTGGTGGTATCCCCCCAAAGGGTCCAGTCGCTGGAATACAGGACTTCGAATTGAGAAGGAAATTAAATAGCGCTTGAGCATCCACTCCTTGTACGTACACCAGTGACTCTTTGGAGCTATCAATGGTGCTCTCAGATACTTGGGTGACTCTTATCTGAAATTTACAGTTGTAAATTTTAATCTTATTAACACAGTAATCTAGAGATGTCAGTCTAGAAAAGACTACTAACTTGAGTATTGTTGATTTTCTTTATTTCATCTTCGGCAACACCCAGACTCTGCAGCCACTGTTCAGACTCCATATCATCTTCGTCACCCGAATCATTATTCACAACTTCGGCATCTGTTTTGTTGACGCTAGTGGGTGAAACATTATCCATTGTGTCGTAACAACTGTCGAATGAGCCGTTTTTAGGTGTATCACACTCTGCTTTTTCATCCGTGCTCATTTCTTCTGATTTACGTTTAGAATAGTTTTTTCTAAGCGGCATTGAGAATTCTATATCTGCAAAATTTATATTTATTAACATCAAACATATTAAATATATTATTACTATAACTTATGACAATAGATTCTCGTTACCTTCTTGTTTGAGTATTTGTCGGAGACCTCTGGTGGTTGGACCCAAATAAGCGCATGTTTCCGCTATGCCACCAATACCAGCTGCTTGAAACAAACAGGTAAAGGTGTTGGCACAAACATAGAAGAAGGGACATTGTCTAGCTCGAACCAACTGCACAAATAAGAGAATTTCATTAATTATTTTATAGGTATTATTATTCACTCTTTTGGTTTACTGGAGGATAAAACACAAAAAATTGATGCTGTCTGCTTGAGAGAGTGGAAATAAAATCAATAGTTATATTAAAATGATATTAAATTGAGTTTTATAGAGGCCAACAGATGTCTTATTTCACTCAAAACAAGTTAACAAACTTGAGTTTCTTGTGTGAGATTTCTGAATATTTGTAGTAAAAAGTTGATATTTAGAGAGTTCTAAATAATGAAGTATTGTTTTGTTAATATTTGAAAATAATTAATTTATACCAATTTGATTTGGATTTAATTATTCATATGTAAGATAGGACACGTTTTTTGGGTCAGCTAGTTACATACAAATTTTTAATGATTCAATAAGTACTTTCAAATTAGCAAAATGTTGCTGAACTTACTTGGAATAAGGATCTAAAACTCTCCGTCCATTCTTTGTGTAAAGCTTCCTTTATATCTTCATTTCCAATGATAAAACTTTTATTAGAGACCTTCCCCGCGGTGCGAGGATAGAGGTTGAGCCAGGGAAGGTTGGGGTGCTGCCAATATAAACAGTGTTGGTGAAAACGGGAATGGTGTGAAGTGTCCAGAGTGCAAGACTTTGACGTGTCTAAACACCTTACAAATCTAAAATGGTAAAACAATCATTAACACATTATGAAAAATTCATTTTTTTAACCCAATCTACATAATCTTCCTCTATCACGACACAAGCTTTAAGTAGCTTACTGTGAAAGAGTTAAAGAGCGTGTTTGGGTTCACCTTGAGTGAGCGCAGTAGGGCTATTTTCGTAATCAATCGCATTTAAAAATCACTTAACGATAAGATTAAGACACGATCGCAAGCAGTCGTATTCACAAAACTATCGGAATCTAATATTAAATATTTGGGAGATACACTGGATGAAAAACTATTGTGGGCTGATCATGTGGATGGAATATTGAAGAGACTTGGTCCAATCATTGGCATACTGAGAAGAAATGACTTTTTTAATTTAGAAACCAAAAGGACGGTTTATGGTGCATTTGTGCTGCCCCAAATTACTTATGGAATATTGGTATGGTCGCAGTGCAGCCTTCAATTGAAGAACAAAGTTCAAAGGGTGATCAATAAAGCACTAAAAATAGTTTATAATTTAAACAGATACACGAGAACTGTTGACCAGTTCAATGTGAACAATGAATATAATCTGGAGGAATTAATATTGACTGAAAAGGCTAAGATGATTTATAAGAAATGGACATATCAAAAGTAATATTGACATTGTGACGGCTGGTGGGATAAATGGCTACCAGACAAGACAGAGAGAACATATTAGAATGGAATATCCTAGAACGAATAGAGCAAGATTTGGTTGTATATACACTGCATCGTTAATATATAATTCACTACCAGAAATAGTTACATCCATGAAAAGTTTTAATATCTTTAAGAGAGAGTTGAAGAAGTTAATAATAAGTGAGAGATAAAGTTTAAATAGATGTATTAAGAGCCGGACACTCAAATCACCGAACTGAGTTTTGTCCCCGCTTCCCCGCGCATACCTAGTCATATTGTGCGTGAGACAGGTTGAACTTTCTTTTCGCTGTCTCTGTCACACAACTACCCTTCTGACACAATGATATTTTGTTCATTTCTTTATTCTTAGTTAAAATGCAATGGGAGTCAGGGTTGGCAGCCAAACCGTAAATATCAGGTTTATTAATAAATTTAAAATTTGGTGTCATGTCAAATAATGGATATTTTTCAAATTAAATATAATGAAGTTCTATAAGTACTATTTGAGTTCTTAGGGCATATTTTGACGAAGTTGAGTGACATTAATAAAACCAACTTTTTAATAGCTTATTGAATAAACGCACACAAGTTTTGTTTTACTAAAGTACACTCTTCTCGGTAGGTATAGCCGGCGGTAGTTAATGCTTGAAGCGTTTTCTACCAATCAATCGGTCCCGTCCAATCTAAGACAAGATTCAAACACCGAATAGAGGTTGGCTTCGTTTTAGTTAATTTTGTTTTTATTTTTTGTGTAACATAAAAACTTTTTTGTTCATATAATATTGTAGGTACGTAGGTATATAGTTATGAAACAATAACTATATTATCAAGTACTATTTTCGCTATTTTGTTGATGATAGGTTCTTTGACTTAGGTACCGATTAAAGTCAAGAATTATGTAAAAAAAACGATTATACCTAATTAAGATATTACGTTAAAAAAATTACGTCAAAACGTAATTCTATAATATCATTTTATGAAAAAAAGGATTATGTATTTAAAAATATTTGTAAAGCAAAAAATATAAAAGGGAAAAAAACATGTAAAAAAATAAAGTATATAAAATTTTTGACATCCATGGATTCTCACAAATATTGCATTTAGCCCCAAATGACCAACATTAGAAAGTGGAAGGTTTCTGCAGAAAAAAACTACAGAGCAAAGAGCGACACGTCCGCCCGCCACAAAGTTCTCTCACGAATGAGAAATATTCGATTTGTATGGAGCCTATACAGTTTTTATTTCTAAAGGAAAAGGTCCTAAGCGCCCAATCACTTTTTACCGATTAATTAATAAACCATGTTAAATAGAAATAAAAAAAGACAATGGATTTAAAGAAAATTAAAAGATACACATTTTGGTATATTTTAAAGCTTTTGTTTATTGAGTAGATTGCCTACACCATTATGATTTATAAAAATATAGAGCAAACTTTGAATTTTTTTTCTACCGAGCTAAATTTGTAAAATATAAATTTTAAACTAAGACTTGATAGCCAAAGCTCTAACTTAAAGCACACATACTTTTTTGTTGTGCTACGATACCTATTAAGGGAACAACGTTTATTTAAAAACAGCCATTTTCGAGTGTCCGGCTCTTAAATAGTGTTAATAACAGTAAGTGGTCAAACACCAAATAGGACACTACAGCTTGACCCTTATACCAGAAAAATCTGATTGGGACAATACATGCCTTGTGTTACTTATATGATATTTAATGTAATGTACTAATATCTGTGTGTAAATATTATATTTGTATTCAATAAACTTCAATAATCCTATCTTGAACTGGATCATTTTCATACTGATATTTGAAACATAATAAATTTTTAAGATATCTACTAGATAATAATATCTTGTTTTGTGAATACCAATCCGCCATTTTATGATTGTCAATCAAGATAAGAGCGTATTAAGACCGCTACGAGAATAAGGGCACAGATTCATTTAAAAAAAAAAAGTATTATCTATTATGTATTTTTGAATGTGGAAACATCATGCTGAAAGGACTGATATTGCTTCAGATATTATTCTGCGCAGAGCCGTGCAAAACCTTTGGATTTGTTCTTAAATACAGCTTAATACTAGTTGTGTAATAAAACGGGAATACTTTTGACAATTAATACTACTTTTTTTTTTTTTTTTTAGTCACGGCGTTGCCGTGACAGATGGATTAATACTACTCTTCATCCAGTGTTGCACACAGCAAAAAATGATCATAAGGGTTCCTAAATAATAGATTAAACAATATGAAAATTACCCGGTGATGCCTGAAGCTTCTTCACTGGCTTTTAATTTGGTTGTCCACGCAAAAGGTTTTCTCGACATAAATCTAATTTTAGTTTTTAACGACCAGTCGATGGGTACATATTTTTTGCCTAGTGTACTAGAGTTTTCCTAAAACATAGAAATATTCTAATTACATCCACAAACAATAGTTTTTCTATAATAATAAATAAATTTAATGTTTAAATGACTCACTTTCTTATCGTTGACGGTGTTTTGCTGCTCTTGAGTTATTTTATTTAGTAAATTAGTGAATGTTGACAGTTTTTCATTGGCATCTTTGGGTTGGGGTGTCAAGTCAGTCTTTGTATTTGATAATCCTAATAATTGGAATAATGTACTATCTGTTGATTCATCTAATATAGGATTAAATTTTTCCGCAGTTTCACAAAATTTCTTTGATTCGCTAACCAATTTTCTGTAATTGAAAAAAAAAAACGATTAATGGTTCTGACGCATACTTTCGTACTGGAGGTTGTGGAGTCTATCCCAGCTGTGACCATCTTCCTCTTTCTCGACACAAGTTTTTAAAAGCTTATTGTGAGACAAATATGAACAATATATAAACAATTGTTTACATCTTCAGCATTGGGTAACAATCCAGACAGAGTCCAATGGATTTTGGATGGTAAGGATCAGCACTGAAAATATCCTTTGGTTCGGTTAAAAGAATAGTTATATACTGTGACAATATTCACTTATACTTTGAAATGATCTCTTGATTTGATTTTTATATGTTGTCTGCATATTATATTGAACAAGTTGGAATACATTTTGTATTCATGATACTAAATTAAATTGAGCATTGAAAAAGAAGACGCAATTCAAGACAATTTCCTTACTTAGAAAACGGATTTTTTCTTTTTTCGCTACCTAAAAGTCTACTGAAATTTAATGAATCTGAGTTCTGATTTGAAAATCCATTTGATATGCTGTTAGTATTTTGAGAAGGCTGCTTCATTCGTTCCTGAAAATATTCAAACAATTAGTTTTTCAATATTGCCCAATACATGTTGGAAAGGGTTGTCAAATTAAAATGCAACTAGGCTGATTAAATAGCAGAGTCAATAAATTCTTGCACAACCAACGTTTTGAGTGAAAGGTTATTTGATATGGTTCGTCAGCGAGATGTTTGGTTGATTTGGAAAACTTGAAAATCAGATCATGTGCTTTGGCCACACGGAAAATGGATAAATAATAATTATTTATGTGTAAATTATCTACACAAACCACACCTGGAGTGCTCTCTTTTTCCGCTTGAGGCGGTGTAATTGCATTACTTCATCTGGTTTTTTCCACACAGGGGAGCTGGTCACATGTGAACTATTAGAATCGGTCATGATTTAACTTTTCAATATGAATTGAACAAAAATATTTACAACTTATAAAGTTGAAACGACGTTAATTGCATTTAAATTTAATAAAGTTTTGTAAAATAGTCTACTTTAAAATAAATTAAAATTCAAGCACTTCCAAATCACGAGCAAATAAAGGACGCAGGCAGCAAAATTTGAATATTTATTTACGACAGCTGCAACTTCTCATTTCTTTATGAAATTTAACGTCAATTTTGATCGTTAACGTCATAGACTAATGAATAACTCATTTAGGTAAAATATTGTTTTTTTTTATTTTATTATGAATATTAAACTTTTTTTTACTAAGTATTTGCTTAAATCAATAAATCTAAAAAGTTTTATATGAAATCTGTATTTAAAAAAGTGTTTACGAGAGTTTTGCGCAACATTTGCGCAATATAACCATAAACAACGAGCTTACGTAGATAGTTATTTTATGACAGATCAGCTGTTTGTGTTTTTCGTGTCAGTTTTTTGTCTGGGGCTCGGGTTATTGCCGATAATTTTGATCATTATTTGGAGAGAAAATCGCTTGTTTTTTGCTGAATATATTTTTTCTACAATGCTGAATTATTCTGAAGAAAATATTGAAATTGTTAAACAAAATTCCATTCAGAATAATTTAGAAATTAAAGCAATCATACAGGTATTTGTCTCAAGTAATATTGTTAACTCAGGCGGCTTTTCTTATTAACTTATTTTCTTTTTTAGTTTTTTTATTTGTATTCCAATCAAAATACTTCTATTTTTTTAGGACATCATCAATTGCAGAGTCAGTTTAGAAGAATTAAATAGCCTGAATAGGCTCGGGAGGTTGAAGATTGAAAGTCTGAGGAAGGATATAGATATCCTAGAACAATATGCTAAGGATCATATGGATAAAAAATTATCAATAGAAGTTGTATCATACAGACAACAACTTACAAGGTAAATGAATCATTTTAGTGAACAATAATACGCTTGATTCTAAACAAGATTAAGTAGAATGTATTCCAATGCTTTACATTTATTCGATTTGTAAATCATTTTATTCCATTCTGAGTCAATTTATAGTGTTTAATCACTAGCATTTTATCACATGAGTATAAGTGATATTATTTTAACAATTACATAGTGAGTTGAGTAATATGAAAAGTATTGTAGTAATTCTACATGAAAAGTATTGTAGTGTTTCAGACAAAATAAATGTTCTTGTTTCAAGCCATTTTGATATTCTTATATAGATTTTTCAATAAGTAGCTACTTGCCACAAAAAAATTACTCACCTAGAATTGATAGTTAACCTGATAGCAAATTTAAAGACTAATCGTTCTATAATTTTTAAGAAATAATTTTTGTGTTACATTACCTAACGTTAAGGGGGGATATTTAAAACAATGTAAACCTTTCAAAGTCACAAAAATATTATTTATTTATTAATACCATGCACAATCAGCTTTAAAATTCTTTGAAAAAATCTACTATTTTCAATAAATAAAAATTCATTATGGCATCAACTAAAATATTTTGTGCCTATCTATCAAAAGCGGCTACATAACATCTTTTGTGTTAAAAATAATGCACCAACATAAAAACGTCAAGAACAATAGGAGAGAGGTATATAAATATAGATTATAGTTACCTGCAAACTGAGGTAAATTTCAAAAACATTCGACAGTTCTGTTGATGTTCATCAGATTGATAAAAATTCGTAATCGTTTTAATATTAATTAGACAATCTGCACAGTCAGCAAGACTGCAGATTTCCATAAGTTACATAAGATATACGAGAGTAATTAGCTATTACTCTTTCAATTAAAAAAATAATGGCAATTTATAATTAAAATTAATTTAAAGTTCCCGTAAGGAGATATGAACTTGGAAATAAAAAGTAATTTATGGGATTATTTCAGGAAAGATATTAGAAAATCAAACCAAATGATATTTAGAAAAAACCTAAACATTTTATTTACATCTAGAACTGTTTCCATTATCTGTGGATATTTCTAAAAAAATGCTTTAAATCCATAATATTGAATTTGTTATTGTTTTTAGTTCACTCACTGCATTTAAGAATGCCAGTATTAAGAGTGCATTTGCTATTGAAAATGCACAGAAAGAAGAACTCCTCAGATACAGGACGGGTGGAAATGAAGTGAGACAAAGACAGAAAACCGATAAATCGGGCTTGTTGAAAATATCTTCAGGTGAGCAGTTTAAATGTGTGTTAGTTGTTAGTAGTCAGCTGTGTTAAGTTATTGCACATTTTTAATGAGATTGGGGTACAGGGAATTTGTGATCCCAGAGATTTTCAGTTTGCGACGAAACAGCACGCCTCGGCCTTCAAGTCAATGCCAGTAAGACGGAGCTCATGGCGAATAATGCCTGCCCCGATAAACAGCTATCGATAACCATCGATGGTCGAATGGATGACTGACAGTCCTAGAGTGTGGTTGTGTTTAAGTGTCAAAATTATTTCTGTTAGTTAGTTTGAATTAAATTTAATATTTGTGCCAGGAATTTGTTGGAATTGACCACCAGGTTTTTTGTTCTTTTGTTGTTTTTCTTTTTTATTACTTTATTATTTGTAATTACTGCTCTCAGGTGAGTTTTTTTTTTTATTTTTTTTTCATTTTTGTTTGTTATTTTTAAGTATTATTGTCGTCACTAGGACGGGTAGGTAATAATAATTATTAATTATAAGTTGACAATTATTGTCAACTTATAATCTTTATCATATTTTATTATGGAAAATAAGGATCCTTTTCCTCCTGATCCCCCAGATAAGGGAGGATCTGGAGATTATGGACTCAAGAGGAACAGAGGGAGTGTTTCCTCCGAGGAAAATTTATGTACAAAAAAAAATAGAATCGAACCATTATCCTACACTTCTCAGGACTTAGGTCCTTTTGTTGTGCACATACAGATGAAAGGAGAAGGTCCAAGAAGTATTCATCCCATATTATTGGGGAAAGAAATATATAAAAACAAGGCTTGTGACCTAAAACAAGGCAGCATAAAAGCTCTTGGCAAGTTTACAGTTAAAGTAGAGTTTGCTTCGGGAGAAGCAGCAAATCAATTTGTATCAAGCAGCTTCTCTGAAAAATACAAAATATTCATTCCTACATACAATGTTACTAAAATGGGCATTATAAGGGATATTCCTACGGAAATTCCAGATGAAGAATTACTTAATGAAATAATATGCCCAGACGGTTATGGAAAGGTAATGCGGATCCGTAGACTCAATTATAGAGACCGAAATTCAGAGACTCCAAAGTGGCTGCCTTCAAGAACAGTCGTAATTACTTTTGAAGGTCAGAAACTTCCATCACACGTCTTCCTGAATTACAACAGAATCTCTGTTGAAACATACATCTTTCCAACAATTCAATGTTTCGGTTGCTGTAGATACGGTCACGTTAAGATAAATTGCAGATCGAAACCGAGATGTTTCGCCTGTGGGGAAGAACATTTTGGCGAACAATGTGATTCGAGGGAAAACCCTACATGCATTAACTGTGGTGGTCCTCACATGGCAACAAACCAATCATGTCCAGCATATATTCGAGAAAAAAACATTAAACATATCATGGCGGAAAAGAGCGTATCATATTCGGAGGCATCCAAAGAGGCGCCAAGAGTCAAATCATCCTTCGCAGACAAAGTGAGAATAGAGCCCCTTCAAAACACCTTGCGTGACGGTGTGAAAGATAACATTAAAATTCCTAGTTCTTCTTCATTCAGGAAGACTATTTTCAAATACAAGACTCCTACCCAAAAGAATATGGAAACAGCTTTTGACAGACAAGCATATAATGATTTACTTCTGTCTCCCAATGGTACCCCATTGGAGTCCAGTCGGGAGAACGGGGTGGCTCTGAAACATGACAGAATTGAGGAAATAGAGAATATCACCAGTTCCTTAATAACCTGTATAAACGTATTGAGAAATTATATAATTAATATGACAGATACTAATTCACCGAACAACGCTGCCGCTGATACAAATAACATTATTAAATTTAAACAAAATGAAACAAAAACGTCTGAATCCTGTAATCCTACAGTGGAATTGTAGAAGTATAAAAAAAAAATAAAGACAACCTTTCTCAACTTTTGCACTCTAATTCAGTTTCAGTTGCAGCTCTGGCGGAAACTTGGCTTCATTCTACGGATCGATTGCATATCTCTGGTTATACTCTGATTCGTGATGACCGCGAGGACGGCTGGGGAGGCTCAGCCATACTTATTAAGAACGGAATTCCCTTTAATAGAATTCAAGTAGTACCTCTTGATAATTGTATGCAAATATGTGCTATAACAACTGCTGAATTCACTTTGGTATCGGTCTATTGTAGTCCTTCATATAAATTTAATACCACATGGTGGAATGATTTTGTGTCTTCCTTGCCATCTCCTCTCCTAATAGCAGGAGATTTTAACGCTCATGCCACCATTTGGGGTTGTAACGCCAACGACAAAAAGGGGGAAATTCTTACTGAAATATTTATTGATAACTCAAGTCTCTGCGTTCTTAATGACGGATCACCTACTAGAATGCCTTACCCTAATAGAAAAGAAAGCGCATTAGATCTAACATTTGCCTGCCCTCAATTAGCAACAACTCTTTCTTGGCAGACCCTTGACGACCCATATGGAAGCGATCATTTTCCAATCATAATAAAAAATTTCAAGGCTGCTCACAAAGGCTTAACTCAATCCAGATCATTCTTTAGAATATCCTCGCGAAAAGCAAATTTAGACGGATTTAAAGCAGATCTAGAAAGGGTTGCAAATGATTTCCTGCATCCTCCTCACCAAAATGTTTGTGATTATAACAACCTGGTTGATTTGATTAATTCTGTAGGGAAAAAACATATCCCATTTCGTCCTCCAAAAGAAAGGGAAAAACCATTCCCCGCACCTTGGTGGGATTCCTTATGTAATGATGAAGTAGATAAACGAAGGAATGCTTTTCGCCAATACCTATCTGACATTTCTTTTAATAGTTTTATTGAATACAAGAACACAGCAGCAAAAGTTAGGAGGGTTCTCCGAACAAAGAAAAGGGATGGATGGAATTCCTTTTGCAAAAATCTCTCCCCCAATACCTCTGTCAAGACTGTTTGGTCCATGATAAAAAGATACAGAGTTTCATTCGACTCGCCGATGGATGGTTCACCACTGAGTGTATCATGGCTTCATGATTTTTTAAACAATCTCGCCCCTCCTTATGTCCCCACAAAAGAAGAGTCAAATTTAAATGTGTCCTTCAAAATATCACCCAATAATGAATTAAACAACCCATTCTCGATGGCTGAATTGCAATTTGTCTTATCTGAGCTAAAAGACTCTTCTCCGGGTCCAGATGATATTCCATACTCATTTATTAAACTTGCTCCAAGAAGTCTCCAAAACTTGTTTCTAAACATCCTCAACCAAATATTTGCATCAGGAACTATTCCTGATAGCTGGAGAGAACAGTATGTGATACCTATTATTAAACCTCAAAAAGACCCTACTTTGGGATCCTCATACAGGCCTATTGCTTTGTCTTCATGTCTCCTCAAAATCATGGAAAATTTAATAAAAAACAGGTTGTTTTGGTTCTTGGAGCACCACAATTTGCTGGCGAGACATCAATTTGGTTTCCGTAAAAATATGGGAACTAATGATGCTCTCAGCTTGCTGTGTGCCGAAATAAGGATCGCATTTGCAAAAAAAAAATCCCTGACAGCTGCATTTTTGGACGTGGCTGGAGCCTATGACCACGTAAATATCCCAATTCTCATTAACAAATTAAATATTCTTAAGGTTCCTTCTAATTTAATTAAATTTGTGTATGGCATACTATGCAGCCGCACTATTAGGGTTCTACATCGAGGAGTTCCGGTCCTCTCTCATAGAACATGGAGGGGCTTGCCTCAGGGTTCAGTCCTAAGTCCAATTCTTTACTCCGTCTATACATATGATATAGAGCAGTCCCTACCTGAGGAGGCACATATGATACAGTATGCCGATGACTTGATAGTATACACCCAGAACACAGACCCGGTACTCGCAGCTAACAATTTGGAAACCTCTCTAAAAAGTCTTCAACTATGGCTAACAAATAATCACTTGCATATTTCTCCGGAAAAATCCAAAGTAGTCATATTTTCCAAAAAGCGGAAAATTCCCGAAATAAAAATTATATTTGATTCCACTCCAATACCAATATGCAAGGAGGTTAGGTACTTGGGAATGATTTTTCACTGTAAGCTTCTTTGGAACTCCCACATAGATCAGATTGTGTCAAAGTGCAATAAGGCATTCAATGTCCTGAAAGCAACAACAGGAGTTTGGTGGGGTTCTCACCCAAGAACTTTAAAAATGCTTTACAATGGGTTAATTAAATCTCGGATCGACTATGGATCGATAGTAATGGATCCCTTACCCCAATACCTGAAACTGAAACTAGACAGAATACAGAGCAAGTGTCTAAAACTAATTTCTGGTTGCATGCAATCCACTCCATCTAATGTGCTACAAGTGGAATGTGTGGATCAGCCTCTTGGTATCCGGAGACAATATTTGAGTGATAAATTCTTCCTTCGAGTCTATTCAATGAAATCTCACCCTCTAATTAAAAAAATCAAGACATTATTTACACTTTTTGATAACAATCCATGTTCACTCGTAAATAGCTTCCAAAATCTTTCTTTCTCTGCATTGAAATGCATCAGAACATTCAATAACCCAACATTTGACACATCATATGACTCTCTCATTCATATTCCAGATATTAGATTGAATGAAGATTGGTTGAAGGAAAACACTATACATTCCCAACCCCCCATTTTGCGCTCTCTTTTCGGTTCATTTGTGGAGAATTTTATGGGCTACAACATAATTTACACCGATGGATCAAAATCCCCTTCAGCGCCTTTTGTGGGGTGTGCATTCTTCGACTCAACATTGAATATCGAAGAGGGATTTAATCTCCCCAGAGAGGCTTCAATATTTACAGCTGAGGGAAGTGCCATTATGCAGGCATTAATTCATATTCATAATGAAAAAATTCATCATTCAATCATTTTAACAGACTCGCTTAGTTTCCTTAAAAAGTTATTGTCAAGTCCATTTAAGGGTGAAACAAATCTGTTGGTCAATAGAGTGAAATCTCAGCTGTATCTTCTACACTGCAATCAGCAATCCGTAGTTCTAGCCTGGCTACCTGGTCACAGGGGGATTGCGGGGAATGAGAAGGCAGACGAAATGGCAAAGGAGGCTTCAGTCTCCATGTGTGGGAAGATTAATCAGATTCCATATGCTGACTTGATTCTGAGTTGCAAAGGGAGTGCATTAGAAGAGTGGGGGAGGAGTTGGAGAGAGTCTCTGGCTGTGCGGGGTCGATGGTTTGGAGAGATCCAGCCTCATATTCCCAAAGTTCCCTGGTTCTGGAATATGAATATTACAAGATGGCAGATTTCTCTGGTCTGTCGACTAAGGTCTGGCCACAGTCTGTCTCCTGCCCACCTCCACAAAATAAATATTTTAGATACACCTCACTGCGTTTGTGGCACAGAATTGGGTGATGCAAACCATTTGATCATGGAATGCTCTCACATGAGGGGCGCAGACTCTTTGATGGAGATGCTGGGACGGGCGGGAGTGGGGTTTCCTACCCAGCTTTCGCTTGTTCTTGCGGATCCATCAAAGAGTATTGTGAAGTCTCTTGGTTGGTTTGCTCGGGAGAACTCTCTAAAACTTTGATTTTAATTACATTCTAGGTATTACTATAATATAATAATTGTAACTACTATAATTTAATAAATAGGCAATATTAAAAAAAAAAAAGATAAAGATATAATATGAACTTGAGACTGACCAAGAACGCCAATAAGGCGAAGGTCAAAAAAAAAAAAAAAAAAAAAAAAAAAAAAAAAACCATCGATGGTCATCAGGTCTCTCGGGTGGATAAATTTAAGTACCTGGGAGCAACCATTACCACCACTGGTGACCTCGGGGCTGAGCTCCCGATACGTATCGGTATGGCAAGTGCCGCCTTCAACAACATGACCAAGATATGGAAGGCGTTGGCGTTTAGTGTCGAGACGAAATGTAAACTGTTTGATGCGTGTATGTTGCCCATTCTCCTGTATGGGTGTGAGTCCTGGCACCTGACTTTGGCCCAGGCACAAAAAGTATCTGCATTTGAAACGAAGTGCTTCAGGAGAATTTTGGGTATAAGATGGTACTACCGCATCACGAACGACGCTATACGCCGGCGCACCCAGCGTGAGCCCATCACCTCTACTATTATGTGGAGGAGATGGACTTGGCTGGGACATGTGTTAAGGATGCCAAATGCCGAGGAGAGCGCTTTTCTTCCCCCCATCAGGGTCCCGGGGACGAGGAATACCCTCTCATACTGTGTTCCACTCCTTCGAAACAGAGCTGAGGAATCTGGACATGGTGTGGGAGGTGGTCATTAACGTTGCGCAAGATTGAGCGCAATGGAGAGCTCTTGTTGCCTCCCTTTGCCCCTAAGTGGGGTCTTAAGGGAGTTTGGATTTGGATTGGAGAGATTTTCAAAATAGGATTGAACTTTTTAAATACACTTTCTATAGGTTATTTATTTACCTCATTGAATTTTAACAATTTCAACCATCAGCAACGTTCCCTCTAAATTCTCCGTCTTATGTGTGGATCATCAATGAACCAGTGCAGGGGGCAACTGGATTTTGTCATTACAGGGTGCAGGATGCATGCAACTTGATTATAATCCCTCACAAGCAATAATTTTTTTTTCTGTCATTAGGGTAATTTTTCAAATATTTTTTAAAGAACAAAACTCTTGATTTAGTTTTTTTACTACACTGTTATCATGTTAATAAACTAGAATTATCCATGATTGTTTCTTTAGTTTCAATTCCGTGAATAAGTCTTCACCAAACATCTGTATTCCTTCTTTTTGCCTGCAAAATTTTTCTTTGGGACATATTTAAATAACTTTTTGTCAGAACTTTTCAAGTTTTTTTATTTTTATAAATAGAAAATACATAACTTTTTTGATCAGGCAACTAGGTATATGAGGAGATTAAATAAAGTTGAATAGATATCACAAAATTATGTGCATCAATGTGCAAAATGTAACTCAGGGTTTGCACAGTCATGTTTTCTAATGCTTTTATATTCTGGTGTACATAAATATTTTTAAATGAAAAGTTTATCAGTCGTACTACCTATGTTTTAGAAAAAAAAAACACTATTTTGAGTTTCCAATATTGAGGAAGTCTCATGAAGTCTCAGTTTATTTTTTCTGCATAATGATAAAATCTATCTATTCTAAAGTTTCTAGAAAAAATGCAGTAGCTAACATCCAACAATATTCATGTGGATTCCCGTTTATGTGTATTTCAAGACAGTTGAAAATCAAAAATTGAATAAAGTTACTGTTGTCCAATTCTAACCAATCATCCTCTGGTCCATTTTATAAAATATCCATCTCAAAACAGTCAAATTTCAATAGATAAACTCATTGAAAAGTTATTTATTTTTAGATGTCACTGATCAGTTGTTAACTATTAGTAGGCAGTTAGCCGATACAACGCAGAGAAGTGCAGATACTTTGGACACTTTAACCACATCCAGTAGTGGCGTTCAGGTCTGTGGTCAAGCCCAACATGCTAATTATTATACTTAATGTTTTTATTCTAACACTATATTATTTATTTATTCTTAAATTTTATTTGTAGAGAACAAAGGACGAATTAGAGAACACTGCGGGATCAATATCTCAATCTGGCAAATTGTTGAAAAAATACGGAAGAAGGGAATTTACAGATAAGATTGTGATATTTTTTGCATTTTTATTTTTTATAGCTTGCGTTTTATACATTATCAATAAAAGACTTTTTAAATAATCCTATTGTTTCAATATTATATCTTCCATTGCTATGATCAGTGTTGCCGTCTGTCCAGGTTTCACAATGTGCGTTCGGGTGCCACGGGTGAAATCTAAAATGGGTAATAATACCTAATACCAAATTTTTTAATAAAAAAGTCTAACACCTTTACTGTAATACAACATTTTTTTTATTTTGTGTTCGGCTCAAAAATGTTACAAAGATGGTAACACTGATTATGATGGTAAATATTTAAGTATAAATGAGCTTATAGTGACAGTTGAAATAGCTTAGCTAGGGGATTCCAACCTGTTTCCGTTCCTGGTGCTCTCAGGGTATCTGCTCTCCTAAACTTGGTAGTCATTGCTAAAATACATTATTATATTAGGGAAATTTATGGTAAAATCTGAACAATACGTGGCCTCTAAACATGTAGGTACATGTAGGGATTGCAATCCGGAAAACCGGATCCGGCATCAAAATGCTCATATCGGATCTGGCACAAATTTATGGATCTGGAGATTGGATCCGGTTAATCATATCAAGGGATATTTCGACTTACTCAACGTGGACCGGACTCGAACCCGTATCCCTAGCAATTTCACAGGGTCATTGTAGGTAAAATTTTAGGTACCCTTAAAGATATAAAGAGAAGAGGAGGCAAATGCGCAATACTGAGCTCAGTTGAATGCTGCTTTTGCCTCCCTGCGCCCAATGTGGGGTTTTAACGGTAGTGTTGACTGATCGTATTGATAGCATGACTATTGAATGAAAAAACATCTGTTGGAAAAATGGTGAGAGCACCAAGCAATAAAATTAGCCAATACAATATAAGTAGTATATTAACTTAATTAAAAGCTTATTGTGATTATTGTCTGCTATTCATTAGATTAGTTCGGTAGTCTGTCATAATGCGTGTGAAGTTATATTCAAGGGTACAACTGAATTTCTCAAACACTTATTCATGATATAGGAATGTCTCTGTTTATTCTCGGTTATAGGTATTACTTCAGGGACGCGAATGTCCAATTACCCATATCTTTGGTGCTCGTCCAAGGGTTGATCTGACTTCATTCTCTTATATTTACTAGAATCACCGGATCCATTCTGTTGACGTGATCTTTACAGTAACACCTTCTATTTCTATCCCATTGTTTGACATTCTCGATCTCGCAGGAGCTCCGAATCCGGGGTTTCTAACTCTTAAATGGTTTACTCCATAATAGGTTGGAGAGTTTTCGAGAATATTTCTTTTTCGTTCTAGTTTGCATATCGGAAATCATGATCGATCTAAGCAGTTCATATAAAAATGTTATTTATTTTCGTTGAATTTCAATTTGACTTTCATAATACGTAATCTAATTTGTAATTTTATTTGTTTTGAAACTAAAATTTTTATAGTTTTCTCCATTTAAAAGTAGTCACACCTAATTAACTTAATTTCATATACAGGGTGACTGGTAATTCAATACATCCCTTGTAAGGAGTTATACTAGAGAAAATTTGCAACAATTTTGTTCCCATTAACCAGGGGTAAAATACCAGTGGTTTTCGAGTTATTTAACTTTTTAGAGTTTTTTACAATTTTCCACCTTTTGAATTGTGAACAAAATACTCCATTTAGGAAAGTAAAAATATGCTTTTCCAATAGCTGAAGAATAAAGGAAAAGCTGATGTAAAAAATCAAGAAGAAAATCCTAAAAACCTCGGAAATACAACGTTTTAAAATCACAATTCGTAGTTTTTTATTTTTTATTTCGATTTGTCTAACGGACTTACTCCAAAAAAGTATAATACAATTGATGTACAAAACACAAGAAAAACTTCCCCAATCAATAAGCTTTCAGAAAGCGTATGAATGTATTCTATTTTACCACAGTTTCGGAAAATAAATCTTATTAAACGATTAGAAGGCGCGGATTCAGTTCAACTTCGCCATACTAATGCTGGACTGGTGTAGATAATCATAACGAAGCGCAGCTTTGAATTTTATTCATGTTGAAGTAAAGTCGTTTGTATGAAAACGCCTACGGCTTCATAGCACCATCTGATCTTATAATATTGATTATTTTCCAAAACTGTAGTAAATTGGTAAACATTTTTACCTTTTCGCAAAGCTTATTAATTGGGGAAGTTTTTCCTGTAGTTTTTACGCCAAGTATATTATACTTTTTTGGAGTAACTAGCTTAGAAAAATCGAAATTAAAACTGAAAAAAACTGACTTGTGATTTAAAAACGTCATATTTATGAGGATTTTGAAATTTTCTTCTTGATTTTTTTCTTCGACCATTCTTTTATTCTTTAACTATTAGAAAAATTTATTTTTACTATCCTAAATGAAGTACTTTGTTCACAATTTTGATTTTCATGTCAAAAGGTGAAAATTGAAAAAAACTCTAAAAAGTTAAATAACTCGAAAACCACTGGTATTTTACCCCTGGTTAATGGGAACAAAATTGTTGTAAATTTTTTCTAGCATAACCCCTTAAAAGGAATGTATTGAATCACCAGTCACCCTGTATATGCTGTTTTATTTTTAGCCTTTATTATGGTTAAAAATGTTAAAAAATCAAGGTTAGATCAATCCGATCGGATCCGGCCGGATTGTCAAAAATCCGGTTGCATCCGGCCGGACTCAAAGTGAGACCGGATTGCAATCCCTAGGTACATTCTATAATTTCTTTGTCTACTTTTGAAGGTGGTTTATAAAATTAAAGAAATATATAGATTAGAAAATCCTTAATTAGACCTTCGTAACCTAGTAGCTTAAGGTGCTGTATTTCTTATCAAGAGGTCTTGGTTCCTGCTTGAGTCAGAATTTTTCCAAAGGAAAACTGAAAAAAAAGAATCAAATACATGAAAATTTCACAGGTGATGTTGCTCATGCAGCTGACCCCAACAGTATCAAGCAACATACATCCAGGTGTCCAGGCAAAACCCAAAAATGTTCGGGTTTTGATTGATTGGACTGCCACTTCAACCGGGTAGCCTAGTATGTACAGGGAATCAGATTCGCGCCAAAAATTCAAATGCGTCAACAATTCAAATGCGCCAAAAATTCAAATATATTCGGTTTGCAGAGGGTATAAAATGGATTCGAGGGGGGATTGTGAAGACGTAAGAGGTGGGGATAGATGGACATCCACTTCCCAGGAAAATGAAGGTCTTAACTGAAGGACCGACTCCATGATAATTATTATGGTTTAGTAATTAAGTAATCTTGTTTAGTGTATTTTTGTAAGTTCTGAGACATTTTTTTGTGTTTTGTATCCAGTGTTGCCATCTTTGTAAAATTTTTGACTCGGACACAACCTTAAGAAAGGGTCATTCCGAAAATTCGATATCCGGAAAGGTGAAAGTTCACTAAAAAAAGGTTATTCTCAAAATTTGGTATCCGGAAAGGTGAAAAATCGCTTTAAAAAAGTCATTAAATAAACTTATGACTCGGACATTTTTGGTTTCCCCCGGACACGCGTCGCGAAACCCGGTCAGGTGACAACACTGTACCTATCTATCTTTCAGTATCTATTGGGTCGATCCCCCTGAAATGAAGATTTTCCTTTAGTCAGTACCTACCTACCAACCAATGCGATTGCAGTTATGTATATACGCGACTGAACAAAACCCCTCCGAAATTATTTTCTTGCTACGGCCTTGTCACCAAGTAGGTATACCAGAAAACAAAACATCATAAACAGAATCAATCATTATTGAATCCTAAGATGGACGCTATTGGTTGAACGTTTGAGATAAATAAATGACTAACTACTTTGTTTTTATCACAACAAGAATGCTACTGGCTGAAGGTCCTTGCGTAATTTCTCTGACATTTTGACCTCCAATACTAATCATTAGAGTAAGATTATTATTGTCTGAAGGTTACACCAGGGTTGTCACTTTCATATTTCATACATCAGATTTTCGTTAAGTAGTTTTCTCTTATATTTCATACATTTTTATCATGATATTTAATTAATTTTCCCACGTTTGGGAGTTTACTAGGGCTGTAAAAGCCCAAGGAACGAAAACACTCAATAAACGAAAAAAAGTCTTTGTTAAACTAAAACATTAGAATAAGTATATTTCAAAAATTGCATAATCCACAAATAAAATAAATGTGTTTTCTCGACACTTGCTCAAACGCAAAGTGCGAATGAATAATAAACAAAAATTTATCGATGGAAATGGGATTTTTTGGAAGTGTTAAAATTTTTAAATTCTACAATTTTACCAAAATTATTTTGGTACATAATTACCTATATCTTTTTTATCGCTATGATATTCACTGATTTTTTTTGTTTATTATTCGTATATATCGTTTGATCAAGGTTCTAGAAAACACATTGTATAGGTAGAGTTTTTTCTCGTTTTCGAGTGATTCGGCATATGTACTATGTAGGTAGAATTGGACACTGGACAGTGAAATCTTTTCTTATGATTATTCCTCTTCACTTAACTTGAAATTTTACACCTAATAAGTTCTTTCGATTCACTAGCCATGATAAGTGCACAAAATATGTGACTATTGTCCATGTCCATACTCGTTGTGGATGGGTTTTGCTAAATGTATCCAATCCAATCCAAATCCAAACTCCCTAAAGGCCCCACTTAGGGGCATAGGGAGGCAACAAGAGCTCTCCATTGCGCTCGATCTTGCGCAACGTTTATGACCTCCTTCCACATCATGTCCAGATTCCTCAGCTTTGCTTCGAAGGAGTGGAACACAGTATGAGAGGGTCTTACTCGTCTTCGGGACCCTGATGGGAGGAAGAACAGCGCTCTCCTCGGTCAACTGTCATTCGACATCCTTAACGCATGTCCCAGCCAAGTCCATCTCCTCCACATAATGGTAGAAGTGATGGGCTCAAGCTGGGTGCGCTGACGTATAGCGTCGTTCGTGATGCGGTAGTACCATCTTATACCCAACATTCTCCTGGATAAAAATAAGAACAAAGTTTGAATTAAAATTAAATACGGACAATAAGTATTTCAAAACCTCCATATCCGTATTTAAACGTTCTAAATATGGGGATACCGTTTTCGGCAATATTTTTGTCGTGTCCTTGTTCCGTCCCTGTCGTGCATACTTATTCAATAAATAAATATATATAAATTGTACCAACGCGCAAGTGTTGTGATGAATTTATTGAAATTTAATATCAATCACTCTGTATATTATTTTTATTCTTGTTCGTTGATATTGAACCCATGACTTGACTGGTGACTAAGGACTGTTTACACTTTAAAAGATTTACTAATAAATATGTTGATTCAGTCGGCCATGCCCGCAGTCACGGCAATCCGTCGCGGAGATAACAGAACTAATAATTCTAGACGGAATTAAACACTTCAATCAAGATAATATTAATAAAAAGTGTATTTTATAAACAAAAACAAAAAATGGATGTGTCGAAGTTGTGTGTATTTTTATTTATATTTTTGGGAGCAATTTTGGGAGTCATGACAGTACCAGTACCTTTCTTCGAAGGACTGTTCCCGTCGTACGCGTCTGATCGAAGGTCCTCATCAAAAGGCAGAGGAAACGGCAGTAGAAGAGGAGGAAGGACCTACAAAGAGATCTGTCAAACTCATAATCCGAACCCTTACGCTTTTCCAGGAAAACTGCCCTATCCAGCTGCTCCTATATGCTGAAAATGTCGAAAGTTATACATAAGTAATTCGTATGCCAAATAAATAAGTGTTTTAAATGTTGTGTGCAATAAATTTTAAAGTTTTGTTTTATATGCAACAAAACAATACCGTTAAAATTTTTATCTCTATATATTTTGTGGCTTAGACATTCTTTTTGCAGTTTTAAATAATTATTATTATTCAATGTGAAGGTACCTACCTAAGCAATAAAAAATATATCCCGCCGTTTCTTGAATTTTTCTCTATGAAAATGTTGCCATATTTTGTCGATTTTTTAAATGTTTATTTACTGTTCTTTTTTCAAAATGTCCATCTGCCGAAAGGAGTTCTTGTTGTCAGTCGTATTTTTTAACATGAAATAAAAGTGAAGTTATAAAAATATGGTAGTGTCATAAATATATTATGGTAACGTATCATGCGAACTCCTTTCATACCAAAACTTAATACGGAGACAAATTAAAACATGATTTTATTATATGTTCTACAGTTCTACATATTACTTCTTTGAGTAAATGAAGTTTGTGATATTACCTACTTACAAATTAATGACTATTGATTTAAATACCTATATATTATAATAATATCAGGTATTTATTAATTAGGTTTTTTGAAATGATATTTATTTTATAATTAGTGTACATACTTTATATATTTAATTAGAATAAATCAATATTTAATACTAAAAAAACACAATAATTTAATGTAGTTTTTCTTTATTTATTCTTTATTCTTAAAATATTTCCATAGGCCCTTAGGAGCACTCGAAATAGTCAACAACACAAAAATATAGCAAAATGCAAACAATAATGAAATGTAACAAAACAAAACGAGCATGTACCCAAATGGAGTCTCAGTTTGATGGTGTAATATGAATTTTACTATATAGTTTAAAATATTTTTTGTAAGTTTGTCGTGTTGTGAAATATATTTAACATGTAGGTATATTCAAAATTAATTTGTTTTTAATAATAATCCTAAAAAAATATTCAAAAGTAGGTACCTACTAAAATTTTTCGATTGCGAATATAGGTGGGTGAAAAAATCTTCAATGAAAAGAAAAATGCATTCACAAGTAGGTAGGTACATAGAGATTTCTTAAGGGTGAGTACATACTAGGTTATATTATTACTAGCTGTCCCGCCCGTCGACCTTCGACCTAACCCAATTAAAAAAAATATTTTGGCTTATTGCATGAATAAAATGCAATTTACGATGTAAAAACTTAATTAATTTTAGCTAATAATTCATTGCATTATGTAATAGTTAGGTAAGTATTCTTGATTCGGATGCGGGATGAAGTTCGACGGGTCATAAGTTTGTAATGAAAATTATTTCTTTGCGTAAATTTTTGAAAAATCCTAGAGATGGCGTACACCGCCATCTTAGGAAATAAGTCACATATTGTGATACATGGGACGTTATTGCACATTTTGTTGAAAGAATATGTTCCATTCAAACCAGATTTTTCGAATTATTATGGTAAGATTAACTATGAGGTTACATACGAGACTGTGAGACCAGTGAGAGATTCTTAGAACATATATCAGAATATAATATGCAGAACATAATTGCCAATAAAATTACCACTGACGGTGTTAAAAAAAAACAAAATTCAAATAGCAATTATTGGAACTAAAATTTAATGTAACGCAAAACTCATTATAATAATTAGGTATCTACCTACTTTCCTATATAAATGATTGTTTGAAAATAATCCCTATGGTATTTTCTCTATAAACAATAATAATTATTATTGATCAGTGCCGCTAGTCAAATGAAGAAAATTCTCTCTGTGTTCAGTTTTGGCTTTTACTTATGCTACGAGTTCTTTTATTTCTGTTAGGAATGAGTGCTGTCTTCTCTCCCAGCTACATCTCCACATCTAGGGTGGCTTGCTTATGGAATCAGCTGCTATTTTTATAAGCCTTTCAGGATCTGCTCCATACGTGGTCTCTCCAGAAACATCTTCTAGATCTAGGTACCCCGTCTTACATAAGTTACAACATCCTGGATCTCGCAGATCCTCGTATCAAAATTCCTAACCCTGTTTCAAAGTGTTGTTGCTGTAATGGGGCGGAGAGATTATTTCATCTTTGTTGTGCTTGTGCTTATTAGGCCTTTCGTTCTTGCTGTATCTGCCATTGAGTCTAGAAAATATGTTAGGATAGGTCAGATACAGGTTTTATAAATTTCTACATTGACCTCTTCATAGAGTAGCTAGCTTTAAGTAGGCAAGTTTATTTTTCTGACTTTTGTACTTCTTTTGGACTTCTGAGTATTCGTTAGTCGTGTCACATTCTATCGTTTCATCATCTATTACAAGCTTGCATTTGATGCACATGAAGTTACCATGCTTTTTGTTTTATCTATGCATGGAGATTTTCATGTTAAATAGTAGAGGTGGTTGATAGACCAGCGGTTACGACGCCGGCTTTCGCACTGTTTCGTGCGGAGGTCGTGGGTTCGAATCCCGGCCGTGTCGACCATTTTCCGCTTTCACGACACAATCATTTGCTTACTGTGAAAGATGTCAAAAGTGTATTTGTATTCACTTCGAGTGAGTACAGATTCATTAAAAAAAAAAGAATGTGTGGAACTGTTCGAAAGCTTTTGAATATCGCTCTCCATGTCTGACACAAACACATCAGTATCATCTGCATAATATGCTTTTGAAATATGGCAAATAATAACTCAATGGATAAGTAGGTATATTCATCTGGGGTTCAAAAAACCAATAAGGTCACATTTTTATAAAAAAATCTGCATAACACTACTGTCTTATAGTACGACTCATTTCGTTCCTTGTATGGGAAAGAAACCCCTACACAATAAGCCACTACAAAAGGCAATGGGAAACTATATTATGGTTTATTTTTCCATGATATTCAGTAAATATCAAAGCTAGTAAATAGTAATGGCACTAAAATCACGTAGAGTAAGCGTTCTAATGTAGAAATCGTAGGGTCCGATAATATCGAGAACAAAACATATTAAGTAGTTACCTCATATTAAAATAACATTTAAAAGGTACCTAATTATTGTTAGCCAGTTAAATCTATTTATAGTTTTATTGCAGACCCGACTTGCACAACTGCCGTGTGTTCAGAAACAGTTACTCACTTACTTACTTACTTTATTTCTTAACAAACTTTATGGAGTTGTGCTTTTTAAATGGCCATATTGTCTAATGCGAGTGCAAAAACCATAGTAATAAAGTGGTTATATCTGCAGTGATTTAAATCGAAATGTATTTATTTCTACTAGAATAATATAAGTATTTACTAAAACAAGGCGTCACCAAATTTACACGAGTTAAATTAGAGTAAGAATTGGCTCAATATCTATATTTTTATCGTTACCTACTTCTTTTCTTGAAAACCAATAAGTCTGTAGCTTCTTACACTAGAAAATATAGGTACCTACCTAATATTCATTTTTTAATTCAATTTCCTTTATTAGGTTTTGCAAGCCTAGACTTATTATTGGAGTAGCAATTCTTTCATTCCACAATACAGATTCAAATCTAAATATGCATTTACATACCTAATGGTTGGCCTGGAGGCCGTATATGATAAATAAATAAAAATGCTTTAAAATTCTGTGTTTTTTAAAGGTTCTTTTCTTTTCAGACCCAAAAAAATTATTTTCAGGACTTCACAGGTACATGAGCTAAAAAATCTCGTCGTTCTAAGAAAATTGAGTCCGAAATGTTGAGAATATTTTATTTTTTTTTGTTCCGCACTATTTTTGTTATATTGCGTATTAAAATTTACAAGGCAATGGTCTATATATTATTAATTATTATTACCTTATCACTGTTTGTTTCTAGAATAATACCTCAATTTTCACGCCAAGTTTGGTCTATTTGCACTCGAATTGTGCAAAATTGACCAAAATGATTATATCTTGAGATAATGCATTTCCGTATCACGCTGTTTGGTCGAGTAACCTGTTGGCTTCAACAAGAGTACCTTGTTTACCTTAAGAATGGCTCCATCAGCTATACACAGTAGAAACTCGATAACTCAGACTTCTGTCAGTAGGCCTAGCGATTTTTTGCATTCTATGACTACTCTATCAACAAAATGGCGGTTTTGTATTCATTTTAACACAAATTTGAGTTGTCTGTGGATTTTCAACGACTAGTCGTTTCGCAGAACGACGGACGGCCACACGTCTCTAATATAAATGAAAGTCGGGTTAGTGCGAACACTTATAACTCGAGATCGGCTCAACAGATTCTTCCGATGTGTGATTTATTGGATTCTTCTCCGCTCCAGATAACAGAATAACTAATAAAAGGTTGAAAAATGGATAGTAAATAATATAAAATATAATATTAAAGTTAGTATGGAACGAATTTCATGCGACGCCATCTTTGAAAAAATTTAACAACAAAATTGTTGTCTTCTGCACCTGCACACTTCTCATTCTCGCATAAGTAATTGCCACTCTTACAGCAGCCCATTTCACTTACTCCACCGTTTCGGGCGTTTTAGAAATTTTTCATACAAAGTCAACCAAATTGCGCGCATATAATTATATTCTCGCGTTGATCTCGTCTGAGCTTTTAATACGAATGAAATATGGATAATATTTAATTAGTTTTCTTTTGTTTCTGTAGGCGCAGTGCATAATAACGGGCCGCCTGTGGCTAGGACCAAAGAGTCCACAGGACAATGTCTGTCGGGAAAGCTAGTTTATCATGAACTTCGTAATCATTTTCGTATGTTCGGTAGGCGGGGCTACGTTTTACTCTAAAGTACATGCAAATACTATGCGACAGACAAGTGATAGGTGACAGAATATCTCTGTTAGAATAATTATGTGTCAGAAAGCTTACAGAATAGTTTGAAGAGTAATTTTAAAGTTGAAATAAAGACTTATTAACGTGATTTCATTATATTTGTTTCGATGGAATTGTAGATCAAAGTTCTATGAATCTATTGTTTCATTATTCGTTCATAATAATTTATGCGAATAAAAATAAAAATTGATAATTAATTGAACTTCTCCACATAAGTTATGTATATCGTAGAGTAAAATAAATTTTCTATATAAAATCCAGACGCCAGAGAGACGCAGATGACAGAAAAAGCTAAATTAGCTACGAGTTTTCTGTCGTCTCTCTGTCAAACAGAGTACATAGTCGTTTTCTATGACAGACTAGTCGTTGAGTGCAATTTTAGCTACGCTCACTGGTCTCTACAAATTTTGGACACATTTGGACAATCAAATTCAGACTTTTGTCAGAATATGTACGTCATAGGATGTGAAAGTTTTCCGCAGTTTAATCTGCAGAAAGTGCGGATAATCTAGTTCCTACTGTACTTGCTTCATGTCGTTGACCAACCTGCAAGCAAATTTATTTAATGTAAACCACTTCTCATTGACACAGCTAACGGCCGTGAACTTAACCGGGTGTTTCCTTACATCACTCATCATTAAAGTATGACCGTACTATCGACATCTATGTAATGATTGCCTATTATTAAAGTAGGTGACCCTGAATGAAATGAAATTAATTAACAGTATTCATGATATTTTACGAGAGCTTATTTTTCTAAAAAAACAATTTCTAAAATATACTTGAATGTGGAAATATGTTAAGGATGCCGAAGAATCTTTGGCCAGGGAGAGCGCTGTTCTTCATCTATCAGGGTCCCGGAGACGAATTATTATACTTACTGTATTTCGCTCCTTCAAGGCAGAGCTGAGGGGTTTGGACATCGTTGGAGCATTGCTGAAAATCAAACACAGAGAAGGGCCTTAAAACTGCCTCCCAATGCTTTTGAAAATATGGTAAGGTATTAGAAGTAGGTAGGTACCTATTGATGAATAATTGAATGAGCATCTACATTACACCTACTTATCAAATCAAATCTCCCTTTGAACTCCACTTAGGAGCATAGGGAGGCAACAAGAGCTCTCCATTGCGCTCGATCTTGCGCAATGCTTATGACCTCCTCCCACGCCTCTGCCTCGAAGGAACGGAACACGGTATGAGAGGGTCTTCCACGTCTTCGAGACCCTGATGGGAGGAAAAACAGCGCTCTCCTCGGCCAACTGTCATTCGGCATCCTCAACACATGTCCCAGCCATGCCCATCTCCTCTCCGTAATGGTGGAAGTGATGGGCCTGCGCCGGGTGCGCCGACGTATAGCGTCGTTCGTGATGCGGTGGTACCATCTTATACCCAAAATTCTCCTGAGGCACTTCGTTTCGAATGCAGATACTTTTTGTGCCTGGGCTTTAGTCAGGTGCCAGAACTCACACCCATACAGAAGAATGGGCAACACACACGCATCAAACAGTTTACATTTCGTCTCGACACTAAACGCCGACGCCTTCCATATCTTGGTCATGTTGTTGAAGGCGCCACTTGCCATACCGATACGTATCGGGAGCTCAGCCCCGAGGTCACCAGTGGTGGTAATGGTTGCTCCTAGGTATGTACTTAAATTTGCCTTTTCTGACCGATGTGGGTTTAAGGGCGTGAGGTGGTCAACCCCACGGCCCCGATCAGATTTTTCGATATCCTGCCTCTTACAGGATGCTCGAAAAACCAGCAAAAAGAGCAGAGGTGCTATTCTATGCCGACAGCCCCACGGCCCACCTACTTATAGGTGCTTAAAATTTATTGGATTTATATAAATTAAACTGGGTACTTACCTATTTAAAAATTCAACGAACTTCAAATAATACGCATTCTTTTGTTTACAAATGTAAACCACTAGTAATTTAATCAATGGTCTCTTGTTTCATAAATAAATTAAACAATCAAATACCCACCATAAAATATATCCAATGTATAATCACAAGTTTTAAATTGTAAATTATGTTATATTAAAGTATATACTCGTAGGTACCCATTAGTTGATGACTGTCTACCTGCTAATTAATTATTTTATTTTATAATTCAAATAAATGAAAAAAAAAATAACTTAAATTCGTTGAATGTTTATAAGTCGTCAATAATATTTTGTTAATTGATAAAAAATACTGTTTAAGGATTTTATGCTCAAAAATAATAATTTTATGAATCAATACTTTAATTTTATTATGAAAAATCTGATTTAGAACTGCTTAAGTTCCTTTTTACATACGGAAAAGAACTCGATTGATACTGAAAAGCTACTTTTTTTCTTGTCCAGACATTTCTAAACTCAACCTAATATGTCAGGGTTTATAATTGGCATTACAAAGGTTTGTGCGCATATCCTTCCACGATGGCCCATGATGGGTCAGAGTACATAGGTGTTTTACCTACATCCGCTTTACCCTAACCCATCAGGAGAAGGTATTTTAATGAAAGATCTTTGCAAATATCACTTAATTTTTTATTTTTTATTGCCAAAATATTTTCTACCGCAATGCGGTCATCTTCAGTGGCTGTCTGAGTGAATACTGAGTGAATACCATCAGGAGAAGGTTCGGCAATCCTAGGTAAGCATCGTGAAAATTTTTATACTCAAACTCCCCAAGAATCCACAAATATTCAGAACATGGAAAAAAGACTAGCTGAACCGTAGAACTTCTTCCCGCCTCAGAATCAATCTCTAATATAAATGAAAGTCGGGTTAGTGCGAACACTTATAACTCGAGTTCGGCTGAATAGATTCTTCCGATGTTTGATTTATTGGATTCTTCTCAGCTCCGAATAACAGAATAACTAATAAAAATCGAATAAATGGCTAAAAATGATATAAAATATAATATTAAAGTTAGTTTAGAACGGCTTTTCTGTTGGGGACATTACTTTTTTAAGCTTTTTTTACAATTTGTTAATAATATAAAAGAAAATAGGGTTAGTGCGAATACTTATAACTCTAGATCGGTTGAACAGATTTTTATAGTGTTTATAGTAGTCATGTACTATCTTATGTTACCCAGCAATATTTTATTGACTTTAAGGCGGGACGAAGTTCGATGGGTCAGTTAGTAATAAATAAAAAATAATTAACACTTTTTTATACAAAGGTGTCAGTATAGGCGGCGGAACTTATTCCCTGAAGCAATTTTTTCCGGTAAACCGGTAAACCGAGACAGAGGTCAACCCCGGGTAGAATTTCAAGTGAAAAAATCACTAGCCTACCAAGGTCGGACCAATACCTAATTGTTGTTGTATTAACGTATCTATATATGTATTACCTGAATTACATTCCATTTTAAATAAGATACAAACAATAGTATATTATCGACATCTACTGGGAATATATGAAATAACACACACCTCCTAGGAGGGAAAATTAGTGAATTTGTGAAAAAAAACAGATATTTTTGATGCCACGTTTTTTTTTTAATAAAAAGAATAACAATCTGGATAGGGGCACCTTAATAACAATATCGGTATGAAAATAGCTTAAAAACGATTCTCATATCTATCAAATATACCTACATAAAAAACTGTCGAACTGTTTTGGTAACAAACATCGTGACACAAGATTTTTATATATTAGAGATCTAATATTTTCTTTATTGTAAATATTTTTTATAAATGTGAATGTGTATTACGTCTATTAGACGTACACATGTCATTGTATCTGTACTTATACTGTCATGAGGTTACAGAGGCAGTGACAAGAGGAAGAAACAAAAGACAATTGACATCCGGTATTTATGTACAAGTGTGTAAGTGTCCTCTTATTTTCTATTGTATGAAAAAAAGGGTTGGCTGCTGTAGAAACATGCTTTATTTTACTAGGGCGGAAAAACACTAATCAATAAGTCTCTCTTTTTTGCTCGGTTTACAGCAATATTAATTGTTTATCCCTTACATACATTTTGATTTAAACATTTGTAAACATACTGTATGCGCATCCAGTAGGCCTGGTAGGAGATCGACGATGTTCGAATCGATAGTCGACCATCGTATCAAAATAGTTATCTCTTAACAATGTGACCTGTCAAATCATAAGATCGTCATACACAGCTCTTGATGGAACTTCGTAAGTAATAATATTATAATCTAACGATGTGTGCGTAATGTTCCTTGAGTAAACTATTCATATTATTTGAACGTAACATTTTTTTTATTATGTAGGTACCTACATAAAGTAATTAATGTAAAAATATTTTTTAAATACTTCTATATTTTGGTCATGATTTGAATAAACAAATACACTTTTCTATAATTACAAAGGCGTCAGTAGATTTATTGCCTGAGGCTATTTTTAACCGGTCTCGTCCAAACTGAGACAGGCCAACCCCTGGTAGTTATTCTGAACCGATCGACAATCGAACCCAGGACCTTGTGATTTGAAGTAAAAATTTTTTTTTTTTAAATGAATCTGTGCTCACTCAAAGTTTTGATAAGTATCTAATAACATTAAAAAAAACCTACAAATTCTCGTAGGTGTGTTGGTATATACACCTATAATAAAAAAAAAATCATGCGGGCCTAAAAAGAGTTCTTTTCATATTATTATGTCTTATTTTTAAATTTGTGCCGTATAATAATTTTTATTGCAAAATCTTGTAACTTGCTTTTCAATGGAAAAATCACGGCATCGACTACAATACCATCCACACCAAGTCACCCTTTTGATATGAGGTGACACTTTTATGACTTGTCGAAAAATCTCAGCTTTGTTCGAATAAGTAGGTATATTATGTTCGTTCGTTTAATAAACCATTTATTAGTGTGAAAATCGGATAATATTTCAGCATGTATTGCAAAAATCATAATAAATTAACCTACGAGTATGTAATCATTAAAATATCATTTTCTGTTTATAAATTTGTTACAATTTGCTACAATTTATTTCATTAGGCAAACTAGAAATAACAATAAGTACCTTTATCAAATTAGGTTTTTGTTATTGAAGTGCCCAGTTAGAACCAAGTTATCACTTGGGAGGGCTGCTTGTCCTTTCTTCTTCTTCTTATTGTGCCCTATCAGGTTTCCCCGACGTTGGTAATCACTTCTTTAAAGACCTCTCAAGCTACTCGGAACAGCTCCCGCACTTGCCCTATTTCGGTCCAATCACGTACATTGCGCAACCAAGAGATCTTCCTTTTACCAGGTCCACGGTGATAATCTTTCTTGCCCATAAGTTGGAGGATTTTATACTTTTCCCCACGCATAATATGCTCCAGATATGAAACCTTGCGGACTTTAATATTTTTCAGCAACTCTCTGTTGTTTATCCCTAGCTGCACGAATTAGTTAGCTGATTTAGATTCCAGTCCAAGCTGCGTGGAATAATCAAGAAAACTGAACGTAGGTACCTTGGTATAGTAATATAGAGACAATATAAACTTTACTATATTTGAATTTTAGTTGCGTTTGACAAACTTTCAGCAGTTTGTGCGATTGTCAGAATGTGTCCTGTAAGCTGCAAGCACATATTCTACTTAAAACCGTCGCATCAGTCGGTTTATATTGGTAAAATAGGTAATTAATAATTTTTTATTGAAGCCCTCTGAGGGCATAATTATGTAGTTTTTTATTTAGTAACTAACAGAATATCTCTTGAAGACTTCTCCAAGTAATTGTTAAATTTTGAGGATTCTTTTCAGAGCCCAAGTGATTTGGACTGCGGAGAAGAAGACGGCTTGGCTTTGGCTACGACATGTGGATTCCATATATTCTACGAAGCAGTTGTGTATGATGAGGGAAAAATATAAAAAAAATGTTTAAACATACAATACCAGAAAATCATTATTACACTACTTTATGTATGAATTAATTTCAGTAGAATTGTAATAAATAAACTGTCGTTAATTTTATTCAGTGCGGTTAGCTGATTTTAAATATTAAAGTCGAGATATGATACACCACAAGCCTTTGTCTTAATACTTCTTAATATTCTCACTTCAACAGTTCGTCGTATGTACATAAAACAAAAGCTTTGAAAGAATACTAAGCGAGTAACATTAATTAAAAATTAATTTATACATGGAGAATATGCAACAGTCATCACTCGAAGTTGCGTCATTGAATCGTTAATATTCTTCCGACGTTTCTTTGAGACTACCTTGACTCTATCCTGCGGAATATCGTTACAAGTTCGAGGGAAAATCTCGAATGTGCTTAACCGGAAAAATGCACGATATTATTTTTCGACGAATTGGATTATGCTTAGAATATGTACCTATGTGTGTTATATCCATTAAAACACAAGAACATATTAGTTCTATTCTTTATTTAAGATTCGTTATAATACAATATAGGCCGTGGGGTTGTCGGCTAAGAATAGCACCTCTGCTCTTTTTGCTGGTTTTTTAGAGCATCCTTTAAGAGGCAGGAAATCGAAAAATCAGATCGGGACCTTAAACTGCAACTGGTCAGAAAAGGCACAAGAGCCTCGGACGCCTTCGAGCGCAATGGAGAGCTCTTGATGCCTCCCTATGCTCCTGAGTGGGGCTTAGGCCTCCCGCATTGTGGGTTGGTTTGGGGGGATCCGCGGCGGGCTTGATTTGGGTGGGGCTGGCTTTTCGGTTTGATTGCTTTGATCGAGCTGGGGGGTCGGTTTCGTGCGGGTCGGGTTTGCCGCGGATTGGTCTCCTCCGGACTGGCTTGCGTAGAGTGGGGGACCTTAACGGGAGTAGGTATGTATGTATGTATATATAATACAATAATATAGTTTAGAAGTAAGAGAGCAGTTAAGAGCAACTGTAGCGCGCGCGTGCCCGTTCAGGAAATGCTGCCACTCGTCCCTTTCCATAGATACCACAATGTGATACGACGCGACGTTTATCATATAGTATCATACATTTTTTATTTTACTTCTTCTCTTTTAGTAGAATCAGCATACCTACATACTCCTATGTGTTGGATATTTTTTGAGATTCTATAAATTCCAGTTCTCTCTCTATATACATTTGGGGTCTTCCTGATCCCCATTGTCTATTTGTTGCCGGCGTTGGCACGTATCTTGTGCTTGGAATGGTACCTATTCTTGTAGTACTCATTATTCCATGCTAGCTTCTATGTCTTTGACACCCTAATTTGACTACATCTTCGTATTCACAGAATTCTCAGTTTGTCGTTATTATTAATCGATCACGAAAAAGTTTTACCGGCTATAGAATAGCACGGAGCATATTTTGATTAATCTAACCTAAGCATGCTCTAATACTAAAAAAAATAAAACACCATATTTGTATGATTTCTATATTTATTTTCGATTTTATCTTTCATCAGCCGGCAAGTATTCACCTATGCGCCGGTTGATGTCTATATCTACTGTATTCTTGATTTAGGGGTCCCCAGAGGTAGGTACGTCGGGATTGGTTAGCAGAACGTCTTCTAACGAGACGGCAGAAAACTGGACGTGATTAATCAAATAATTTTTCTGTAGAAATAAACGAAAATAAATAAAAATAATGCGACATCTTTTGAAGAGTTTTACAAGCACAACAACATGGATGAATCGAAAGCATTTAGCTTTATAAGGTAGGCACCTACATAATATTTAAATACTCTGTTCCTTCAGCGCACGTGAATATGTATGCAATTACGTGGATCTCTGTGTAGACATTTTTTCATAGATGGCGCTTTTTATGATATTTATATTAGGTAATAGGTACATATTAAAATTTATTACTGTCTCTATTTAATGAATACACAGTAATTAATTATTGAATTGAAAATGTGTGCCTTTTCGTAGGGATGGAAGTGTAACAATATACTAAGAAACAACGACGTCTCTTTACAAGTTAAAAAACTAGTGCTAAACAGAATCCTGTTACTATGTGTTAACCCTTTATAGGGCACTGGTACACTATTGTACCACTTTGAAAAAATCTACATAGCTCTGAAATATTATGGTTTATCGATGTACCACGTTTAATGAATAAATTCGTAAAGAAATGCTACAAGCACTGACATCTCTTGTAAATCTTCAAAAGTTTTGTTGGAAGAATAATAGAAGGTCAAAAATTTTGTGGTACATATTTGTACCACCGGCCACTCAGGACACGTTTTTTGCCCGCTTTTACGAAAGTGAAGATGATTATGGAAATTTTGTGAAAATGTGTGAATTTAAATTTAAAAAACGATAAGTAACATGTTTATAAGACTATAGTTGATAATATTTTTCAATTACTTTGTACATATATTTATACAGTACTAAGATAGTTTCAAATAAAGTTTGAAAAGTCATTTAACCTCTGATTGATTGCATTTTAACTTTTCTCTAAAAACTACCAATATACATATTATCAATATTTTTAAACGTTTAAATTTATAAAGTAAATACTAAATATTATTATCTCACATAAAACAATGAATTAAACATTAGCCAAAAGATGATATAACAGCTGAAACATGAAATTTTGATTTTAAGTAGGTAGGTAGGTAGGCTTATCCATGTAATGATGATATTATGGAATATTTGGCGATGATATTAGAGGCCCAGCTCATGATTCTGATATTGGTGGTGATGAGGATGCCGAAGATGATACAAGTTGTAAACTAAGAGGTTGTAGCAAGGCTAATCTTCGCTAATCTACGTTAGAAGTTTCTATTTGAGATTTTTCATCGGTTAGTTGATCCAGACTACAATACTTTTACAAAAAAGGCAGGCGACGAGTGGTCATATTATTATCTGAAGGAGACAATAGTATGCCGTCTGCTTACAAATGGACCAAGTCAACAAGTGAGCCTGGATTTTAAATTCAATCAGCCATATGTATGTCAAGAAAATTTGAGAATCCTCTGAATTTCTCAAATATTTTTCCTCCTTTTTATGGCTGACATTTGGGAACATCTAGTCAATCAGAGTAATTTATATGCATCCCAAAACGGACAAACCCTGGACACAAATATTGAAGAACTGAAGGCTTACTTGAGATGAAAAATCTTACGTCTGTTTATTCTTATCATATATATGTATTTTTTAAATTTCTAGGATTTATTTTTATTATTTTGGTGTTTTTTCATCAGTTATTTAGTTTATTGGTTTTTAAAATAAAATAATATTAAACATGAAACACACTTTTCAATATTTTATAGTACTATTTCAAAAGTGGTACAAATGTGTACCAGTGAACACGGCGTGTTTGCAGTTTACGTTATAGGGCAGTGGTACAATAATGTACCACCCAAAAAGATGAAGAAGAAGAGGGAAAAAAATGAAAAATAAGTTACCATAATATTTACTACCCTTGATTGTACGAAAAAAAATAAAAAAATACCCTTTTATTAAATCCTTTATATTTTGCCCTATAAAGGGTTAATATGTGGATGCGAAACATGGATTAATGCAAAATTAAATGAAGAATAAATATATTACAGACAAGAGCACTACGAAGAAATAGTGGAAAGTCTCCGTGGAACACGGAAAATAATGTGGTATGGAAGTTCATTTTATTACAAAGTTGATATGGTTTGAGCATGAAATCATAGATGCTAATAACAACAATAGTATTCCACAGGTAAGTGATACAATTAGGAAAATAAAAGTAAAAGAAAATGGCAAGGAAAAAGGAAGAAATAGCTACAAAATGCAACCGCTGCTGAAAAGGGTGCAAGCTCTCTTAGCGGAGACCTAAATCTGTGAGCAAACATCGAAAAAGTCTCAAAACGAAACGATATTTGTCAAGATATTCGAAGTAAGAGGTTGTAGAAATGAAGCTAATGTGGTTGGAAGAAGCGAAAAAGTACGAATGGGCAGAAAAGAGTGAAGGTTCGCTCTTTCGGCCAACTCCTTAATAAACACTGAGAAGTGGGTAAAGGAACATAATATTGAACATTATATCTGTCGTAAGTATAAAGTGAGAAAGATATGCTGTCCAACTCCTTAATACAGTATAGAATCAGGTTATTCAAATTTTAATTTCAGTTGGGATTAAATTTAATGAAAATAATACATCGTCAGTGTTTTGTTGTTCTTCCTAGGGGACTCTGGCAATCTGTTATTGTTTCATCCTGTTTCTTTATAGTAATTGGAAACTCCACGGCCTTCTTTATTGTGTCAATATTAACTTTCACTCCGCTCCAAGATTGCTCCAGATATTGACTCAGTTTCAGAACAAAAGGCAGCGCCCCGCAACCGGTGTGCCGTGAGCCGTTCTCAGGTGTGCCGCAGTCAAAATAAATGTAGCTACCTATTTTATTTACATTTTAAAGTATATTTTATACTCTTCTTCTCAATAATTTCCAACTTTTATCTCTATATTTCATTAATTATTAAATATCTACTTGTTGCATACATGGGATTTTGATATGTTGAACATCTTGAGAATTGTCATGATTAGAAGTTTCGGAGACTTAAACATTACCACCTAATGGTGAACGTTGTTAACGTAAAGTGATCACACTAAGCCAGCTTTCGAAATAACAGTAGAAGACGGTCGTAAGCCCGTAGTAATTTGTTCGATTTAAAATTCGAACATCAGTAATGAATTATTAGTCATTAGTTGTTACATATATTTTATACACAGCTTTCCCGACTGACGTTATCTTGTCCTTGCTATGAAAATTGATTTTAAATTAGTATATAATAATAAATTAATATTCTTTTTAACCAATACAATTCTGACTGATTCATCTGTTTTAGCGATGTTTGCAGGGCACAATATCCTGTCAATCGCACGAACTATTAACCAACCGAAAGTTGGTCTCAAATGCAAAAATTCAGAAATGTTTAGTTTTATTTAATTTAATGTTCCACGCAACTTTCTTAATATTTTCATCATAAATATTTTCTACCTACAATAATATATAAAATGTATAGATTAGAATATTTGTCAAATGTTTTTTCCCGTGCCTTTATTTTCCTGTACATGTTATTGCTGTTGGAATATTAAAAAAGTGCATTTCTCTAGTTATAGTTAGTTGGAAAAAATAGATTGAATGAAAATCAGCTTATTTAAAAGACGTTGCTTCAATAATATGGTTCGTATCAATTGCGTTGGATTGGAAGACCCTTCACATAAGCACCTATGTAAAAAAGGCTATCTCGGACATAATTCCGTTAAAAAAGTTGCTACGGACGAATGTATATCCATCCCCCGTTGCGAATGAAATGCCAATAAGAAGAAAATAAAAACTTATGGCTACAACTGCTATGATTTGTTTATCCATTTAATAGCTTTATAGCTTTTGGTGTGCCGCGAAATTATTATAGAAAGAATTTTGGAGTGCCGTAGGTGAGAAAAGGTTGCGAAGCACTGACAAAAGGGCCGATGAGTTTTCATAATTTTTGTGACGTTTTTCCGAGCAATTGTTGTTGTTTCAAAACTTTTTGGAACTTTATTGTTAAGTTTTTTGTAGACAATGTAAATAAAAAAACATTTTTGATATTTCTGAATAGCCCTTTTTACGTTTTGAAATATTCAAGATTTTTGTTACATAAAACTGTTATAAAAACAATAAATCAAATCACAATATTATACAACAGTTATAAACTCTTTTTAACCATACACATTTTGTGCAATCAAAATTAAAAATACGTGCATTTTTAAATATGTTGAACCTAATATTGTAGATGTGCCTATATAGATGTGCGTACCAAACTTTTTTTTTTCTTTTTTGGCATTTCGTCCACAAGGGGTATGTTTTGGCCAAGAACCTTTCCAGTTAGTTTTAAAGTAGGTACTAATACTATTAATAAAAAAACTTGATGTCTTTGAATTTGCTTAGTTGGATTCGAATTTCAAAATTCAATCATAAAGTTGGTTCGTTTAAATTCGCATCTAACAGACTTGTCTATTTCATGCAATCTGATAACCTATGCACTCCACGATCACCGTATTAATTACCTAGTTCGTGAAATAACTGTTGTCATTTCGTATGTCAATCATAATAATTAATGAGGTCCACGGAGGTCCTCATTCGAATGTGCGATCTGTCATAGGCTTCGTCTATTAATGTCTAGAAACATGATTATAGATTCCAGCAAATTGTGTTAAATTTCATTATACCTGCAAGTTGTAATAATACAAAGTAGGTACCTACTGAAGATATAAAAAATTATTTATTGACAGTTTAAAAAGTTGGTAATTTTCGAAAAAAAAAAAAAAAATTTGAAAATCGAACGCTGTTATTAGCCAAGGTATCAACAATGTAATATTTTTTTGGATAGGTTAAAAACGATTGTTTTTTATATTTGAATAAAGAATAATTCATTTTATTTCAATATAAAAACAAATCCGAAGTCTCAAAAAATAAAAAAAAAGTCATATTAAGTTTGGGTTTTAAAGAAAAATTATTGAGTTTCGTACTTGCACACATTGAGTTAACTTTTTAACATGATTCCCTGATACCATCCGAATGAATTTTACAACCCTTATTCTCCATAAAAATAGTATTAGTTTTCAAGATAACTTGTAGAAAAAAAATGGGAAAATTTTCATGGGTCTTGAAATTTCGTGGATAATTTTAGCTTGGAATTTTTTTTTAAAATACTTCATATTTAAAAAAAATAACTATCGGGTGCTGGCTCAAAATGATATTACAAATCTATATAATTATTAAGTATATTACGTATATTACCGATTATAAAAAAAAAAATAGAAAATAAATAATAATAATATTTGGAAATAAAAATTAAAAAAAGGTAAAACGTTTAAAATTTAATAAGTTGACTTTTTCAATATTATTTTTTTTTGTTAGGTTTACAATAAGACTTCTTCTAAGCAAAAAGTAAATGGCGTAACGACGCCACGTACCGTTTAAAAAATAATATAATTTTCATGATGTTATGTCCCAATATCGAAGAAAGTGCCCACTTCACAGCAAGAAGATTCTTTGTAACATTAGATCTTCACGTACCTGCTGGAAGAATTGGGAATATGAAATGCGATAACGGTAATACAATATGAAATGCTTTTCGTCTTTATAACATACCTATCCGTAATTTATTTAGTTGAAATATTCGGCAGAAGATAAATTGAACACAATCTTTTTCGAACTGGATGTTCACCCCGTTTCAATTGGAAACGTTCTATTTTTGTTTGGAATCTTTTTGATTTGGAAAATGTCCAATTTGAAGTTAAAAAAAAAAACACTTATCAATCAATGGATTGCAATATTTTTTTTTTTTTTAAATATACAATAATTGAATCTGTGCTCACTCAAAGTGACCATAAATACAGTAGCATAGTAAGCTAATTAAAGCTCGTGTCGTGAAAGAGTAAGATGGTCGACACCTGGGATCGAACCTCCAGTACGAAAGTCGGCTTCGTAACCGTCAGGCTAACAACCACTTCAAAAAATGGAGAAACCTAATTTAGAAATATGTAGGGATGTACCAAAGTATCCAAATTTCACTAGCTTACTCTTTAAGTTCCTATGGAGATTCAGGGAAACATAAAAAAATGATCTAAAGATGTCCGTTTAAGATCCACACTATGATACGCATACAGGCTTAGGGTCTGTACACATCTGAACACGGGCGGTAAGGTAACCAATGTCACGTTGTGTGTATCATATCAAAATACCATAGTACCTACACGGTTCGTGACTAACCATGCACCGCGAACAACAGCGTACCATGGAAATTTGATACGTTGCATGCAACGTTACATTGGTTATGTTACTGCGCGTGTTCAGATATGTACAAACCATTAGGCACTGTCCTAGCTGGTCGCATGATCGCACGATCGTGCGATTGCGATGATTGCATGAACGCGGTTAAAACATGGAACATTGTATCAACGTGTCCTAACTGGGCAGAAGGACAGACGTAAATTCGATCGTCCGATCGGTGCCTTGTTTGAAATGATCGCGCGTCGCTTGTATCGCTCTGTTGTATATCGATAATAAATACGACACCTACTTGCCAAAAGTTTTTACTTACTAACATTCATATTTATTTGTTTGCGTTGTCAAGGAAAGTGGACGCGCAATCATACGATGGCAGTTAGGACACACAATTTTTCATCGTGCGATCACAAATTTGTTTATGCGTTCATGCGATAATGCGACCAGCTAGGACAGGGCCTTAGAGTTATGGCAATGAGATAAAATTTTATTATTTCCAGCTAACAAAGTTCAGCCTTTTTATTAGATAGGTCACCAACTATTGATACAGTCAGTTAATTATCCGCAAAACGCAAACAAAAGAGTCATTATAAAATAATAACATCACGTAACAGTATTTTGCTTATTAATTTGGTTAGAACATGTTGCCCACAAACACCATTCACAATTGCCCTCTGATTGAAATTACAAATTACCCTTTCAACTCCAATATCCGGCTATTCCGTATCACCTCTCGTTTATCTCTGCACAAATAATAATAAGGGTACAGTTGGTGATCAGTTATCTAACAAATCGGACTGTGAACAATTCGGACAACGAACAGATCAGACAATGAAAGATTCGGACAACGAACAGATCAGACAGTGAACTATTCAGACAACCAAAACTCTGAATTCTATAACAAGAGAATATTTTCTATGGTAAAATGACTCTCCATTGACTACCTCAAGATCGCCATTTTCGATTGCCCATTCATTTCGCCACATATATGTTCATTGGCACTTAAAATTTGAGTAGACAACCTTTCCCAGTCACGGGAATGTATTTGATGCAGAAGGCACAACATAGAGAGTTTTGGAAAAATGAAAGATACCTTTTTCTAACAGTGGAAAGAAAGCTAAGGAATAAGTAAAGTTAGCAAGTAAGCACGTCTCTCTCGAAAGTAAGATAGTTTCACCTTTTCTGAAGATTTTTATCTGTTATGAAGAGGAATGTGTGGGGATCTCGCTCAGATACAAGAGGAGAGAAGAGTGGATCCAAGGGTGAGAAGGATCGCTTTCAAAGCACAAACCACAGAGAGAGATGGTGCCTAAGATTATGGTACATCAAAAAATGGATTCGATTAACTGTTGCTAGTTTCGGAAAAGGGTACTTGGTTCATTTTAACAGATCTACAAATACAAACATGAATCTTGAATTTGTACCACTACACATTTTTTATTACTATAAACTAGTTTTCCAGAGCGACTGTTCCTCCCTTACTCAGACGGATAAAGACTTTTGTCCATGTCCTAGATTATTAAAAATATGTGGAAGTACATACAAATCGAAGATCCGTGTTTTCATTTTTATGGCGGTATATTAAGGAAGAAGAAATAAACATTTTTGAATGCTTAATATCATCAGCAATTAAAACACGTGTGAGATTATTTGGAAAGAACTAATTTAATACAGCTATAAATCGTTGAACGGATTTTTTAACGAATTATGTTCGCAAACCGGTAATCTAATGTACCGTTATCTGTATTACATGCCACTATCACGGCTTTGTTGTGATTTCAATAGCGTTAAACGAACTACAGGAACGGATGTATTTGGGAGAAGAACAACGCAGGATATATTTGGAAAACCGCATTTTATTTATAAATTCGTATTTGGGCTGGTCTTATTATCTATTAGCTTAACCAAAAATAATTTTATTCGGATTTCAGAAATATTTTTGTTAAGCGTCGAGCTCGTTATAAGTTTAACCAAATATTAATAATAATAATGATTGATTGATTACAAAAAAGCATATGATTCAGTCCCACATTCTTGGCTAATAAAAGTTTTGGAAATATATAAAATTAACAACGAACTCGTAGAATTTCTAAAATTTTTGATGTCAAAATGGAGAACAAAAATATCTGTTTCTCAACCTTCTGGAAAATATATTATTATTATCGATTCAATCCATATAAATAGAGGTATTTTTCAAGGAGATAATCTAAGTCCGCTTTGGTTCTGCTTAGCTCTAAATCCACTGAGTAAATTATTGGAATCCTCAAATTGTGGCTATGAATTATAAAGGTCTGGTATTAAATTTAGTCATTTACTTTATATGGACGATTTAAAATTATTTGGTAAAAATTTAGTTGAATTAGAAAAATTAATCAAAATTACAAAAAAATTTAGTGATGATATAAAAATGGAATTTGGCTTAGAAAAAGTGCAAAAATTAATGTTCAAAAAGGAATAATCCGAAACAGTCATCAAAAAAATTCTTAATCTGTTACAAACATTCCTCTTTTAGATAATCAAAATTACAAATATCTTGGCTTTCAACAAAATCTAGTTTTTGACCACAAAATTATTAAAAATGAATTTATTAAACGATTAAAAAAAGTTTTGAAAAGTTTTCTCTCCGAGAGAAATAAAATTATGGCCATTAATTCATGGGTTATACCGAAAATATTGTATTCTTTTGGAATCATTAAGTGGAACCAAACGGAATTAGACAGGATAGATTTAAGGGTGCGTGGTTTGCTCACACAATACAGGATGCATCACCCAAGATGTTCCTTGATGAGACTATATTTACCAAGGAAGATAGGTGGTAGAGGCATGTTAAACATCAAAAACATGAATAACAAAGAAATAAACCTCCTCCAGTCTTACTTTATCTCATCAAGGAATAAATTGGGTTATGAAGACCTCATTGCGTGTGATTTGAAGTACACACCCTTAAATTTATCAAATCCTGTTTCGCCACCGATAATTGGGGTACAAGATCGGGTTGATATATGGAAAGGCAAGTCTCTCCACGGTCGATTCTTCGAAACTTTAAATTCATCTCATGTAAGTCTTGAAGATTCGACTGGATGGTTGAGGTTTGGTGAACTATTTAGCGAAACAGAAGGTTTTGTCTGTGCAATACAAGACCAGGTCATCGTAACTAACAATTCATCGCAATAACAACAAATATATTATTAAAACACCTGATATAATTGATAAATGTCGTGCATGTGGCCAAACGGGAGAAACACTCAGACATATTTTGTCTGGGTGTTCTCTCCTGTGTGGTTCTGAGTATCTGCACAGACATAACGATGTGGCTAAAATAGTTCATCAAAAACTTGCCTTGAAATATAGTTTACTCGATTTTGAAGTACTTTATTACAGGTACACCCCGATTTCGGTAATGCAAAACAATAATACAGTTATATTGGGATATACCAATACAAAATGACCGAACGATTAACGCAAATCGTCCGGACATTGTATTGGTTGATCGTAGGAACGGGATAACGTATCTCGTGGATATCACTGTACCGTATGACGAAAATTTGAAAAAAGCCGAGCAAGACAAGATAATTAAATATCTTGATCTTGCTCACGAAATCAAGGATATGTGGCATACACCAACCACCCACATAATACCTATAGTGATATCGACGAATGGAGTTATTCCTAAGTCTCTTAAAGACAATCTAGGGAAACTTGGCATCTGTTGTGGTCTCAGATATGCCATCCAAAAGGCAGTTCTGTTGTCCTCATGTAGGATGTTAAGAAGGTTCCTTTCTCTGTAGTTCGAAGATCTCTCATGATTGCATTACATCGTGATGTATCATGAGAGATAATACCGATATTTTTATATTTAGTATATAGCATTGTATTTAATTTTAATTTATTTTTATTATTAATTTTACAATGATGTATACTTCATATGATATATTGTGATTTAATGAATAAATGATTTGAAATAATAATAATAATAATAAACACTTTATTGGTAAAATAATAAACAAAAATTGGCGGGCTTATTAATATTCACAATTATTATTTATTTATTCATTCAATAAACATACAAAAGGAATTTTACAAAAATGTAAGCATGCAAATTATAAAAAAAAACCTAAGTTGATTGATATTTCGTTCATATGTTCACATCTTGGAACAGAAAACCTACGAAAAATCTTCAGTCAGAGATGGAGAACACTGGCGCATTCGGTTTAAATGCGAACTTTATGAATGGTATGATGTTGTCAACGCCGAAAAATTCTATAGCTCAGCTGACTCCGCTGGCTGGACCATGTTCAAAGATCGAGGAAGAAGAGGAGCATTAGAAGGCCCAGACTGAGACGGCTGGACGGAGTGGAGAGAGACCTCAATCTGCTGAAGTTGGACGATTGTGCGGAGCATGGCGGAAGACAGGGAGGCATGGAGAAATCTTCTGAAGGCCAAGACCTACACTGGGTTGTAGCACCACGGATATATGAATGTATACAGTGTATGTATTTTGGTATACATAATAGGTATATTTGACAAATAATCTAACTAACTCTTCCTTTTACAGTTTTACACCCCACTCAGGGGCATAGAGAGGCAACAAGAGCACTCAATTGTGCTCCTTCTTGCGCAATGTTTATGATCTCCTCCCACACCATGTGCAAATCCCTCAGCTCTGCTTCGAAGGAGTAGAACATTTCATTTTAAATGTATATTTCATATCTTTCTTATTCATTTATTCAACTTTTTATTAGTTATTCTGTTAGCCGGAGCGGAGAAGAATCCAATAAATCAATCGTCGAAAGAATCTGTTCGGCCGATCTCGAGTTTTAAGTGTTCGCACTAACCCGACTTTCATTTATATAGTAGATAATAGTGAAATCAACATCAAAATAATAGTGAATGTTAAAAATGTAAATTATTATCAAAAAGGCCTCCATTTGAGAAATATTTAATACAAATGAAAGTCGGATTAGTGCGAATCGAGATCGGCCGAACAGATTCTTTCGACGATTGATTTATTGGATTCTTCTCCGCTCCGGATAACAGAATAACTAATAAAAAGTACAAAAAGGATAAGAAATAATATAAAATATAATATTAAAGTTAGTATGGAACGGAATTCCTGCGACGCCAACGCCATCTATGAAAATTTCAATAGCAATAAAATTATTGTTTACCTGACAGCCATTGACTTTAAAAAAATTGGTACCCAGATTTTTTATGCAATTTTTTTGGAGATTTCAGAAAGAATTTTTTAACATTCAAACATATTACAAACATCAACGTATTTTTGTATAAATTACAAATTTTAAATCAATTTTCATAGTAAGAACTACAGGACGTCAGTCGGGAAAGCTAGTTTTATAATAAAATTACGCGTACATTTATTACAAAATCAAACAAAACAGTTATATGATAAAAAATATACTAAGAAATGTTGTAGTATATTATTGATGCTATAAATTTCAAAAAGAGGAAGATAGACGCTATCGGATAAGGAAAATTATTGTTAAAAACCATTCTATGTCCCGATAGTCAACCCGAAAGATCTCAAACAATTCATGACAATGTGAAAGGTTTCTTTTTTTTAGTACTGCACTTATTTTCGAGTGATTCGGCAGATTTTTTGTCATGTTACGCAGTTAATACAGCGAAATAAATTGGTTGTTTCCTTTCGATTGCTCATCTTCAGGTGAACACAATCACTCATATTATGAAGTTTATAAGTTGAAAAATAAAGTCGCACCTTTTTTTCGATGCAAACTTTGGATTTCGTAAACCCACTTACTATAAACCTTTTGTTATTTCTTTCAAACAAGATTCTATTTCCTTTATTGTCAAAATTTGCATGATGGCGTGTTGAATCGAACAAAACACTATCTATGAATTGATTTTCGATGAACTCGTCGTGAATCGATCTTGCATATAGCCTTGCATTTAGATTGCAAAATAATAAATGTAAAATGATATTTTATTTCAATAAAGATATTTTGTAATGTTTCCAAATGGGACAATTGGTCCATTAACACTGCAACATAGATGATAGGTAGTGTTTTGTTCGATTCAACACGCCATCATGCAAATTTTGACAGATTCACGACGAGTTCATCGAAAATCAATAAATCGAAAATCAATTCATCGAAAACGAGTTCATCGAAAATCAATTCATCGAAAACCAATATTTTGAAGATATTTTAGAGAAATTGTTTATGACCTATCTATAAATTAAAGATGGCGGCGATTTTGACATACGTTGGATTTTTTTTTTATATATTATAATTTTATTTTATATCATAGGCATATGAACAGGTTATTTACAAATTAATTACCGTGTTTTCACTTGGATCCAAATCTTAAATCCAAACAATTGATGCACAATGCAATCCTGATTCCATCCATGATGTATGGGAGTGAAACTTGGACATGGACGAAAAATCTGAGATCACTGCGTAGGATATGCGGAAAGAGACTGATTGATAAGGTGAGGAATGATAAAATGAGAAAGGAATGCGGAGTGGATGTTAGCATTGTGACTAGAATGAAAGTGAATAAATTAAGGTGGTTTGGGCATGTAGAGAGAATGAACGAAGATAGAATGACTAAAAGGATATATAAATCTGAAAGAATGGGTGCACGCAGACGTGGCCGACCTCGAATGACATGGTCCGATCAAATCGGTGCCGTCTTAGAGGAGGGCCAAGTCAGGAGCAAAAGGAATAGAAGAGCATGTATGCGGAATGTAATGCGTTTGGAGGAAGCGAAATAGGTTTGTATGGATAGGAAGGAATGGAAGTCCGTACTCTCTGCCTACCCCCTTCGGGAAACGGCGTGATGGTAAAAAAAACAAAAGTTTTCACTTGGAGAGGTATGGGAGGTATGCCTAACCTATTCAATTGATGGAATATACAATAACCTCGAAATTATTAGGAGTGACTAAACTGAAGTTTTACCAATTTTTTTTTTTTTTTTTTTTTTTTAATTAATCTGTGCTCACTCAAAGTGAACACAAATACACTCCTTGACTCTTTCATAGTAAGCGACCGAAAGCTTGTGTCGTGAAAGAGGAAGATGGTCGGCACCCGGGATCGAACCACGACGTCCGCAGTACGAAAGCCGGCGTTGTAACCGCTGGGTCACCAACCACATATATGATATATGAGTTTTTTATGCCTTCGAAAACCCAGATATTTTATCACTTTTTTGGATTTTTCTTTTTGAGTTTGTTTGTTTGTTTGGTTGGTTGGTTGTTTGTTTGTTTGTTTGTTTATTTATTTATTTATATATATATATATATATATATATATATATATATATATATATATATATATATATATATATATATATATATATATATATATATATATATATATATTATATATATATATGAAGCGTACGCGAAACGTTTTGGGTACTCCGTGTACTCAGGTTGGCTCTGAAAAGAGCCGTTGGTCGCCCGACGTTTCGATTGGATTCCACCAATCATCATCTGGGGCAGATGGGAAGCCGCTGGGAAGCAGATTTATTTATGTATTTATTTATTTATCTATCTATCATCTATTTATTTATTTATTTATTTATTTATTTATTTATTTATTTATTTATTTATTTATTTATTTATTTATTTATTTATTTATTTATTTATTTATTTATTTATTTATTTATTTATTTATTTATTTATTTATTTATTTATTTATTTATTTATTTATTTATTTATTTATTTATTTATTTATTTATTTATTTATTTATTTATTTATTTATTTATTTATTTATTTATTTATTTATTTATTTATTTATTTATTTATTTCACTTTTCTTTGTTATCAACTACAAATATCAATAGATAATTATCGGTAAAATGTGAATTATCGACGACAAATAACAAAATACGCTTTTCGACGAAAAGCTGATATCGATACAAAAAAAAAAACAAAGAAAAGTGATAGATTAAAATAAATATCGCATACTTTGAAAGTGTGTGATATTTTATCGCACGATATGAAAATAGTCCCATTTTCTAAATTGAAGTCCAAATATTTCAACACATGAGTTTGGTTAACAAAACGGCTGTCTCTCAAATATCTTCAAAATATTTATTTTCCATGAATTGGTGATTCGATGAATTGATCATTCGATGAATTGATTTTCAATGAATTGATTTTCGATGAACTCGTCGGTTACCGCAAAATCATACCTCGCATGGCTATGGAAGATCAGCATAACTGCTTCTCTTACCTATCCTCTATCTATATGACCTATTTGCTGACAGGAGGCTGAAAGAGCCCTTTTCACTTTTTCATCCTCGCCAATTAATTATGATTCTGTTATGTTTCGCTTAAATTATTTCATTTGTTGAAAACTTTTTCGTGTGAAAGACTTTGCTTTATCTTTGATTTATTTTTGCGTTTGTTTTGTTTCTTTTTAGTATTAATTGTATTTTTTTTACTCCAAGTGCTCTAAAGAAGCCTATGGACGAGAGTTGAAAAAATATGCATGTACCAAATTAAAATATTTTAAAATACCTAACAAAAACTATATTTGAACAAAAAATATATAAGAATTTTTAATATATGATGACGTAACGCGAAACAACCATTTATTTTATTTATTCTGATGTCATCCTCTCAACTGAAGGACAATATTAAAAAAGTGCACTATCCCAAATGGGAACATTGGTACCAAGGACATAAATCTAGGAGTGAATTTAACTAGAAATAACCAAAACCGATCGGGTTGCCTGTTGTATAAAATGAAAAAGCTCTACGTAGGAGGTTCCGGATGCTGAGTGCGACCAGACAACTAACAATGAACATCAATATTGATGACATAGCTATCAGGTGTCGGCATTCAAATGCCGTAATAATAATTGAAACATCCTCTTGTTACGTCATGTTTTATCTTTTTGTCTCGAAAACTAACAAAAATATAAATAAACGAATAATGAGTATTGATTTTCAATGTTTTAATACATTATATTACTGTTAATGGTTAAGATATAATATTAGAAATTTTTAGCACAACAACCTTTTATGAATCTTCTAATACGTATACTTCCATCTTATTTTGTTAACGGTAGAAGATGGACAGTAAATTCTATATAATGTGAAAAAGATGCTTATAATAAAGAAAGATACAGTAGAAAAATATGCATATGTAGTTATGGATAATAAAACAATAGAAGCTGTTGAGGAATATATTTATCTCGGACATAAAATCAAATTAGGGAAAGAAAACCAAATAGCAGAAATCCCCAAGAGAATAGGACTAGGATGGGCAGCCTTCGGAAAAATGAAGGATATACTAAAAAATAAAGATATTATACTAATGAATCTGAAAAGAAGGGTATATGAACAATGTATCCTCCCCGTAATCACCTATGGCCTGGAAACCATTACGCTCACTGCCAATACTGTACATAAAATATTAAAATGCACACAAAGGTCCACGGAAAGGCAGATGTTAGGCGTGAGTCTAAAACATGGGTCGGCAACCTGCGGAGTTATCTTGGTGCGGCCCGCAAGATTCTCGCCGCAACGCACAAATTTATATTTTTTTATCGAATTTAAAGAAAAACCGCTATGTTTAATCTGTCAAAAGAGTATTTCCGTAGTAAATGAATATAACCTGAAGCGACATAATGATATTGAGCACGAAACTAAATTAATGAAGTTTTATTTTTAAAACTAAAATATTTGTACATAAATATTGTAGGTAGGTATACCTACCTACTGCAAGTGCGGCCCGCACTGATCCCCATGGTAAATATTTGGCCCTTTTACAACAAAAGGTTGCCGACCCATGGTCTAAAAGACAAAATAAGAAACGAAGAAATAAGACGCAGAACTAAAGTCATAGACATCATAGACCTTGTTGCTAAACAGAAATGGCAGTGGGCGGGACATGTCGCCAGACAGGGAACGGAGCGACGGGCATCCAGAATCCTGAAATGGAGCCCGTGGGATAAAAAAAGAGGAGTGGGCCGACCCCAAAAAAGATGGGCCGATGATATTATCCCAGTCGCGGGTAGAGGGTGGATAAGAAAAGCCCAGGATAGAGGAGAGTGGAAAGGAATGGAAGAGGCATATATCCAGCAGTGGAGAGATGGCTGAGGAAGAAGTAGTTATGTTATATTAAATTAAAATTATAACAGTGTTCTTTTAGTGTTTCAAAGATTAGGTATAAATAAATGAATTCTCATAGGGAAAAGGGTGAAACATGTCTTACAGATCTTACCATAATAATTCAGTAGGTAAAATTTGGTTTAAACGGGTTCTTTTCTTTCAACAATATATACAATAAGTTAACGGATTTCATATGTGGTTAATTTTCTACGACACCGCTATCTCTTGGATTTTTTAAAAAGTAAAGCGATTATAAAAGAATAATTGTTTTGATTTCAAACTTACATATGAGCCATCGATGTTACGCATCCGAATCAACACTAACTATTACATAGTGCAATAAATTATTAGCTAAATTTAATTATGTTTTAATGTCGTAAATTACATTTTATTCATGTAATAAGTCAAAATTATTTTTTTATTCTGGGTTAGGTCGAAGGTCGACGGGTGGGTCAGCTAGTTTTAAAATAAAGTCTTTTTTCATTTAAGACTCACGGACAAAAAAATATTTAAAATGTTTTTGCTGACGGGGTCCCTACATATTTTTTAACATTGGGTATCATTTGTTCGAACAGCATCAAATTGTGAGCCAAAAAGTTATTATTATATTTGCATGAAAACGATGTTTAAAAATCAAACATTTGTATACTTATAATAATTAATCATTGATAAACAAAAAATCAGCGAAACTACATAGTTGATCGAGTTTTTTTGCAGTTCATATAAATTTATTACTCTAATAAAATGAAATTGAAAAAAAAAACGCAAAAATTTTGATCTGTCCGAAAGTTGAATTCAGGACTAGCAGAAGTAGAAGTAGGGGTCTTAAAAAACAAAGCTATTGAGATGAGTCAATGCGCGTCATGGTTTCAGCCTTGAAAAATAGCAAGTTTTATAATAATAATTATATTTTTGAAATCAATTTGTAGTCATTCAAAGTGAACACAAATCCTCTTCGACTCTTATATTTATATTCTTGGTAAATATATTTGATAAATAATCACCAATTTCATCTGAGTTTGTGAAAAAAATGTGTGCCTTTGATTTTTCCCGATTGTTCAAACATATATTGGAAAAAAGTGCACAGTTCTTTGTATGCAAATCTGTGATCGGTTAAATGCACCTAAGATTAGGTACTTATATCTATCAGTCTCAAGGAGTTGTTGAAATCGTAAGTCACTGTACGTAGATACTTGAAGGGGATTGTGTGCTGGTTGTGAAAGAACAGTAGATACCTCTGACAGGTGTCTGCTTGCAAGAGTATACCGCATGCGCATCCTTAACTTTGTACTTTACGCTAGCACCAACAGATTCTTCCCAACATTAGTGGCAGTTTGGCTGTCCTTGTAATCCAACGTCACCCTCACCGAACGACGTCGCGGCGCGAACCTTTTTCACATTCGTCGATGCAACTTTTCCACAAAGTTTTCTTCGGAAAACTTTATTATGAAAATCTAACATAACTCTCAAAACAACAAGTATTTATTTAAAATATATTATAACATACAAAAATCTACATCATTTATGAATATAACACATCACAACTTTTAAAATCGTAGAAAAATACTATCTGTTGCTTCTTTACCAAAATATTCTTAAAAAATATGAGATATAATTTGAACATTTTAATTTGAATAAAAACATATACAATTTTTGATTTTTCTATCTAATTCATAGTAGCTAGAAAAAATTACGAGTCCACAAAAGGGTAAGTTATATAAAACTTATATCAAATAATTATTTTTTCATTACGTATTTTCAACAAAAAGTATTTCAATATGATGATTTCAAAAACGGTAGGTATTTCATATACGAATTTTCTCCTCGTGAATACTCTTAATTAAATTGAAACTTGTTATAAGCATGCCTTATAATTTAGAGGGTCTTCTTAAGTAATGGGATACTACAAAATAACACTTATAAATAAATAAGTCAGAGTTATCTACCAAAAAAAAAATTAACATAAATTTTAAATAAAATATTATTAAGTTACTTCAAAATCCGTTTGCGATATTTTCACCACTTTTTCATGAGATTCTATATGCTTACCTAATTATAATATAACAATGACATATCCACGTATATACTCATTTTTAATTAAACATCTCTTTGATGGTTAGGAATATGAAAGCCTATGTACTGGTTTGATACTGTTACACACGAAATATTATGAAGTACTAAACTAATTAAGATAAAAATCATCAAAGGTGATTAAAATTTAAGTGTTTTAACATATTTTAATATTAAAATATATTAATTTTACATTTATACGTAGAATTAAAACAAATTATGTGATAATAATAAAAAAAAGTTTACTTACCCTGCTCGATTGCCTCGTACATATTATATTGGAACGAAATTATTGTTTTTTTTTTAAGATGTAACGGGACCATAATATAGAATTTCTAGTTGTCTATAAATTTTGTTTTAATAATATAGTGATTTCTCTTTCAATTTCGTTTTCCGTTTCAATTCAACAAGAATATGTGGTTCTTAGGAAAAAAAAAACACAAATCTACTTTCAATTTCACCCCTTAGATTAGATATGCCACATTTTAAATTTATTTATTTATATGTAGGTAAATACCCAGTTGGAAAGAAAGTAGTCCGGGGTGTGTTTGGTAGTCCCAGTTCAAAAAATATTAAATTGCTTACTAATAATTAACTTTTGAATAAAATAAAAAAAAAAAACATTATTTTTTGCAAGTAAGTGCTTAGTATTGTAAAATCGAACATTTTTATTTTAAAATACCTATTGACAAACACATAAGCAAGAAATAAGCCTTGGTCGCCTGGACCCATCAGTAAAGGTGGGAATAACGGCTTAAATTAAAAAACTTTAAAGCAGTTTCGTTAAATGTTAATAACGTTATTTTTAAAAGCATAAAGCTTTTTTATTTCACAAAACTAAATGAAGATCATTCCGAAAATTTAGTATCTGGAAAGTTAAAAATTTCCTAAAAAAAGTTTACATTTTCCTATATGATTGCTTAATATTAGCGTGACTATTATTTTTGTAATATTTATGTACATATATCGTTTAATATGAATAAGTTGGAGGCGTTATTTTTACTATTTTTATCAGTTAGGTATCGTTATAATGCCCATCTCTAGTCATCAGCTGGTGTCTCCCCTGTCGTGACCATAAAAATTACGCAAATTCGAGTGCAATGGAGAGCTCTTGGTGCATGTCTCCCTATGCCCCTGAGTAGAGTTAAAAGGACGAAAAGATAGATAGATAGATTATAACAAACATTACTATACATAAATCATTTTCGTCAGCTTTTATAGCCGGAGCACAGATTTATACCCTATTATTTAGCTTTCCCGACAGACGTTGTCCTGTAAACCCTGTGGTCATAACCAGAGGTAGCCCGTTCATTGTGCACTGCGCCTCCAGAAACAAAAATAAACTCACAAAATTATAACATTAAAATATTAATTCTAAAACGTCCATGTTTCATTCGTATTTAAAGCTCAGACGGGATCAACGCGAGAATATAATAATATCCGCGCAATTTGGTTGATTTTTTATGAAGAATTTCTAAAACGCCCGAAACGGTGGAGTAAGTGAAATGGGCTACTGTTATAATGGACAATTACGTATGCGAGAATGAGAGGGTGCAGGTGCAGAAGACAATAATTTTGTTGTTTGATTTTTTCAAAGATGGCGTCACATGCAATTCTTTCCATACTAACTTTAATATTATATTTTATATTATTTCTTATACATTTTTTCAACTTTTTAATAGTTATTCCAATAAATAACATACATCGGAAGAATCTGTTGAGCCGATCTCGAGTTATATAAGTGTTCGCACTAACCCGACTATAATAGAGATGTCGCATTTTTCATTAAAAATATTTAACTATGCAACTAACTATCGTTGTTTAAAACGTTTCGAAACGTCAGTTGTTAATCGTCTAAACTAAACTCTAAAGGCACTCCTAAAAAGTATATAATAATAATATAAAGCCTTTATTGAAAAAAATACACAATTAAATATATTTAAAAAAACATGCTTACAAATAATTGACAACTAAATATATTCTTATACAAGATATCTCCCGAAAATGAGTTGACACTCGTGCTTTGGGAGGGATAATGGGGACAGGAGGGATGATACAGAATAAAATGTTCGATTGTTTGGGCCGAAGGTGCTTGGTGGTATTTATTAATTGTATTAGAAATGAAAAAAACGAGTCTAAATTTTGTAATACCACGTTTTTTTGTAATATCAAATTTTGTAATACCAAGTATGTATAAATTTTGTAATGCCACATTTTTTTGTAATAACAAATTTTGTAATACCACGTTTACACACAAAAACGTGGTATTACAAAATTTAGACTCATTTTTTCATTTCTAATACAATACAGAATAAACCTACATTAAATTTTGGGAATGTTATAACGATACCAAAAAAAATTATTGACTGACATAGGAGGTACAGAATATTTTTCTGCATAAAAATTACAAGGAAAATAAGGTTATTTAGAGACACATGATACAAATCACTGGGTATCGATTTCTTATTGCTTGAACATAATACTTATTGGATCAATAGTAAAAACATGCATAATAACATTCCAATTTTGAAAATATGTGTACTAATAAAATAACAAAAAGAATACCTGATATTATCATATACCTCAAAGGAAATATGAGAGAAAGTGTGGTCGATCAAGAAGGATGTGGATCGATCACTTGGACTGCGACCTCTAGGAGGGCCGGTCAGACGTATAAGAAACAATATGAGCTGCGTTTTGAGTAGATCGAAAAATTCGAAGGCCTTTTTTACTGCCCACAAAACATACTACCATTGTGACCCCACTTACAGTCCTAAGGGAGGCAACACGAGCCCACCACCGCCCTCGATCTTTCGCGGATTCAATGGCACCATCCATCAGCTCTAGAGGGGTTCCCGTCTTACATGTATATGAAGGTATTGTTGTCGGGGGGTGGATAATGTTAATATCCTAGAGCCATTTAACGATTAGTTGCTAGTATAATATTTGTTTTGAGAAGAATCCAATAAATCAAACATTGAAAGAACCTGTTCAGACTTTCATTTATAAGTAACGTCCCGAAAGATACGCCCTGTTGAAGCTATTTTCTGAGACTCTCAGGGCAAATAGTTCATAAGTTTGGACGGGTACCTTACACATTAGGATAACCAATAATTGTCTCCCCACCTCTTCGGTGGTATACTCCAGTCTCCTGAGTGTTAGCCATACTTTTTTTTTTCAGGATTTTGTTTCGTATTTTGGCGAAAACTATCTGATCCGACCAGGAATAAATTCAGGAAACGCTTTTCCACAAATCGACGCATAGGGAACCAAACTGTCGTAAATTGAATTTCTCTCTCTAACTAATAAGTCTCACCAACTCCGCAGCCTTCGGCACACCAAACCATTCTGTCTCGGATTTTTTAGCCATGATGTTTTTTTACGCCCCACACCTCATCTTCCCCCTACATTTCCTTCCACGTATTTTAATAAATAATTTTTAGATTTTCCTTTTAGATGACGTGTGTTCTCAAGTTTTTTTTGTATAGTAAGAATGTGAGGATCCCTACAATGAAAGGAACCAGCCTACGTTCATATCAAATAACTCATTAATTTAGACATTTTCACCTGCGTGAAACCAGACACTGGATTTTGGTTAAGCAATAATTAATATCGGAATAAAGTTGTAAGACTTACGTTTCTTCACGACTCTGTTTTCGGAATTAATTCGGCTCTATTTTAACATGTTTCTATGCTAAATTACTTCCTTTAATTATGTACCTAAGTAATTAATAATGTAGGTATATCAACTTGATATTATGATTTTTACATGTTAGTAAATGAATATGTAAAAACCGGTTTATATTTTAAAATCATGATCCAATACGTATAATACATACCTACAATTATCTCTCCATTGCGCTCGATCTTGCGCAATGCTTATGACCTCTTCCATGGTGTCCATGTCCAAATCCCTCAGCGCTGCTTAGAAAGGGTGAAACACGGTATGGGAGAGGCTTCCTACTCTTCGGTACCCTGATGGGAGGAAGAACAGCGTTCTCCTCTTCCAGCTGTCATTCGAAAAAAACAAACAGTATAAGAATAGAAAAAAGTGGAAAGAAAAATAAAATGCGGTATAAAATTTAGATTTTGTATTATAATACTTGTCAATAGAATGAACAAACACAATATACCTAGCAATAATAATAATTATTATTAAATATAAATAAATAACACTCTTCTATACATAGGTGTCAGTATAGCCGGCGGAACTTAATGCTTGAAACATTCTCTACCAGTCAACCGGTCCCGTCCAATCTGAGACAGGATTCCAACCCCGAGTAGAAATTTCTGACCCGACCGGGAATCGAACCCGGGACCTCTTGATCAGAAGTCGGAGCCTTTGCCACTAGGCTACCGAGGTCGGCGTTATTATTCTATATGTTAAAAATATAGAAAAAAAGAAGTAAGTCAAACAATATAAAATTAAGTAAACAGAATAAATTAAATAAACCCTTAAAAAACGATAGATACATAATGAAATCACATTGTAATTTGCAAAAATATTTATTTTATAACAAAAAGATCTATCGTTAATTTAAAAGTATGTAAGTATGTGAACTTTTATTTAAATTTTATTGTAAGTGTGTAGGCACCTTTTCTTTATAACGAATATGTAACAACTAATGACTCTGAAAATTCATTACTGATGTTCAATTTTTAAATGGAAAAAGCGACTACGGGCTTACGACCGTCTCTTACTGTTATTTTGAAGGCTGGCTATGATCATTTTACCTCGCTCGCCATTAGGTGGTTATGTTTAAATCTCCGAAACTCCTAATCATGAAAATTCTCGACAAATCTCATGTATACAAAAAGTAGATATACAATAATTAATGAAATATAGAGATAAAAGTTGGAAATTATTGAGAAGAAGAGAGCATATTCATAGCATTTGAATCTGATATCTATTCATAGCATAGTCATAATCAGAGGTCATGCTTTTATCACGTATTTGAAGTATATTTTTTTCTTTTTCAGGTGCGTTTTTTATAAAGTTTATAAAAAAAATTATAAAAATAGAAACGTGTTTATTAAAAAAATAGGTTTAATGGTGATTCTGAGAGGTAGGTTATTAGGGTAACATAAACGTCGACAGAAACACGTAGTCGGATAAAATTACAGGAACACGTCTGTACGTATTAAGGGTATAGTGTGGACGCTTTACAATTTTCTGGTTTTCAAGTTGAAACAAACAATACCTTTGTGCGTTTATTGCCTTCACCCCTATCAGCACCTTTCAGCATGATATCTCCACATAATAATTATTATATAGGAATGCGCACACTCTATTTCAACCCCATACCGCAAAAATACCCGAATGTTAACTTTAAATCCTCTTTAAAACGAATTCCTTGTAAAAAGTTATTATAATATTATTATTGGTGATTAATTTGAAACGGGGAATCTACGTAGCTGCAAATTCCTGGGATATGGGTTCCGACCAATGTGTTTTGAATGTGAATTTTGTGCATTATTACGTAGGAGCTAGAGCGGCTTTCGGAGCAAAAAAGTCAACGAAGGGTACAGGATATAAAGGATGAATGTCAATTTTTATAGTTTTCAGACCGATAACGCCATTTCGTGTAAGTTTACATGACTTACATTTTAGTCTAATAAATCTCGACATAGAGGCTGTATTTAGTACGAAAAAAGAAAAAGAAAAAAAAACGCATAGGGATAAATAATGAATGTCACTTATATCCACCTAGAGAATGTTTTTCAAAACTTTTGACTGTTGATATCAGGACCCCTATTCTGTAGCAAGTGTAGGGTAGTTACTTGAAAAAAGTGACTATTAGGCGATACATTTTGTATGAAAAACGTCTATATGTGATTCTCATATTCGATACGTATAGACGTTTTTCATACAAAATGTATCGCCTAATAGTCACTTTTTTCAAGTGACTAACCCTACACTTGCTACAGAATAGGGGTACAGAACACTCTATAGTATCCTCGGAATGAACTGGCAGCCGGGGCCATAATATTTAGAGTTCCTAATCCCTTTTAAATGAATGTAAACAATACCAGTCGATTATGCCTTTTGTATTAGTTTATATTACTCCGACTGCCAGTTCATTTCGAGGATACTGTAGTCTAGTTCATAGATAATATAATAATCACCTCTCAATCACTCATTTGTGAGTGGAATAGCATAAAAAAAAATATTGCGATTGTGCAATTGTAAAAAACAGAAGTTTTTTTGGTGAAAAGCTGCTAATTATTACAATAGCTTTCTATTTAAAAAAGCATTATTTGCCATTTTTTCAATTTTTCATAATAATTATTGTAGTATTTTGGTATTTTTATTTCACTATCATTCATTATTAAAGTAAATTCAACTTATAATGATAATTTTCGTTTTTATTTCCACCTTTACAAACTATCTATGTAACATTTATTGGATATCGAAGATTGACATCCATCCTTCATTAGAGATGGGACTAATGGCTTAAATTCAAAAACGTTATAGCCATTTCGTTAATTGAAAATAACGTTAATATTAAAAGCTGAAAGCTATTTTAAACATTTGGTATCTTGAAACATAACTTTTCCTAAAAAAAGGTCATTTCCAAAATTTGGTATCTGGAAACTTAACTTTAAAAAAATGATAATATTTTTCAAAAATACAATGTAAGGATAATGAAATCTATTTGTAATGATAGGGTATAATATGGAAAACATTATATCGAGCAAGCTCCATAAAATTTATTTGTTGATTTAATGTTCAAGAGGTTTGAAAAAATTAAAGCGGATTATCTTAATACATACATTTTTGACATTCAACCTTTATATCCTGTACCCTTCTTTATGTTATGTTAATTTGCTATGTTTAATCGAACTGATCACGTCTCTTTTCATCTTGTTTAAAATTAATTATTATGAGAGCGGGATAGCAAATATCAGTCTTTTAATCATTTTGTGTATCTTAATGACTTAAGTATGAGTTTTGATAAGGGAATAAATTAAGAGTATTTTCATAAGAAAAAATACAGCATTTCTAATATTTTGTGTATTAAAATACCTACTGTGTGAACGTGTTACTCAATTTTTAACGATTCATTAGCAAAAACACAGTATCTCAGTGTCTGTAAGTAAAATCACAGTATTTGGTTTGGTTTAAGTTCCTATGTGTTTATCTACAGATAACTGCTTTATACTTATTTTGAATGCTTATGCTGTATTTTTCTATATTATTATTTTGTATGCATATACTTGTATGCAATTTTAGTCTGCCGTGGGGCTGCCGGCTAAGAATAGCAGCTCTGCTGTGTTTGCTAGTTCAATTGCTGCGCTTTTATTTACAAATGGCCTCAAAATTGACCAGAGTTCAGTAAATATAAACTCAACTACTTTCAAACTTGGACCGTGATTCTGACATATTTCTGTTTTGGTAGTTACTTTGTTTTTAATTGGCAGGGCAGAGCAGATGTCGCTTCTATAGTTCATTTTTTTTAAAGATACAGTGCTAGAAATATTTCGGCATATTCCCCTTTCATTCTTTTCATACATAAGAAAGAGACACAACACTTCTATAAGATTTATTGTTTTATTGAGAGGCGGTAACAGTAGCCACCCTTAACCAGGTAGCACACTCATAATATTTTCGAACTCGAGAAGTGCGGTTGTCTTCGCTAGCATCTCGATAAGTCCGAGAAAAGGTTATTTAAAATTATTTATTTATCGACTTTCGTTAACTTTAGAATTCGATAAAAATGGTACCTAGGTATATTATATTTATGTATTTATTTCAATTTACGGCGTTAGCCATTAACATGTTTTTTTAATCTGTGTATAATTATTTTATACCTATTGTTTTTTTTAATTTTGATCTGTCTATAACGATTACCTATTGCACTTTTTATGTCTTCATAGCGCATTTTTTAATCTGTGTACAATATTATATAACAAATTTATACTTTATGAAATACATAAACATTGTATTATATAACAACTGAATGTATTTTTAATAATATACCTACACCAGGATAAAAAATGCAACATAAATCAGTTTCGATAAAAAATGAGAAGTAAATACGATAAACTGACTGCATTTCATAAAACTCGTGCAGTGTGATAGCAACATAAATCAGTTTCGATAAAAATGAGAAGTAAATACGATAAACTGACTGCATTTCATAAAACTCGTGCAGTGTGTATAGCAACCCATAAAAACAACTACCTGCGTAACAATAGGTTCTGTACCGCCTCTCGGCGAAGTCATAAATCTTATAGAAGTATTTTGTCTCTTTCTTATGTATGTAAAGAATGAAATGGGAGTATGCCGAATTTTCTAGTACTGTATCTTTAAAAAAAATGAACTATAGTACATAGGTTGCAGTTGCATGTAATGCAAATTAGAAGAGTATCTTGTCATGCAAGGTATTTACGTCGTCGTTGACGATCATATTTTTCCGGATTTCAGGATGGGATCTATTTAGTCAAGTTACTTATTCTATCATGAAATGTATTTTTATGCATTACAATTATTTAAGTTGATAATAAACTAATTGAAAAAAATACCGTTTATGGATGCACATACGAGAAAGTTTTATTTTAAACTATTTTTTTACTTTTTCCCCGTAGAAAAGTAACTACGAGTTGTGGGTTAATTTAAAAACAGCATAGTTAACCTTCCACCCGCCGAAAACACCAACTTTTTGTTAAATGTTTATACAGGAAAATGCAGTTGTTGTGAATTTAAATTTATTTACTAAACTTTAAACTGTGTATTGTAATTATTGTAGTACACAATATACCTAGTAACGGAAGTTTGTTATCCTCGGAGTTGTTCCCTTTGTAACAATACGTAGTTTTAAGGCCCCTATATTTAGTAAAAAAATGCTAAAATGTTCAATTGGTTTGTGAGCTGTCAAAATAATAGTGATTCCTTTTCGAGTTGGCCAAAATATTTGCGCAAAAATTGCTTTTCATCCATATTACAAAAATGGAGAGCTATTTTCCGATGTCATCGCAACACGCCTAAACGGCTGGTCCGATTTCGATAATTTATTTTTTGTCGTATTGGCTTTTATCAGGAGAAGGTTTTGGAAGGTTTGAAAGAAGAAAATTAGAAAATCAAGAAAGAAGAAAATTAGAAAATCAAAGAAAACTCTAAGCAGGTAAACAATATAACTTTTATTCCAAATTTGATTTTTTTTTGACAGAAACTGTCAGTTGTTTGATTGTTGGTGCGATTGACGGTTTAAAACAGACGCATCGATCTAAATAATTACATTGGTTAAAAGATAATAAGCTTATCATTATACAAATTCGAATTCAATATTCATCGTTAGGAACACAGGACAATGCCTGTCGGGAAAGCTAGTATTTTATAAGAATATATTGTATTTTTTTATATTGCCAGTTTGATTAATATTTCTTCTCATCTTCAACCACGCTCTCCACTCATTTCCTATCTCGTTTGTTTAAAAAAAACACACACAAATATAAAAGATATCTCTTGACATATTGTGTAAATTCTCGAATAAATATTAAACATGCCGAAATATTCTCGTCTTTTTTTTATAAATGATATTTATTTATGTATGTATGCATAAGTAGAAATGGGGTGGGTAAAATATTTTTCGTATTTTCCACTTTGTGCCTGTAATAAATAATGTATGTACGACACACGTTAGGTATGTAGTGCAAAAGGTTTTCAAAATTCGTAAAACAACAATAAAATCGATAAACTTGCCGAATTATTACTACCTACCTTTGATTACAGTGAAACCTCCGTAAGAAAACTGACAGGATAATAATATAACGGGCACTATTTCGTTTAAATGTAAAAAAAATGACAGTGGCCATTATAATGACATCATACGTCTTGTAGGTACTTATACCTGTTTGAGACATGCCGTTCTACCAGTAGATCGTGCCCTAGCCAGGCTGTGTTAATAGTTATTGGCGGATTCTATATTATTATTTCTTTTTATTTATTTATTTTGTAGGCTTTTTAATGTAACGAAATTCCGACCAAAACTGAGCCCCTTCCCCCTACTTAGTTCCCACGTTATAATCAGTGTACAAGGAAATCATACCTACTGATTAATAAATTATTATCAACATATGGATAGTTCACGTATGTTCAAAGTGGTGTTACGATATTGTAACGATGAAATAAGGATGCTTCTGAAATATATTTTTACACCAATAATTGATAGTTGATACCTTGTGATTACAAAACTAAAACTTCTGTAAAAATGTCTTGAATCGAAGATCATTTTCCAAAAATTATGGCTGTGTTTTGCTGGATTTATTAATTAAAATTATAATAGAAATAGTCCAAATTACTCGTCCTTATCAGTCGAAAGTGATTTCGATAGCATCAATTTGCACACTAATCTTCATCTTCGGTCTTAACCCTGAAGACTAGCTAGACACTATGTCTGTGCTTATTTTTATATATAACCTATATGTGTATGTGTATATGTATATTTTTTTTTATATATTATGTATTTTATGTATGTATTATTATGTTTTTTTTTATGTATTTTAAAGAGTATTATTTTTTTGTATTATACAAGCAACAATGGAAAGTTTCTTCTCAATTGGTTGGTTGGAAGAAATTGCCTAAGGCAATAAGCCCGCCAATTGGGTAATATTTATTTATCCAATAAAGAGTTTATTTATTTATTTATTTACTAATTCGAAGAAGAGATCTGCATGCCGTTCTCAACTCCACTCTGCCCGGTTCTCTGCAGCTCTTTTTTGTTGGTATAATAATTGCCAATAATCTAGCACTTGGAGTCCCTACTGTTCTAGGTCGTCACTTCATCTATATGACACCCGCAGTAGATTTTACTTACTATTCAACAATAAACAATGTTTGAGAAACGTCTAGGATAACAACCGGTGCTCCAATATACTGTAAAATAATACCATACATCCCAATCTATTCGTAAATGTTGCTGGTTTAGAATACACTCAGGAATAATAGTAAATTATTATATTTTCTTTACAAACATCAAGAGGGTAAAGTTGAATATACGTAGAGGTGGGTGTTATTTTGAAAATGATATATGTTTATTTTTACAAGGCAGATAATCAAATATCAGATGTATCCTATATAATACACCTGTGTAAACACAGCGAGCTAGAGGTACACCTGTGTAAACACAGAGAGCTAGAGTAAGAGCCTTTTCCCGTTAGAGAAGGGAACTTTTAGAATGCATATCTACACAGTTTATAAACGAATTTTGTTCTTAAGTAAACCAGACAAGTTTTTCAGCTATCTTTAGTCTGTAATAGAAGAGTACTTACCCACAAAAGGTCTCCCCAGTCGCCTCTCTCACCTGGTCACTCCATCTCATCAGTGAACGCCCTTTACCCCACTCATAACTACTCTCTCCAAGCTGTCCGCTCCTTGTCGCGCAACGTGTCCATAAAATTGTAAGACTCGACGAAGAATTGTAGACATAGTGGTGAGTCGATCTGTCACTTTAAACTCTGTCGGGATCGATATATTTGTTCTGTGAGCTGTCCATGGGATTCGCAGTCTATTCTAGCTCTCATCCGAGACTTTATGGTCCAAGTTTCGGCTCCGTACAGAAATATGGAGTAGACCAGAGACTCAATCAGTCTGATTTTTGTGGGCCGTCTAATGTGCCCACTCTTCCAAATCTTTTTCAAGGATGTCAGGTCATGAAACTATATTCGATGTAAAAAATGAAGCATATTATCATAGATTTATTTGTAAAATATTCTTCAATCCACATTCAAATATTCGATGCTATAAAATAAATTCTTTCAATATTACGAGGAATGCACATTAGGTTTAGGTAGATCAATCCTATTCGGTATTGAAATTCTTAGAAATCTGTGAAGCCTTCATTGAACCTGTTTTTATGGATGACCAACTTTGACTTATATTGATACGATATGAAGAAATTCCTAAGATGCTACCAAGAGATTCTGTTAAGTAGGTACAACATCACAAGTAAATTTAGAAATCGTCTGACCAAAATGTTTATGCAGGTATTATGGAAATAAAGTTTAAAGAATCCGATTAGTTTTCTCTGCTTCAATTTTACTTCATGGGTATTTTCTGTATTTTGCATAACTGTATTTATTTCTGGACTATTTTGTGAGATTTGTCTAACTACCTTTTCAGCTGGTAGGAGCTATTTGAAATATTTTTTCCTTCTAAGCCTCAAAGCAATAGAAATTCCGTCCACAGATAAATTTTACCAATTCGGTTTACCGCAAAAACAAGTCCTGATCTAAATATTCTTCCACCTGGAAATTTATTGGTGTTACCATACTCAAGTTTCGATCCATTGTAATAGACGTAGTGGAATACTCTTTTCGCCTTCGTTGTTCTCAGCCGAAGAAAGCAGATTTTATTTGTATTTTTTTCGTGTTGCAACAAAAATTCAAATTTATTGGTGTGTAATCAACCTATTTTGAAATAAGATTCTTGGTTCGTCCTCTTCGTGGTTCGATTGGTGTGGAATGGAATGAACCTATTTTGAAATAAGAATCTTGGTTCATTCTCTTCGTGGTTTGATTGGTGTGGAATGGAATGAACCTATTTTGAAATAAGAATCTTGGTTCATTCTCTTCGTGGTTTGATTGGTGTGGAATGGAATCAACCTATTTTGAAATAAGAATCTTGGTTCATTCTCTTCGTGGTTCGATTGGTGTGGAATGACATCAACCTTTTTTGAAAAAAGAATCTTGGTTCTTTCTCTTCGTGGTTTGATTGGTGTGGAATGGAATAAACCTCTTTTGAAATAAGAATACTGGCTCATTCCGTTTTGTCATAGTAGTTAACGTCTTGGTGTACCTACGATGTAAAGGAGATGAAAGTTAAATCCTGCGGGGCTCATTGAATTGTTCGATAAATTTTTTCAGCATATTTAAGATTTTTAGGAACACATATAGACTATTGAATTACATAATAATAAATGTTGCAAGTCGCATCATTGACGATTCCGTATAAAAGCGGTTGGTAGCATGGCGTTTACGATGCCGGCTATTGTACTGGAGGTCGTGGGTTCGATCCCAGATGCCGACCATCTTCCTCTTTCACGAGACAAAATTTAAATAAATTACTGTGAAAGAGTCAATTTGTGTTCACTTTGAGTGAGCACAAATCCATTCTTACAAAAAAAAAATGACTAATTCAAATAATATTTAAATGTTACCAGAGATAATAAAATGAGTTGATATTTCCGCCATAGACAATTTTTTACCCATCAATATAAAGAGTAGAATTATTTATGAAATCGATCCCACACCCCTAGTGTCTAGCAAACATTTCAATTGAAATAACATCCTCTTTTTATCGGAGCAATAATACAAGTTTGGTGTCAGCGGTGATTGGAAATCACGGCGCGTCAAACGATACGGCCTCTCTACATACCGCTAGGACTAGCTGTCATACTCCCTCAGTGGAGTTGTTTAGCCGGCAAATAATTCAAATATTAGAATTATCATTCTTTTTCTATGGATGCAACAAATCATAAACTACAAAATTTGTATGTTGGTATTCTATTCTGACAAGAATATTTCGAACATCTTCATTGATTGTTGGCTTTTTCTACTTTCGTTTTCAGCCTTATTTTGTTTACTTATTGTTGATTGCGAATTGACAAACTGATAATATTTTAGATAAAATTTGGATTGTTAAGATTCTTCAGCAATGCTTGAGGCGTCAGTCATACAGTCTAACCTGTCATTAATGACCATAATTCGTTTCAGAGGGAGTTTTTTACTCGGAAAAGAGTCCGGATTAATTTGATAAAAAATAATCTTTTTTTTAGCAAGAAATCTGTGACAAGACATTGTTTTTGCAGTCGCTTCAAAATTTTGCGAAAATATACAGCAGTATTATGATCGAAAAAGATTGCCACCTACGTATTAATAATTATGGTGAAGCTTTTCAATGATTTAAGATTAAAAGTATGGCTGCTATCTTGCGTTTCTTCTCTTCGGGGACATTGTGTCAAAGGTATTCAGGTATACTTTACAAATCAAGTAATATCTGAATATAAATTTGGAAAAATTGGGGAGGATGACGAGCTCTAAATACACGGGGACTTTCCTTTCTGTGAAACTCGAATGTTGTACTCGTTATGCGAAATTTCGCTCATCAAGAGCGCTCGTTATAAGAGGTTCCACTGTAGATTCATTATCTGTTGATATCAATTTTTAATCAATAATATTTTTTAGTTTAAGAGTATTTTTAATAGGAAAAAAAAACATAGTGACATTTGTCGGATGATTATTTCATAGATAAGATTGCTTTGTCTGTGGTTATGTAAAAGCTCCGCTCTACCCTTCTGTGCCGTTCGATTATTATTTACAGAGAATAAAAATGTACAAACAGGGAACATTATTTTTTATTCAGTGTTTTTTTTCTTTTTTCCGTGTAAAGCGAATTTCCCAAGTAGTCGCTGATTTATGTATGTATGTACGTACGTACAATTGACGTGATATCGACATTCTGAGAAGTTCTCAAGTTATTTAAGTTAGCAGAAATAAATGTTTCTGTTTTTCAGATGTGACACTTATTGAAATCTGTTATTCGAACTCTTTGAATCATTTCGTGTTCTTATAAACTTTGATATTGTCTTTGTAAAAGTATTCGATGATAGGAATCAGTCTACTGCGATTATTGTTTTATCCACTGTGTAGTTGTTTTGTTACCCGCTGTCGCTTTTTTGTACCTATAACTACCTACTAATTTACCATTTTTTTTTAATTTTATCTTAGTTAAAAATCTTGTAGAGTTGAATAAAATAAAAACCTAATTTATTTAAAGTATTTTTATCAACTTTGTGGTACTTTTCCATAATGATAATAAAAAACACAACTTTGCAAAGTATCACTTTTATTTTTTATAAAAACCAAAATATTTTCAACCACAATGTGGCCATCTTCAGTGGTGATTTAAATTAAACTGATGTATTGTGTCGCGTCACTAGTGTGTTGTTGTGGGTGTGTCTGTATGGTGGGGGTGGGGAGGTGAAGTGTTGGTTGTGTGTGTGAGGGGGTGAGAAGGTATGATTGTGTGCGTGTCCTGTACAAATAATTTGAGTATAGGTGACAGATTTGGAATTTGATTGTTAATTACGTGTTCTTTGTGTCTATGTATTTCTAATGTTTCTAGTAGGTTCATTTTATGGTTTTTGTGATTGTATATGTGTAAGTACTGTGTGTTTTCTCTGTCAATGTTGTGTCCTGTCTCTCTACAGTGATCCGCCATTTCTGAATTGATTGTGAAATTTTTTATAGCTTTGTGATGTTCATTAATTCTTGTTTCGAATTGTCGTCCTGTTTGTCCAATGTAACATATGTCGCAGTTCTTACAGTTTATCTTGTATATGCCTGATTTTTTGTTTATGTCTGTTTTTCGTTTATAGTTGCATAGTCGTTTTTTTAAAGAGTTATTCGTGTAGAATGCTGGTCTAAAGTGTTGGTTTTTGTGTTTTGATGTAATTTCGTCACTTATGTTGTCTATGTATAGTATTCTTCTCCATTTGTCGTCGTTGTTGTGTAAGTGTATCTTGGGGTAAATGTAATCGTGTATTAGTTTGTTCTTGTGTTTTTTGTTTAGTAGTCGTATAATTATGTTTGGGTGGTATCCGTTGTTATTAGCTATATTTATGATAGTGTTGATTTCTGTCTGGTAGTTTTCTTTTGTGAGTGGTATTGTCAATAATCTGTGTATCATGGAATTAAAACCTGCCATTTTTTGTGAGTATGGGTGATGTGAATTTGAATGAATTATTGTATCTGTATATGTTGGTTTTCGGTAGATTTTGAATGTAAATTGGTTCTCGATTATTGATATGTTAATGTCCATGTAGTTGAGTGAGCTGTTATCTTCTTTTTCCATTGTGAATTGTATGTGTTTGTCTATGGAATTGAGGTATGTCAAAAACTGATCTAATTGTCTGTGTGTCCCTTCCCATGTACAGAAAATATCATCAACGTACCTATTGTAATTGGTCACATGTTTCAACAGTACATGTTTAGATGCAAAAAGTTTGGTCTCAAAATCGTCCATATAAATGTCTGCTAATAATGGGGATAAACTGCTTCCCATTGGAAGGCCGTTCGTCTGTGTGTATAGTTTATTGTCAAATTCGAAATAATTCTGTCTTATACATGTTGTGATGATTTCTATTGTTTGGTCTTTAATGTTGTTGTCTATGTCTAGTTTGTCAAGTATATGTTCAGTCAATTTTAGTGTCGTTTCCGTCGGTATGTTGGTGAATAAACTCTTCACATCGAAAGAGACAAGGATACATTTTTTAGGCGGTGTTGTGTTGTGTAGTTTTTGTGCTAATTCTGTTGAGTTTTTTATTGTGTATCGTGGTGTAAAGTTAGTGATGTTATTGAAAAAAATATTTATAAATTGACTTAATTTGTGTGTTGGTGAATCAATGCATGATGTAACTGGTCTCGCTGGATTGTTCTCTTTGTGAAGTTTGATGAGGGCGTATAGCTGTGGTGGTGTTGGGTTCATTGTAATTAAATTCCTTTTCTGGTGTTGTTGTATTATGTTGGATTTTTTTATAATGTTTCTAGTGTTTTCTTGGTACTTTCTCGTGGGGTCTTTTTGTAGTTCTTGGAATTTAGAGGTGTCTGTTATGATATCGTAAATCTTGCCGTTGTATTGTGTCTTATCAATGAGAACTGTTGAGTTTCCTTTGTCTGCGCGTGTAATAATAATGTCTTTCTGAGTGGTGAATTGTTTAATTTGTCGTACTATTTTTTCTTCATCTGATGTTTTGGTATTTTTGTGTTTTTGTATGTATTTTTTGAATTGATTTGTACATTTGTATAAAATTTCTGGGTCTTCCTTGTTGATTGCCAACTCCATGTCAATAGCCAAGTGTTCAAGGTTTTCTTTTGTAGGTGGTGTTCCGATGTTATATTTTAACCCTTTTTCTAGCAGCTTCAGATGTGATGAGTGCAATGTCTCTTGTGTAAGGTTAACCACTCTCGTGTAGAATGTTTTGTTGGTGTTATGTATATATGTTTGCTTATTATGATGTGTGGGATGCTTCCTTAGCAGTGCTTACACATATACAATCACAAAAACCATAAAATGAACCTACTAGAAACATTAGAAATACATAGACACAAAGAACACGTAATTAACAATCAAATTCCAAATCTGTCACCTATACTCAAATTATTTGTACAGGACACGCACACAATCATACCTTCTCACCCCCTCACACACACAACCAACACTTCACCTCCCCACCCCCACCATACAGACACACCCACAACAACACACTAGTGACGCGACACAATACATCAGTTTAATTTAAATCACCACTGAAGATGGCCACATTGTGGTTGAAAATATTTTGGTTTTTATAAAAAATAAAAGTGATACTTTGCAAAGTTGTGTTTTTTATTATCATTATGGAAAAGTACCACAAAGTTGATAAAAATACTTTAAATAAATTAAAATTGGCTAGCACAGCCTATAATTCCAAACAATATCTAAAATTAAAAATAAAAGAAAAATTACTGTCATTAAAAATATATTTTAATAAAACGTGTTTAAAGTGCGAAGTGTGGCCCAAATATACGGCAATAGTGTGTAACAATAAATCTCGTTCTGCCCAGGAAGCAATCATTAGTGCAAAAAAGAAATGGTTGGTTAGTGAAATGAAAAGTGCATATACAAAACTCAACGCAATACATACATACATAGCATACCTGCATAAATTACTATCGCAAAATCTACACTATGTAGAATGGTACACAATAGACGACAAAGTTAGAGATATTGCTAGTAGAAAGGGCTTCATCAGCAAAACCAATTTAGATAAGAAACTCAACAATCTGATCGAAAATACCAACAAGAACTCATAAAAACTTTCAATACACCATATCAGGATGTCACACTCAAGGAAAAAACACAATACATTATGAAAAACTTACACAAATTGAGACACGCGCTAAGGAAGCATCCCACACATCATAATAAGCAAACATATATACATAACATCAACAAAACATTCTACACGAGAGTGGTTAACCTTACACAAGAGACATTGCACTCATCACATCTGAAGCTGCTAGAAAAAGGGTTAAAATATAACATCGGAACACCACCTACAAAAGAAAACCTTGAACACTTGGCTATTGACATGGAGTTGGCAATCAACAAGGAAGACCCAGAAATTTTATACAAATGTACAAATCAATTCAAAAAATACATACAAAAACACAAAAATACCAAAACATCAGATGAAGAAAAAATAGTACGACAAATTAAACAATTCACCACTCAGAAAGACATTATTATTACACGCGCAGACAAAGGAAACTCAACAGTTCTCATTGATAAGACACAATACAACGGCAAGATTTACGATATCATAACAGACACCTCTAAATTCCAAGAACTACAAAAAGACCCCACGAGAAAGTACCAAGAAAACACTAGAAACATTATAAAAAAATCCAACATAATACAACAACACCAGAAAAGGAATTTAATTACAATGAACCCAACACCACCACAGCTATACGCCCTCATCAAACTTCACAAAGAGAACAATCCAGCGAGACCAGTTACATCATGCATTGATTCACCAACACACAAATTAAGTCAATTTATAAATATTTTTTTCAATAACATCACTAACTTTACACCACGATACACAATAAAAAACTCAACAGAATTAGCACAAAAACTACACAACACAACACCGCCTAAAAAATGTATCCTTGTCTCTTTCGATGTGAAGAGTTTATTCACCAACATACCGACGGAAACGACACTAAAATTGACTGAACATATACTTGACAAACTAGACATAGACAACAACATTAAAGACCAAACAATAGAAATCATCACAACATGTATAAGACAGAATTATTTCGAATTTGACAATAAACTATACACACAGACGAACGGCCTTCCAATGGGAAGCAGTTTATCCCCATTATTAGCAGACATTTATATGGACGATTTTGAGACCAAACTTTTTGCATCTAAACATGTACTGTTGAAACATGTGACCAATTACAATAGGTACGTTGATGATATTTTCTGTACATGGGAAGGGACACACAGACAATTAGATCAGTTTTTGACATACCTCAATTCCATAGACAAACACATACAATTCACAATGGAAAAAGAAGATAACAGCTCACTCAACTACATGGACATTAACATATCAATAATCGAGAACCAATTTACATTCAAAATCTACCGAAAACCAACATATACAGATACAATAATTCATTCAAATTCACATCACCCATACTCACAAAAAATGGCAGGTTTTAATTCCATGATACACAGATTATTGACAATACCACTCACAAAAGAAAACTACCAGACAGAAATCAACACTATCATAAATATAGCTAATAACAACGGATACCACCCAAACATAATTATACGACTACTAAACAAAAAACACAAGAACAAACTAATACACGATTACATTTACCCCAAGATACACTTACACAACAACGACGACAAATGGAGAAGAATACTATACATAGACAACATAAGTGACGAAATTACATCAAAACACAAAAACCAACACTTTAGACCAGCATTCTACACGAATAACTCTTTAAAAAAACGACTATGCAACTATAAACGAAAAACAGACATAAACAAAAAATCAGGCATATACAAGATAAACTGTAAGAACTGCGACATATGTTACATTGGACAAACAGGACGACAATTCGAAACAAGAATTAATGAACATCACAAAGCTATAAAAAATTTCACAATCAATTCAGAAATGGCGGATCACTGTAGAGAGACAGGACACAACATTGACAGAGAAAACACACAGTACTTACACATATACAATCACAAAAACCATAAAATGAACCTACTAGAAACATTAGAAATACATAGACACAAAGAACACGTAATTAACAATCAAATTCCAAATCTGTCACCTATACTCAAATTATTTGTACAGGACACGCACACAATCATACCTTCTCACCCCCTCACACACACAACCAACACTTCACCTCCCCACCCCCACCATACAGACACACCCACAACAACACACTAGTGACGCGACACAATACATCAGTTTAATTTAAATCACCACTGAAGATGGCCACATTGTGGTTGAAAATATTTTGGTTTTTATAAAAAATAAAAGTGATACTTTGCAAAGTTGTGTTTTTTATTATCAAATAAAAACCTATTTTAGACGGCCAGTTGACGATGATTCTAAAATACGCTCCTTTTTTAAGTAAAGGATTATCATCAAGGTTTTTTAAATTGTTAACGAAATTCAAAATGTCCCCATTTAGAGCTTTTTGTGGCGTCATTTTAACCTTGATGATTTTCTTCTATTCTGTAGTAATTTGTTTTGCGAGTACTTATTTTTTTTTCGCGTTTTTATTACATCAAGTCAAAGAGTTATGTTTTACTTGATTTTTATTAATTCCAAAATACCTTTTAATTTATTTTATAAGAGAAAAAAAATCCTGAATGAATTCCCAACACTTTAATGAGAAGTAGGTACCTACCTAATTTATGACAAAATTAGATTTATAAGTAGGTAAAGTAGAATCAATAGGTACAGTCTTAAACAGGTATAAATATATGTATATATGTGTAAATATATGTATCTACCTATATGTCTACCCAAGTATAAAGATGCATAATTACATTGTACTCAACAATGTCTATATAACACTGCAATTATGTTAAGCTTTAAATAGTCTTGCATGTATAATTCCTTGTTGTTTGATATTGTGTACTCTCTTTGCCTATTGTTTTATTCTATCTGCCTCAAACTGTGTTTGTTTTCAATATGTTATTATTGTTTAATTCTTGTTTCTGGTTTTTTGTTATATTCTATTGTTGTCAAAGGCACTTTGTGCCGTATATTTTGTTAAAATAAAATAAAATAAAGCATCCAAGTGGTTGGTAGACAAACTTGTCCGTCGCCGGTCGTGAGTTCGATCCCAGGTGCCGATCATTTTCCTCGACACAAGCTTTTAGAAGCTTTCTGTGAATGATATCAAAAGCGTATATTGGTGATCAATGGACAGACAATTGCTGACCGATTTATCAAAGTATTTTCACATTATTTTAGTGTTTCCACAGCTTTGTAATGTCACAACTCAGGATAAGTGTTTCAGCATCTCGATCTGGTAATATTCACTAAGAGATGACACGTCATTTTACCCCATTGGAGCATTGGGTTAGTTGTTGTTAGAGACCGCAACTTTGTTGTGGTAAGTTCACCCACTGTATGTTGATTCTGTGATGTCTTTTTTATGTCAATTTTTGTGTGCTGTTTATTATACTCTCAATATACAGTAAAGAATAAATAAATAATAAAAAAAAAAGTATATAGTGATTAACGTTGCGTAAGATCGAGCGCAATGGAGAGCTGTTGTTGCCTCCCTATGCCCCTAAGTGGGGTCTTAAGGGAGTTTGGATTTGGATTGGATTGGATATAGTGATTGCCTGTGGATAGTTCATACTCTTTGTTATTCTGATGTTTCAAAGACATTCATAGAATAGCAATGTTAAAATATAACTATAGTTATAATGACTGTAACAATTCATTATTGATGTTCGATTTTTAAATGGAACAAACCACTACGGGCTTACGACCGTCTTCTACTGTTATTTCGAAGGCTGGCTTAGTGTGATCACTTTACGTTAACAACGTTCGCCATTAGGTGGTATTGTTTAAGTCTCCGAAACTACTAACCATGAGAATTCTCAACATGTCGAAGAATCTCATATATGCAACAAGTAGAAATTTAATAATAATAAAATGACTAATAAATACAAGTTCCTAGCTCATTGATCAAAAATGTCGTCAATGATTTTTTTAGTTCTGAAAAAGCTGAGACGGGGAAGCTAGGTATTTAAGTAATTATGGAGTTCGCCACGCAGGTAGTGATCTCACTAGACAGTGATCTGTCTGTATCGTACCTAATGACGAACACTTCTCTAGCGTAACCCATTGGAACTAATTAAAAGTTGTAAACAGTGTAAGAACTATGCCACCCCCTCGTCTACCATGACTGGGAATTTTATTAATTGCCTCAGGTATTTTTAGACTTTCTCCCTGAGAACTATTTCTTTGTGAGGTATATAAAGATACACGACCCAAAAGTGAATACTATAAACAAATAGTTCTTGTAATACGATTATGGGATTGGACATGGTGTGGGAGGAGGTCATAAATATTGTGCAAAATCGAGCGCAATGGAGAGCTCTTGTTGCCTCCCTATGCTCCTGAGTGGGGTGTAAAAGGGATAATTGATTGATTGCTTGAATATGATAACAATAATAAGCCGCAAAACCGGACGACAGGCGTATACCAATCAGTTATATCGTTCCTTAAAAAAGCTCCCAATTTGCCTTTACCACGTTGGAGATGCGGGCAATATAATTTTTTCAAAATTTTTTAAGATTTCTTCTTGTAGCAAGGGTGTATGTTATAAGGGTGAAAACACAAAGAACGCTGATTTTGACAGGCGCCGATCGGCGCATATAATGTTACTATGCATTTGAATGGGGATACACACAGCAATAGCAAGAACCCGCTTTCCGGTATGCCCATTTAAATGCATTGAAACCATAGAAATATTCTATGCGGTGATCGGCGCCGGTCGGAACGGCGCGGCGGCGTTCTAACATTTGATTTCATCGATATAATATTTCCTGCGGATATTATTATTGTCATTGCAATAAATATCAACTTAAATTAAAATGAGTATGAAAATTTTTTCCGGAAGTTGAATTGGTTTTGTCATAATATGTATGAAAACTATTTTGTGTATGGTTGAATGTGTTTCAAAGAAAATGCAGAGTTACGTATGAGCTAACAAAAATATTCTATAGGATAGAAATTTAGAAACGAGGGGTATACGAGTAGGTTCTACATATTGTTCTTTAATTAACGGTCTTAAGTGCGTCGATAGTAAAGTCAGAAACCAAACCGCAAGACTGAGAAAAACACACTGTTTTTATGAAGGTACAGTTGTAATTTTAGTGTATTAAAATAGCTCAGCACTGCTCGTACAAAGCTTTTAATGCTTTTAGCCTCTGCTTCCATCGGCAAAGATGGGTGAAACTTTAGCACACGCACACTATGTTCGAGCATCACACATAGACAGATACATTGCTCCAGTTTTTTATATGAATGGGCAGGAAAATGTAGTACCTTTCGCTATATACAGCTTAAATATTTTGATAGAAAAAGAAGAAAGAAGCCACGCTGTACCAGATCATTTTTGTTTATATACCTCCATCTAAAATCCCAGAGCCTAAAGATTTTTAGACAGCGATATTCTTTGTCTCTGTTCAGTATTGGTCGAATGATTTTCCGTTTCCTCATGAATTCGGTCGAGTCAAAATTGAAAAACCTCTTGTGTTTAGCATCATGTTATATGCTACTATAATCCAATCCAATCCAAACTCCCTTTAGACCCCACTTAGGGGCATAGGGAGGCAACAAGAGCTCTCCATTGCGCTCGATCTTGCGCAACGGTGATGACCTCCTCCCACACCATGTCCATGTCCCTCAGCTCTGCTTCGAAGGAGCGGAACACAGTGTGAGAGGGTCTTCCTCGTCTTCGGGACCCTGATGGGAGGAAGAACAGCGCTCTCCTCGGCCAACTGTCATTCGGCATCCTTAACACATGTCCCAGCCAAGTCCATCTCCTCCCCACAATGGTGGAGGTGATGGGCTCACGCTGGGTGCGCCGGCGTATAGCGTCGTTCGTGATGCGGTGGTACCATCTTACGCCCAGAATTCTCCTTAGGCACTTCATCTCAAAGGCTGAGACTTTTTGTGCCTGGGCCAGAGTCAGGTGCCAGGACTCACACCCATAAAGGAGAATGGGCAACACACACGCATCAAACAGTTTACATTTCGTCTCGACGCTAAACGCCGACGCTTTCCATATCTTGGTCATGTTGTTGAAGGCGCCACTTGCCATACTGATACGAATCGGGAGCTCAGCCCCGAGGTCACCAGCGGTGGTAATGGTTGCTCCCAGGTACTTAAATTTATCCACCCGGGAGACCTGGTGACCATCGATGGTTATCGGCTGCTGTTTATCGGGGCAGGCATTATTCGCCATGAGCTCCGTCTTACTGGCATTGACTCGAAGGCCGAGGCGTGCTGTTTCGTTGCAGAGTCTTGAAACACTGCGCTGTAATTCCTCCACTGTCGTACTGAACAACGCTAGGTCGTCCGCGTACTCCAGATCGCACAGTTCGCCCATTAGACCATCTCTCTGTGTTATCGGTATACCTCTTGCTCCTTGCATGGACTTTCTCAACAGGAAATCCATGACTATTATAAATATAAAGGGAGCTAGTACGCAGCCCTGTCTGACTCCCGTGGTGATCCTAAAAGCTTCAGTAGGACCACCTGGCGTTTTCACGCTACACTCAGAGTCTTCATACAGGGACTGCACCATTTTAACTATTTTCGGAGGTATACCATACAGAGCAAGTATTTTCCATATTGATGGTCTATGTGGGCTGTCGAAGGCCTTTTCAAAATCTATAAAGCAACAAGCGACTGGAGAGTTAAACTCCTTGCACTGCTGAAAGATGCACCTGGCACAGAAAATTGGATCCGTGCAGGACCTTCCAGGTACAAAGCCGCATTGTTGCTCTCTCAGGACAGCCATGACAGGCCCCCGAATGCGGTGTAGTAATATCTGAGATAATACCTTACCGGGAACACTCAGTAGAGTAATTCCACGGTAGTTTCCGCATTCAAGGGGGTCCCCCTTTTTAAATATTGCGACGATGGATCCATTCCGCCAATCTTTTGGGCACCTCTCCTCTTCCCACGCCATTTTAAATATATCTAATAGTGGTTGGCCAAGGGTGTCTATGCCTTGTTTGAGGAGCTCTGCGTGAATTCCATCGTCTCCTGGCGCTTTGTTGTTCTTAAGTCTCATCACGGCCAGCACCATCTCACTGTATGTCGGCGGTTCCTCACATATCCCAGTTGCCTGAGGTATATTCAGACCAGCCAACTCCTCCTCAAAGTTGTAAGGTGAGGAGGGCTCGGGACGGTTTAATATTGACTCAAAGTACTCCCTCCATCTCCCTTTAATCAGTTCGGGGGCAGTGACAGTGGCTCCACGAGAGTCTCGTATTGCCGTCACGGGTCTTTTTTGACCCCTGCCCCCGACCTCCCGGGTGATTTCGAAAAGTATAATAGAGTCCCATAATAGATGTAACTATCTTACTTATTTAAATGAATTGTATGATTTTGTCATTCATCCGATTGTGATAAAAATGTGTGCGAAGCGAGATTGAGTACGTGAACAACTCAAATCTACTGCTATCTTGTACGAGAACAAAAGTTCACAGGTGAGCAGTGTGCACGAACATTTGTTCATCAACGAAATGTTTGCGCACTTTTTGTTGTTATTGTGTGCTTGAGTCAGTTCATCACAACGAACATTACCTATGTGCAGCACACTTGCAGATTCATTAACGGATCATCATCAACTTCAGCGTTACAACCCGTGGTGGGTCTTAGCCGCCTCTAAAAACCTTATCCATCCCGATCTGTCACTGGCTGCCACCGTTTAGTTGTGCTGCCCCAGAGCCCGACAGTCTGCGACAACGCCATCCAGCTCCGTGTTGGATCTTCTACGCCAAGTTTGACCATCATTTATATGGCCGTATATTCTGCGTAGGATTTTCCTTTCAAACGCGTCCAGCCTGTTTTCGTCGTACTTATAGTCAGTGTCCATCTTTCTGAGGCATATGTTAGGACTGATTGACTGACTGATTGACTGACTGACTGACATACTCACTCATCAACGCACAGCCCAAACGGCTAATCGTAGAGAAGTGAAATTTGGAAATCAGGTAGGTTTCAATTCAAAACCTTCCACTAAGAAAGGATTTTTGGAAATTCCACCCCTAAGGGGGTGAAAAATAGGGTTGAATGTTTTTCAAAGTATGTGAATATCTCGGGAACTAGACATGGTACGAACTTGAGATTTAGCATATGAATTTTCCTATAGAAATAAGTAGTAGTTTTCTTGGACAGTTTTTCCAAATTTTCACTAAAAGGGACGAAAAAGGGCACATATAAAAAGGGATGATTTTTAAGTGGCTCCTAAAAAGTTTAAAACTGGTTTTATCGAAATTTCAAAAAAATGATTTCTACAAAAAGAGTCAAATTATACTATGTTATATATAGAGTGGCTTTAGTCTTTCTGGGTATAAGGCGTGACTTTAACTGTCCAGTGATACCGAAATAGCTACGGTTAGCTGAAATTTAATTAACGGATATAACGCACAAATCGCGAATCTCCATGACATTTTTTTGGAATCAATGAACTTCCCTTAATTCTATTATGCATAATATAAAACCTTATTATAATGATTATTAAATATTGGAATTTGTGAAAGCAACTTTGATTATATTATAGGTACTAAGTAGAAGTATAAAAATTTCCAGGCAGGAAGAGGCCGTTATCCCAAGAACATCCCATCGAATTAACAGAGGGCGAATTCGGGGTGTGACCCTAATTATTTTGAACGATTCCCTTCACACAAAATTAGCTTACGACATCTTTGCTCTTCGTTTAAATTTAGCCAAATCAGTTTTTATCTTAGAACCCTTTGCTATCAGATAAAATAATGGTTAGTTATCGGAATTGCGTTTGTAATCTATTCCTTAGCATATATAATAAATAAAATAAACGCCGACACACATTGTAATTTATAATTTTATGTTTCCTGCGTTGGTCCTTCGATGCCTCAACGACCCAACAAAATAAATAGTTTCCTTTAGTTAGACCTTGTTTTGTGCTAAGTATTTTTGCCTCTACTACAACGATGGTTTGAAGGTTCTAGGCAAATTCAAGACCCTATCAAATTATGAAAAAAAAAATACTTTTTATTTTCGTCATGGTAATGAATTTGAATCATATGAAAAAAAAAAACAAGACTAAATAGTATTTACATAGCCGCTGGAACATAAACAACTCATAGCATTTTCTGCCAGTCAACCGACTTGTCCAATCTGAGTCGAGTGCCTTATATTAATTCTGACGCTACTGGCGAAAATTCCTGAATCCTTTTGCATTGAAGTAGGTACCTTCATAAAACTCGATTACTGATTCCGAAAATTTTACTACTAAAACTTATAAATTCATAATTAAATATAGGTACATATTTTATACTCTATATAGTTATTTGGTAAGTCTGTTCGTTATCGCACGCAAAATATGTGGCATATTTTTCATGCGTATGAAAAATTTAATCAGGGAAATATTTTTCATACTTGTATTATTCCTTTGTAAGTCGATATTCATGTCAAGTTGTTTGCAGTCCCCAATGAGGTCATTATAAATTGGGAAAGTACCTTTAAGGGACTGATTAATCGTTTGACTGATTTATTTTTTTTAATTATTTTTGTTATAGTTGAAATAACCAGCGAAATACGTTTCTTTTTCATTTCTATTATAACATTTAAGTTTAGTACTTAATAAAATGTTTGACCTCCGTAGGTATCGGATTCTTATTTCAAGAATAGACTTGTCAGAAATATTGATGTAAGAAGTTGATATTTCAAAAAGTTTACTACCTATGTCATTTCAAATGGAATAAAGGCCATCCTTTTTAATGCATAAAAAATGGTAAGCATGCAAAATATTTTATAAGCTATAACTTAAGGTTATCTTTGGCACAAAACAGACGTTGCTCATGTAGCAATAAAAATACAGAGTGTATGTTTCAAATAGTGACTTTTTGTTGAAACGAACTTGTCATAATATTTTTGAAACCGATTGTATATTTGGTTCCATATTTTTAAACACATACTTATGTAAGTTTCCTTAATGAAATAAATAACAATATTATGTAATGTTTTCGTAAACTGAACAACTCTTTTAAATACATAATATTATGAGGTGCCTATATTTAAATGACATCAAAAATATATTTTGATTTTCTCTATGACTGTTAGAGCTCTTAAAAAACGAGAAATATTATCCATTCATAAAGTACCCCTATTCTAAGTTTCCGTGACATTTACGCTGGCGTGAGTAACAAAATTTTGTATGGAAACATGTATAGCACCCCTATAGAATACTTCGGGATGCTCCGCAGTTCATACGTAATTCCCGCGAGTTTTTCACTTAGGTTAGTGAGTAAAATTCGGAATAAAGGTAAGTACTTACTGTACACAAATTTTAAAACATCCAAATTCTATTATAGTAACTGGCTTTCGACCATATGTTTTTATCTTGCTTATTTTTATTCAAACCCTATTCTTGTCGGCCAAACTTATCTCTAAATACAATAAAAATACATTTTCTCTGTCCTTTTTTGACATTTCATCCACAAGGCTTAACCATAAGAATGACACAATATTTGCTGTTTAATTTGCGTTATTGATAATCAAAAACGCGATCTAACGCAATAAGGTACTTCCATTTTCCATTCATTCGTTCAACCTACTACATTAAAAAATTTTTTTTTGGTTAAGTGGTTGTGAGCACGAACACCCGTTATGACATCATATTTTCATTTTTAAAAAAGTCTCATTTGTTTATGGCTGTTTTCGGTTGAGGCAATCCATTTAATTTTTATTTTATGTGGACCAGAAGAACACTCGAGCGCTTTGTCAAATGAAATACGCACCACCTAAAGCACTCCCCTACCCTTTCCCTATTCCTTCACTTCCTTCCCATAATCATCGTCGTCATGACAAGATGCAAGCCTTTCAGCCATTTTCTCGCCTGTAAATCTTTTTAATGTCCGTCTCAACTCGGGTTTGTTTTCCCCTTTTATGGAAACATTTTTTTTCATACGAATATGTGTAACAAACACCTATGATAGTACATAAAACATTTTTCACTTAAAATCACTTCTCGTAGTTAACAACCCACGCGAAAAAAGCTTTATCTGATAAATACTGCCTGCTTTGCTTACACCCTTATTACCTAGCATAAAATAAGTTAGGGAGTACGTACATATATATTGTATAGTCACAGTGCGGCTTAAACACTACACGCATATAATTTTTTATAACTTTCGCCTGCTTTCGCCCATATAGAGTGGATTCAGCGTTGAGCTTTCTGATGCTCGTCGCCTGACGAAGATACGCCTGTTGCAGAAATACCTGACGCACCATTATAGTTGGGCCACCGTACAAGTGCACCTGAGCGAGACCGTCTGGATTGCTGCCTCTCTCATTTGCTCTTTAGCTCTCATTTAGCTCCGACGTCACACGCACAGGCGGTGTGGTCTTTTAGGAACTCTTCATAAATAATCACAATTAAAAAAGAGACAAAAATAATTGGTGAAAATTTTGTATGTATTTGTGATTTCTGTCACTTATACGAACATATTATACGAAAGACTGATGCGAAAGAGAGACAGTAAATTTTGTTTGTACCTGTGATTCCAGCGTGATTGCTGTTTCTCTTTCGCATATAAAAATGAGTGGTTCGAAAGAGATACCGCAATATGAGTTCTCGCTACACCGCCTAAGTGTGTGACGTCGCTATGATCCTGCCATCTGGCCTGCCTATGGCAAAGATACAGCAAATCTCTACTGCACTAGGCTACTCCTTTTCATTAAATTAGTTTTAAATTTTTTTTTTCATTTCGATGTATTGCGTGTCGCAGTTATGATATTTTTGTTTATAGTTATACGTCTGATTGATTCAAAATTTTGAGTGATTGAACTACGTACCTACTTATATTTTTTATAGTACCAGCGGATATCTGGCGAATGCTAGTGCTAGCAATAAAATAGATTTTCGTATTTTATTCATGGTTTAAGCTGTCTATGATAAACAGTCTTTGCATTTTTACCTTTCTGATAAAAGCGATTTAAGGCACATCGCTTGAATGGTTTCAAAATCTATAACGGACATAATATATATCACGTAGTTCTAAATATTATCTTTTTCCTTTTTAAGACTCAACAAAGGTAGAAAGTTTTGAAGTATGACATTGTGTTTTCATATTATCTGACCTTTTGGGTTTTTCTTGAGGAAATCTAATCTTTGATACAAACGTGTTCCTGACATTTAGTTTCGAATGTTATTGATGTTTTGTTTCCCCTTTGATTTGGCAAATTTGTTTCATAGTTCCCCCCTATACCTATCGCAAACTTATATTTTTGATTGCTTTCATGAGTAACTAGAATATAATATGTGTAGGTACGTACCCCCATTATTGTATTTTATTTTTTTATTATATATGTAATATTTAGCACTAGTGTGAGTGAATTGTCACATGCAAAAATGTCATTGCTTAACATAGGGAAAATAGAACGAACCGTTCGTCTACCATTTCTAGATATTTGATTGAATAATTAACTAGCTTACTGAATCCACGATCGCTGCCAGTGTGGAGCATGTGGACGCCACGAAATTCCTCAAAGCCTATCTTGCGCCAGTTGCACAGCTTCATCCCTGCTCACTCCAGCCCTTTTTAAAACCGCAGTGAATGCCCATTGCCCACTTGATTGTTAATTTGGCCTGTCTCGTCTTACTGTTAGTTACTGAAATTATCCAACCTCGGTAGCCTAGTGGAATAGGCGTGGACTTCATATCACGAGGTTTTTCGAGGTGTTTTTTCACATGAAATTTCTACGCGGTGTTGACTGGATAAAATTGCCATAGACCGCCGGCTACACTGACACCTTTGTATTGAATAGTGTAATTTAATTTTATATAACTGTCTGAATTAATATATTGGAATGTATAATTAAGGAATAATAAGGAATAATAAGGAATATATAAGGAATATAATATAAGAATATAAGAATTATAATAAGGAATAATAATAAAATATTCCTATAACAAAATATAGGAATATTTTTAAATTCTACTTTTCCCTTCTTCTTGCTAGTTGAGAATAAATAAATAAATAATTTTCTTTATATACCTAAATAATCAAAATCCACGTGCATTCTTGATGAAACTATTTAAAAACATAATGCAATTCAAATAGCACACTTTGATATTAGTCTTGTCCAAGGGCGGATCCAGCTTTGCCGCCAGGGGGGGTGTCACATAGTAAAAAAGGTCTTTTCCATAATTTGGTACCTATCTGAAAACTAGACTTTTCCTAAAAATCCAAAATTTGGTATCATGAAACCAAGCTTACTGGGACCCAGCCCAGGGGGTCATGACCCCCGTGACCCCTTGGATCCGCCCTTGGTCTTGCCCAATGTGAGACTTGATATCAGTTTGGAATAAAAATTTCAATTCATAAATAATACTATAATTGAACCTGTGACACATTGATTATGAGTCCGGCGTCTTAGCTATCCCATTCAAATGGAGCGATGACACTCAAAAAAAAAAGACCGTGAGTGGGGGAAACCAAACAGATGTGGAGTGATAGGGTGAGTCGGATATCCATCAGTCCAAAACCCAATCGCGTCAAGTCATTCGTCCATCACTCCAAACGGATCGTCAACGGGGAAACTTGAACGTGGTCCAAGTTGTCACGTCACTGGATTAAATTTTTTGTCCAAATATGTCTTATTTTGTTACCATCCCTCCATCGTGATGCTGTTTTAAATTTAATAACAGCAGTGTAAGTGTAGGAAAGCTGTGTTATTTCGTTACAATGATTGAAAATAACTCAAATGATTCACAACATATTTCATCCATTTGGAGTGATCTTTAATGGTACTTTGGCTGTCATCCAATTAGATGCTTAAGAAAACAAAAGTCTGATATCGACATTATTATTTGGTTATTGCAAAAGGTCTACCTATTGAATACTTACTTACTTTCCGTTTCCGATACATCAAGTCTGAAACCCCCAGTAACTGGCCACACGAATGCCGCTATCCCTCGCCTACCTATTGAATGAAAACAGAAATTCATTAAAGTTATTTATATATAAGGTTTGGGTCAAATTACTATGATTTATCGGAACGCATTAAAATAATTAAAATACATCTACAGTATCTTTTTCAATTATTTATACTCAAAATATATGACAGTATCTATTTACGATATAAAATACAATATTTGGCATACCTTATAGTTGGCGCTATAATTCACCAAAAATAATATGGTGCCGTTAATATTATTTAAGTTACGTAGTGCGCTCGTATTTACCGAAAATAATTAATAGTATATTTTATCAATCTCAGTTTCTCAGTTATTAAGGACTATTTCCGTCGATTGTAAATTTCAGAAGGGAGGGACAATTATTATATCAATATAACTCGTGTTTCTTTCAGCTCCGTACTTTAGGACCCGTTCCGAGGAAGACTCGAGATAATAAAGAATTTTATAGATAATTAATTTCATAGCTGTTTTAAAACGCCTCCGCCCCTTTGAAATGTAAGTATCAAGAAATTCCTTCAAGGGGTGATGAATTCCGAAACGGCCCTTGAAAGTTTTTGTCTATGTTTTTTTGACAAAACGTAGAATTATTTTATAAAAAACAGGATATTTTTTATTGACATTTATGGTGATTTTCTTTTGTTACGGTATTATTTAATAGTACAGTTTGAATTAGATGATTACTTCATTTTAGATGACAAATGACCTAACTGTGCGTTCCCAATAAGTTATGCTGGAGATACGTGTTATTGGAGCACTGGAAATTAAATAGACTTTTTGTTTTGTTGGTATCTGGATAAATAACTTCTGGACTATTTACTTTTCATGTTTTTATCTAGTAAGAGCTCCTAATTTATACATAAATATGTCTACATATTAATTTACTTTTTATTTTATTTTCTGGAATATGCTGTTTTTATCTAGCTACTGCTATTAGATTTCTACACTAATTAGGTACTTTTTATTTCATTGAATTTTCTGAACAGTTTTTATCTAGTTAGAGCTCCTAATTTATACATACATATATTTCTACATAATTTATTTTTTATTTTATTATCTGGAATATTTACTTGGACTATGCTGTTTTTATCTCGTTAGAGCTCCTAGGTAGCTAGACCATTTATTTTTTATTTTCTAGACTATTTACTTAGACCATGCTGTTTTTCTCCAGCTAGAACTCCTTGATATTATCTACCTATACTTACAGAGCATTGAATATACATTCAGCCAGCGAGAGTGAAAGAAACTTCGTCTACCTACTCTATAGAACATTGTTAGAGCTAGACATCTCCACCTACAATAGCGCTCTTAATTTCAGTTTATGTTTCTAAAAACAAAATATATTGCTCTAGCCAGATAAAATCTACTACTATGTTGTATGTGCCTCTAGTCTATCTAGTATGTGTGAAGATATCTATTACTTAACACTATTCAACAAATAAAATTTTCAAATCCATCGATTGGACTAGCGTAGATCATTCGTTGTAATTTTATGTTTCTAGAAACAAAATAGATTGCTCTAGCTAGATAAAATCTACTACTATGTTGTATGTGCCTCTAGTATATCTAGTATGTGTGAAGATATCTATAACTTAACGCTATTCAACACATAAAAATTTCAATTCCATCGATGGGATTAGCGTAGATCATTCGTTGTAATTTTATGTTTCTAGAAACAAAATATATTGCTCTAGCTAGATAAAATCTACTACTATGTTGTATGTGCCTCTAGTCTATCTAGTATGTGTGAAGATATCTATAACTTAACGCTATTCAACACATAAAAATTTCAATTCCATCGATGGGATTAGCGTAGATCATTCGTTGTAATTTTATGTTTCTAGAAACAAAATATATTGCTCTAGCTAGATAAAATCTACTACTATGTTGTATGTGCCTCTAGTCTATCTAGTATGTGTGAAGATATCTATAACTTAACGCTATTCAACACATAAAAATTTCAATTCCATCGATGGGATTAGCGTAGATCATTCGTTGTAATTTTATGTTTCTAGAAACAAAATATATTGCTCTAGCTAGATAAAATCTACTACTATGTTGTATGTGCCTCTAGTCTATCTAGTATGTGTGAAGATATCTATAACTTAACGCTATTCAACACATAAAAATTTCAATTCCATCGATGGGATTAGCGTAGATCATTCGTTGTAATTTTATGTTTCTAGAAACAAAATATATTGCTCTAGCTAGATAAAATCTACTACTATGTTGTATGTGCCTCTAGTCTATCTAGTATGTGTGAAGATATCTATAACTTAACGCTATTCAACACATAAAAATTTCAATTCCATCGATGGGATTAGCGTAGAACATTCGTTGTAATTTTAAACAATAAACACATTTCGCACGAAATTCTAGAAGGTGAACGTGTACTAAAACACATAAAATGAAATATCTTGTCATTAACTCAAGACTGGCGCACTTTACAAAACATTTACACCAAATAATATCATCTATATATTAATACGTGAAGAAAAAACTTTATACAACTTTTTAAGAAAATTGGGTGGACGGTGGAGTATGAAATTTTGCACACTATTTATATAGAGAAGGAGTGGAGAATGCTATATTTTTTTTAAATATGCATGTAAATATATTAAATCTATATAAAAACATTATAAACACTACTGTAATGTTACGTATTTGATTCTCGCACACTTGTATTTGACACAAACGCATAATATATTCTTTGTTCATCTGTGGTCAAATATTGTTTGTCTTAAATGGAAAAAAATAAAATTTACTATATGATGAACCTCAACCGGTCAAAAAAGGCACCATAAGCCTAGGAGGCCTTCGAGCGCAATGGAGAGCTCTTGGTGCCTCCCTATGTCCCGAAGTGGGGTTTAGGCCCCCTGCATTGCGGGTTGGTTTGGGGGTGATCTGTGGCGGGCTTGATTTGTTTGGGGCCGGCTTTTTGGTTTGGTTGCTTCGATCGAACTAGAGGGTTGGTTTCGTGTGGGTTGGGTTTGCTGCAGATTTGTCTCCTCCGGGCTAGCCTCCGGTGTGCGAGGAGCCTTAAAGGGAGAATGTATGTATGTATGTATATGATGAACATGCATTTCTTGGTGGAGTTTATTTGAAAATAATGTTCAAATAAAAGATTGTATAACTTTTCCACAATTTTTTATTATCCTGACTAGTTTCGTAGGTCCACGTCCTAGTCTCTTATGCCCCTACCACACGCTCCGTCTTACCTGTGGTCTTGCCTGCGCAAGCCTGGCTTGTCAGGTAAGACGGAGCGTGCGGTGTACTGTTTTATACCAACCACACGCTCCGTCTTACCTGACAAGCCAGGCTTGCGCAGGCAAGACCACAGGTAAGACGGAGCGTGTGGTAGGGGCATTAGTCTCCTGTGACCATGTAGGACGTGTGCCTACGAAACTAGTCAGGATAATAAAAAAAATGTGAAATAGTTATACAATCTTTTATTGAACTTTATAGAAAAAAAAACTTTGTAAATTACTATGAACATTTCAAATTTGACGTAGGCGACTACTAGTTCATTTAAATACCTACAACACTGCTTGCAATTAAATCTCTAGAGTAATATCATTTCAACAAATAGCTCTTAGAGATTTCGGCAATACTCAAGAGTGTTTTAAAACGTGAAATACGCATTGGCTACTTTATGTACCTGTCATTTTATCTATCTTAACACCCTTTTGCAAACTCACTTAGTGACGTTAGGATCATACGGGGCATCATTTCAAAGCCTTCTGCCACATTCCCATTTCAATATTAATAACGATGTCATTTGATAGATTTTAGTTGCTAAGCATAAAAAAGTTTCATGTAGCTTTATTTTGAATCCGGTATTCCAATCTAAATCCGAACTCCCCACTTATGTAGGGGCGTAGGGAGGCCACAAAAGCTCTCCATTGCGCTTGATCTTGCGCAATGTTTATGATCTCCTCCCAAACCATGTCCAGATTCCTTAGCTCTGCTTCGAAGGAGCGGAACATAGTATGAGAGGGTCTTCTTCATATTCGGGACCCTGATGGGAGGAAGAACAGCGCTCTCCTCGGCCAACTGTCATTCGGCATCCTTAACACATGTCCCAGCCATGTCCATCTCCTCTCCATAATGGTAAAAGCTATGGGCTCACGTTCTATGCGCCGGCGAATATAAGTACTACGTATCGTTCGTGATGCGGTGGTACCACCTTACACTCAAAATTCTACTAAGGCACCTCGTTTTCAAAGCTGAGACTTTTTGTGCCTGGGCTTTGGTCAGGGGCAAGGACTCACACCCATACAGGAGAATGGGCAACATACACGCATCAAACAGTTTACATTTCGTCTCGACACTAAACGTCGACGCTTTCCATATTTTGGTCATGTTGCTAAAGGCCCCACTTGCCATGCCGATACGTATCGGGATCTCAGCCCCAAGGTCACCAGAGGCGGTAATGGTTGCTCCCAGGTATTTAAATTTATCCACCCGGGAGACCTGTGGAGCTAATCGAGCTAACGAGTATAATCGAAAGGTAATTATTGCACGCTAATAAGCGCTTATTAGCGTGCAAATAGTGTTCGAAAATCAAAAGATCGAATCATTCGATCAGTTTTGTATGGAAATTTTACGAAACTCTTTCGATGATCGTTTCTATATTCGATATCGAAAACTTATACTAGTGGTGCTGGTACCATCGATGGTTATCGGTAGTTATTTATCGCGTTCCGCTATTGCTTTACGAAAAAAGGTATAAAATAAGGATTTATACAAAAATTTATAATTTAATAAATTTATTTAATTTATTTATAACAATTAAGTAATTTGAGTATTAAAAGTATTGAAGGCTTACATTGAAATTGGGATTTATTTTCAAGATAAGCTCCTCCAAAACAAAAGCATGCTAAATAAACAATACTAATCAGTTTACCACTTTTCAAATACTAGGTATGTTACAAAAGCAAAAAATGTACAAATACACATAACTCTTTAACACATCAATAATTCATTCAACATAACAAAACGAACTCATTTAAAATCATGTGGGTTTGCTTATTCTCGATTTTTACGGCGATATTAAAGAAAAAGGAAAAAATATAACGAAACACACAAATTTAGTCGTAACGTATCTATTATGAAATAAATAATAAATAAAACAAGAAACAGAAGAGAAAAACGTTAGGAGTTGGTATTTTTTATGTTATGTTTCTCATTTTATGTGTTGTTATTACGCAGGATGTCCCTACACAATACCGCATGGAGTTTTCCTGTCCCTCGGTGATTATAAATATTTTTACAGGATTTTACGCACTGCAGTATGAACGTACGCTGAAGCCTTAATAATATGTTTGTGGGATTTCTTTAAGGATATCATCTTCATACTTTCTTAATAAAAAAATAAGTGGTTAGGTTCATACATTGTTTTTTTTTTATAATCAGTTTTCAGAAAAACGAATTTAACTACGTATAGTATCTTTTTTATTCTGTGATTCTCTGGAATAATATGACAGTTCGAAGTTCACGTTGGAGCTCAATACGTAAAATGCAGGTGTGTTTGACACTTAATAGTGACATTGTAGCCTGTAGAACTGAGCCCGAATACTAAGTTTTATCGAAAGATAGTTACGGAAGTAAAGTGAGTATCACGATACAATATTTTGTATAAAAAACGTCTATCCGTATCGAATGAGAGAATCGCTTTTGTTTCTAGAAATGTCCCTGTGGCGGCGCTTTACACGTTTTCCATACGTATCGAGTAATACTCACTTTACTTCCGTGACTATCTTCCGATAAAACTTAGAATACGAGTTCTGAATGCCTCATGCCATAGTTGTTTGGTTTGTGGGACGTTCGTTCCGCAAAGATTCACGCCATTAAAAAAGTAACGGGCTCATACATAGGAACCAACCAATCAAACATATTGTCCCTTTAAAAATCTGATTGATTTATTGGACGTCAAGCATTGCCGTTAATGCACTCACTTATGACCCAATGGATTTGAAAAGTACTCCAGGGACACAAGTTCCCCATTTGATAGAATCGGGTAGTTTAATCAAGTTTTTGTGATAGTATATTCATGGTATTCTCTACACACAACAATATACCTACAATTATTATTGAAATTATTGGCAAGCCAATAATAGCGAGCTCTCGATGTTTGAACGTTTTAATGTTGGTAGGATTGCGTTTCCGACTGTTTGCAAATAACTTCATTAGTAGATTCTAATCATAAGAGAATTATTCGGGTGATGTTATCAAGTGTTTCATTATATGTCAAATTATTAATGTGCTGTCAAAATACGAGTAGGTACTACACATAAGTATTAGTATTATTATACCCTTCGTTGTTGACTAAACAATGTTATGGGTGATATATTATCTACCTAAGTACATTACAGTATGTAGTTCAATGAAACAACAACAACACTCCCTTCCACACCCCACTCAGGGGCATGGGGAGGCAACATGAGCTCTCCATTGCGCTCGATCTTGCGCAATGTTTATGATCTCCTCCCACACCATGTCCAAATTCCTCAGCTCTCCTCGAAGGAGCGGAACACAGTGTGAGAGGGTCTTCCTCGTCTTCGGGACCCTGATGGGAGGAAGAACAGCGCTCTCCTCGGCCAACTATCATTCGGCATCCTTAACACATGTTCCAGCCAAGTCCATCTCCTCCGCACAATGGAAGAGGTAATAGGCTCACGCTGGGCGCGCCGGCGTATAGCGTCGTTCGTGATGCGGTGCTACCATCTAACGCCCAGAATTCTCCTTTCAATGAAACTTTGTTTAAATTGAATTATTATTTTCCTACTACTTACTAAAAGAGGAAACGAAAAAAGGTGACTTTCAAATGTATCTACCTATTTAATAAATAAATAGACATTTTTCTATACAAAAGTGTCAGTATAGCCGGCGGAACTTATTGCCTGAGGCATTTTTTTCCAGTCAACCGGTCCCGTCCAATCTGAGACGGGCCAACCCCGGGTAGAAATTTCAAGAGAAAAAAAATATACACTTCCAGCCGGTTTCATAAAAAACTTCAAAAGAACACTTTATCTAAAGTTCCTTTTGAAATTTAAAGACTCCTTTAAGCTGACGCGTTTCATAAAAAATATTACTGCTAAAATTTGAAATGTAAAAAAATATTTGAAAGTTGGTAGCAGTTGGTAGTGTTACCATTGAAATCTATGGAAAACATAGGTTGTTTACTAATATTTTCGCGTAATTCCTGTTGATCTGTCAATTTCATTTCTCAATAGAGCATCAAGGTGCCGTTTTTTGTGTTATTTATTATTATGGTTTATGAATTAGTAAACGAAATCTGTAAACAATAATATTATTCCCGTTTTGCTATGTTTTCCGTCCTATTTTCGTCATTTCTGTCCACAGTGTCACCGCATACAAAATGTTTATCTTTGTGACAGAGAAAGCGCCACGAAATTTTCTATGAACTCCGGTGGTAAAAATTTGAACTACCTAAAGTCGACTTTAACTAAAAAAAATAATAATCAATAACGGTACTTTAGCTAAAAGTCGGTTTTAAATGTCGTTTTGTTGTTATGAAACCCGTTATTTTTTAGAGCGAGTTTAAAGTCTCCTTTATTTTTTATGAAACCGACCGGAAAAACTCTGACCAGGGACCGACAATGGAACGCTGAATGGACCTCGTGATCTGAAGTCCACGCCTATACAACTAGACCACCGAGGTCGGTACCTATTCATTCTCGTATATTTTATTTAGAAACGTTTTTGAAAATTCTCATTAAATATAAGTACATACCTAATACTTATTTAATTGTTTTATTGCTATCTCGCTTCAAACAATCATTCAAAATAACTAGATGGAAAGACACAGAAGAATGATAAAGAAACCGTTCAAATAAATTTTGGCTCCGCCACAAACATAAAATAAACTCATATTCGCAATGAAAACGCACTTAAGGCTATCTGCGGTGATTTTTTTTTTAAATGAATTTGTGCTCACTCAAAGTGAACACAAATACACTCCTTGACTCTTTCACAGTAAGCAACCGAAAGCTTGGTTTTTTGGTTGCTCTCTTGTTCTCAATAATTTCCAACTTTTATCTCTATATTTCATTAATTATTAAATTTCTACTTGTTGTATACATACATGAGAATTTTCGATATGTTGAACATGTCGAGAATTCTCATGATTAGGAGTTTCGGAGACAAACATTACCACCTAATGGCGAACGTTGTTAACGTAAAGTGATCACACTAAGCCAGCGTTCGCCCAGACGGTCGTTAGCCCACAGTGGTTTGTTCCATTTAAAAATCGAACATCAGTAATGAATTGTTAGAGTCATTAGCTGTTACATAATATACTTAAAGCTTGTGTCGTGAAAGAGGAAGATGGTCGGCACCTGTGATCGAACCACGACGTCCGCAGTACGAAAGCCGACGTTGTAACCGCTGGGTCACCAACCACTTCAATTTTTATGTATCTATAATTTCCTCATCACCTCCGAACCTCATTAACAAAAATGTGACATTGTATTTCTATGTTTCAAAATTCTTGTCCCAAATGTCGCATCTGCACAAAAGAGTAAAATATAATTTGTAACGATACAAATTACATACTATGGGCCCAAAGAAAAAGAAAATATATATTTTTTTCCTTCATATATTATTATATGCATTCATGGATAGGGCGATAAGGTGATATTATGTATCAAAAAGATAAGTCTCTGCAACTAGAAGTAATACATATTGTTTGATAGAGATATTGTTGTCGTTGATAATAAATAAATAGGTGTCAGTATAGCCGGCGGAGCTTAATGCTTGAAGCATTCTCAAACCAAAAATGCTGGTTCAATTCGTTAATTTTATAAAAGTTTTTTTTTTTAATACGAGTTCATGAACATTGAAACACCTTTTATTTTTTCGTTAGTTTACAACGTAAAGAAACTATGAAAAATAAAACGCAGAAGGTAGATATTCTTTCGAAGAATAGTATAGGTAATACAGAATAATAATTATTATTAAAAAGATATCTGTCTTCAACACATAAGAGGTTGAAAGAACAGAAAGTTAAGAAAGTTTGTCAACAGATTTATCTTATTCTCGACTTGTCTAACTGATTGTTTTTCAATATTCTTGATGTACCTATGTGCTTGGAAGATCCATAGTCGACATACTCCTACTTGTCTACACATTGTCTTTTTTATTTATTTTATTTGTAACAGAGTTAATATCTGAGATCCATAGGAAAACTTTTCTTCTTTTGAGTCTCAAACCTATACTGCTGGATGACGGCCTTCTTCGAAAATTATATTTAGAAATCCCGATTGCGACCCAATTGCAATCTCAATTACGATGTCATTTTATTTTGATTTTTGTTGATAAGCATATAAATAGTTCAACGATTGGTTGGTCTTGGATTGGTCTATTTTGAATCCGGTATTGCTTTATGAAAAGAAAAAAAATGGTATAAATGAGTTTTTGTTCACGTTCTTTTTGTATATTATTTATATGTAGGGGAGACCGGGGCAAGACGAAGCTCGGGGCAGGACGGGAAATGTCCTTGTGTGTATGACTGGTTAATGCAACAGAGCTTAAGACAATGCCATTCGCTCGGTGTTTAGTAGCGTCACACGAGTCCGGCGGGTGCTCGTGTGTCACCGAGTGTATTGGTTGCGTGACGAGAAAAAACAATTTTTTGGAGGATTTCTACGAAATTTTCTATTTTGAATCCACGTGCACCAAGGTAAGTATCAGTGATATTTGTATTATTTTACCACATACTTGTTGTAGTAGTGTAAAACTAACGAATTGAGGTTGCTTTTTCGCAGAATAATGTTGTAGGTTAGCACTGTAGGTACTTTTGCAAAATGTGTATGTTGGGGCAAAAGGGTCGGGGCATAATGACATAGTATCCCGTTTTGCCCCATATATGTAGGTTAAGCGATGTTTCATTACTTTAGGGATAATAATAAGTTTATTTTTTGTTTGCAGTTAAAATGGTAGATACGAAATTATAAACGCAAAACAGATAGATGGTGGATAAGGGAAGAAGACGATATTATGAGAAGAGCGGTTAGAGCTGTGCTTTCAGAGATAGTGGGATTTCTTCGTACGTTAACTACATATAACGTGCCTAAATCGACCTTGGAATGTAGAGTGAGAAGGGCTCGATGTTCTCAAGATGCTGACACTGATTTAGATAATAGCTTTGGAAATGACATTAGGGCACTATAAAACAGTTTTAAATAAAGAACAGAAAGAAGAATTATCTCAGAATAATTGGTGAGAAAGAGCTTTGGATTTTGACTTTCCAGTTAGCTGAGAGGAACCATATTCAGAACCCATTCGAATATATTTTCGTAGCGATTGCCAAGGCTAGGCCCATAATTCACGCGCAGGTGTAGACGATGAGAATGGAGAGGCACATATGTCATTGTGAACTCTGCCGACCAGATTAAAATGTGTACTCATTATGCCCCATAGCGTTTCCCTTTTTGCCCCGATCATGGGGCAAAACGGGATTTTTGGCATGTGTTATTTAGATCTTTGTTGCCAAAAAAGTATGTAGTTTAGAGCCATAATAAATTATGATTATGATAATTAAGATTGTAAGTGTTGCATTTGTTCAAAGAAAATTTTAATAAACAGTTTGGTTTTCATATTATAACGTTTTATCTCTTAAGTATCCCATCTTGCCCCGGTCTCCCCTATTTAATTTATATTCTTTCATGTATAGTATGAAAAATACACCAAAAATGGAAAAAATACTTTATCAAATTAAAAATATAATGAATAATATTGTTTTGTAACTTTAAAGAAAGCGAATATTCAGCTATCTTTGGGATATTTTTTCTATAAACGATAACAATTGCAACACGAAAAATGTTGTTAGTTCACGATTGAGTATTCTGACAGCATGACAATAATTTCAAACAACCGATCGACATTAAATTCGGTATTGAATTTCAAGAGTAACTTACCATGGTTTATTAAAAAAATCCTACATCTAACTAGGATTCCAAGTGAGGAAATTAATCTTCAAAAATTCTACACAATAATTGCTTCTTGATTCAATTACTATTGTTGAATAATTTCTTCTCAATTCTACACAATAATTGTTTTATCTAAGCAATTTTGTATATGTAGATACCTATCAAGGTTTGTAGAGTATATTTTTTTTCAAAAATAATGATTAGTTTTCGAATATATTTTCCTGCTCATTTCACAAAAAATCATTCAAGCGAATGTGAAAAAAAAACTTCCTTCAAACTTATATTATTATGATAAGCGCGATTTTCTGCTTCTTTAAGTCTTGAAAATATACATATTTTTTTCCGGAAATTTTATTTCGCAATTTTTCATTAGTTTTTATTATACCTACCTACACACACCTTCATCGTTTTATGTCTGAATGCTGAAATTATATTTTTTTTTATTCGGTACATCGTGGAATATTCAATTTATTTTGTGGTTACTTTTTAAGCCATGTCAAGAAGCTTTAGATTTTTTTTTAGAATATTAATACCTTTTTTTTTTAAATATTCTTGTTAGATTCTCATACCTTCAAAACAGGATAAAAAATAATCAAAATAGCCCCGTATTTCAAAAAGGTTTTTTCAGTCAAACTTATTACGCCTGCCGTTAAATAAACATGAGTTTTGTTATGTAACTTAAAGCTTTTTTACACTTTTTATGTGAATGAAATACATTTGAAATCAATTACGTTTTTGGTGTTAAATTAGACTTACGAATCGAAGGAGACTTTTTGTTATGAAGATGTCGGTTAGGAGTCCTTTGTACCTTAGCCGTCTTATTTTAAAAAAAATCGTTAATCGTAAGATTACGCGTATACCTAACTCACTGATCAGTTTTTACTATATTTATAAAAAAATATTTAATCAGCGTTTGTTATGTATGAAGAAGAAATTTCATACAAAATTTTGTAAACAGACAAAATAGTAGCCGGGCAACGCGAGTGTTTACAACCAAGATGCGCTACCTATATCGGATTTGAATGATTTCAAATTACCCATTGATGCAGAATAGGTACCTTATTTTATGATTATTTATTTTATATCAAAATATAATTTATTCCTTATTAAATCATACGAAAACTTTATTTTTCAGCCAAAATGAACTAATTTTATGTTTGATCACTTCAATTTTAATATTATTTGTACTTACTTAAAAAGTATTCCTTGAATATTTTCTTCAAAACGTCATTATATTTCTTTTAAATTTAGTTGGTACATCATGGTTGTAAGTCCTCGAATGATTACGAGAATGCATATTATTTGCTTTATTTGTTAAAATTTCCTATTATTAAAATGATAAACCAAAATACAATGGACCAAAATATGAAGGGAGCACATATTTGGACGGGGGAAAAACTTAAATACAGTGTATTTTTTACAGGAAGCGTTCTTGTATACTCGAAACAACTGTCAGTTGACATTAAATCCAATATCCAATCCAAATCCAAACTCCCTTTAGACCCCACTTAGGGGCATAGGGAGGCAACAAGAGCTCTCCATTGCGCTCGATCCTGCGCAACGTTAATGACCTCCTCCCACACCATGTCCAGATTCCTCAGCTCTGCCTCGAAGGAGCGGAACACAGTATGAGAGGGTCTTCCTCGTCTCCGGGACCCTGATGGGAGGAAAAACAGCGCTCTCCTCGGCCAACTGCCAACTGTAAATCCAATATGGCGGGTCAAAATCTACAGAGATCAGCTCACAACCAAGCGATATGCGTTAAACTATCTCGATGACAGCTTGATCGTAATATTTTCTATCACTGAGCTATTTTTTCCATTGATCGTAGTTTTTAAATAAAGCAGTAGATGTTTATTCTTCTTGTTTTAGATCTGATGTCTTCTTTTTAAGAAAAGATACTCCTGGGATACTGAGGTCAAGTTGTCTTTCCATATCTTTGACGGTTCTAATTGACGCTATGTGAGATATTCTGGATTCGTCCATTCTTTTGACGTGGCCTTTACAGAAACTTATTCTATCAGTTTCCTATCACACGAAGTCTTCGGTACCACAAGTCTGCCTGATATTGACGTTACATGTTCTAATTCTCAGTATTCTCCCTGCGATTGCTTTTCATTAAGACTTTCATATTTAATGTTCCGAACAGCTTTTTAGTTCTGGAAGTGAACGCAACTTTTTCTTCTACGTATGGCATGATTCGTCCAGCACCCGGATTGTAGATTCTGACCATGCTATTATATAGTTCTCACATGTTTATTTACTTTATTTCCATGTTGTTAATTTTAAGCAGAAAATGCTGCAGCCTTTTGCTATTAGGTACTCATCTTGTAACTCCATAATAGTGAAGTAGTTTAAGGACTGGTGGTTACGACGCCGGCTTTCGTACTGTATTGTTCGGAGGTCAAGGGCTCGATCCCAGGTGCAGACCAAATTCCTCTTTCACGACTTTAAGTAGCTAACTGTGAAAGAGTCAAAGAGTGAATTTGTGTTCACTTTGAGTGAGCACATATATTTAAAAAAATAAATAGAAGTCCTTGAGCTATAGTCTCATGCCATCAGTCGGTTGGAGATCTATTGGTGAAAGAAAACACCAAATACTCGAGCAAGGTTGGTACGTTTTTGCATAAAAAAGCTTCGGCTAGCCGCAGAGCTATTGATTTATCTACCGTGATATCATCTTAGAAAAATGTACACAAGTTGACTTATTGATGTTTTCATATCGAAGCTTAGGATCGAATTCATACTGGACTTATTTTTTCTCTTTATAGCAAAAGCTTTGCTTGGTTAAAAGGTTTGGTGTTGTCATTATATATAAATTGAGAAATTGGGTTTGTAGAAAATTTTATGGTTTTGCTGAAAAGGAGTTTGCAGATGAGAAAATAGGAAAATTTTAGTAAAAATAAAGAAGACATTTTTCATAAGTAAAATTACCTACCATCACTTTCAATTGTTGCTTACATTCTTTTCAGCTTCCAAAATCCAAGTAGGTACTTATTATCTATTGCATAATACACAGAGAAAACTCGAGACAACCAAAGTATTATCTTGCTTTATTTTTAAGAAAATTTTCAAGAAACAAATAGCATGTTGTGAGGTTTTCAATCTTCTGGGAAAATTCAAACAAATTGCATGTGGATTGTCTTTTGGTCTGTCTGTCCTTCTTAATATCCTCTGGGCTTTATTCAACAGGACTACTTCACATTTCCTCAGAACTTACACAAGACAAGAAAAGATTTTTATTATTATCTGATTTTCTTTTTCTGCATAATTCTTAACGTTCATCTATTTGTGCATAATACGCTTGACATTTTCTTTGTTTGCGCTGAAATTTTCTTTGTAAAATAATGTAATACTACTGTTGGAGCAAAAAAAAATGCTCGTTTAATCGTATTTACCTGTTTTTAATATTCCTTTTTTTATGTCTTCGCAAAGGTGTGGACGCTAAATAATGTTTTACCAGAGGAACTATAAAAAAGTTACTTTCAGAAAAACAGTGTAATGTAATAAATTGAAATATCCGAAATGAATATACCTACGTATTATTTGGAGGGTTTGTGTATTTACGTAGAGAAAGTTCATAATTATTATGAATTGAATAAAATAAAACAGTTGCACCTTCACAAAATTTGTATAGAATCTCGAGCGCTTTCGTCCAACTCACGCAGATATTGTCAAGCGACTAAAATAAAATATCAAAAATCAAAAAGAAAACAATTATTATAATGGTACAACTGTTGTGGGAGAGGACAAATATTATTATTATTTTACATTGATATAGAAATTATTGGGTGGGATCATTAGAAAGTAAAATATAAGTAAACTTGATATACGTATATGAGCTGTATGTATATTCATTAAAATACTATTCTCCTTACCCAATGTGGTGATAACCCAATATATTGTCTTGACTCTTTTGGGCAGTTTTTACAAATTCATGCTTAATTTGTGAGAAAAGCTTTGGACTAGGTACTTACCTTTCGACTTTTTCATCACTCATCGCAAAGGCGAAAGCTGTTATGATGAGTGGTGTTTATTTTTACTGTAATAAATAAATAAATAAATACGTCTTTTACGTGAGCAACTTCTGTGAGACTTCTTGTGAATACAGGGAAGTCTATTTCCAAGAACATTTTTTAGCTGTATCTACTTACAGCTGAAACTATTCCCGACTATCTGTAGGTACAGGAATTGTTTAAGCTGTAAGTAGGATAATATATGCATATTTATAATCGGATGTAAAAAATGTCTTTTATGGTAAAAATATGATTTCTGTTGATACGATGTCAACAATGTATGTGTCCAATCTTATTTTCAGCTTGAAAATATACATTGTGTTGAAAATATATTTTGCTCTATGAGGTTATGCGGTGGTGTTTGTGGGTTTCATTACACAAATGACGAAATAACACAGTGACAATCCAATATGTTTTTGCTAACGAAGTTTTGTTTTATAGCAATCCAATTTCGTCGATTTATGAATTTCTTTTTATGGTTTATTTTATAAAGAAATATCAAGTTTATTTTTGTATTAGATTTTGGTGCCTTATAACATCAAACAAAGGGTAGTTAAGTAGTAAAGAAATTTTTGGAATAGGAAATCATTTAGAAAAATTGTGTAATTTTTTAGAAAATAGTGCGAAGAAAACAAGAATCCTACTTCACTACAATGAATTTCTCTCTTTTCTGCGATGTTGGATTGTCCTTTATTCTTATGTACTTCTTCATGTACAGGTAAATCGGGTTAGGAAAAATTAGACTAAAATATTGCGGATTGTGTTTTTATCACGTCTTGTGTCTTAAAGGTAATGACAGAATGTGAAAGTAGGAAAACTAAAGAATATACCTAGACGGAATGAAATTTGAAAATTGGTTTTTTTTAGAAATGAATAGGAAAAAAGCTCCATCAATAATGTGTTATTTTTTCGACATTTTTTAAATAAGTTTTTTTGCCCTTAAAAGGGTTCTAATTTTAGAATTTTACATCGTCGAAAAGTGCGGACAGTCCGACATTTCGTGTCGAAGCAACATTTGTATGTAGGAAATTGTGATTACATAGTTCTTCGATATGATATTTCCCGTAGAACCCTATAATTTTAGCAACGAATTTGATCTTACTATATAATCATGAGAAATATTTTACTGAAGTTCAATTGGTTATATCTTATGTATGAACAATTATAATTTGTGTAGGGCTAGAGTGTTTCAAATAACATTATGCTAGTTAGAACGAACATACTAATGATTTTGTAGGATGGACCATGTCGTGTTATTCTTCCTCTCAATCCGCTATGAAGGACATGCGAATAGAATTATTGTAAACGTCTTAAATAATTGTTGGGATATTTTCATTTAAGTTAGGCAAATCTTAAGGTGAAGTATAACATTGAAATGTTTACTAAATACACCTTATTTACATGACCAATTGTTTCTTAATTTTCCGGACACAGCCTAGCTTCCGTCAGAGTACTTTGACGATTCTTGTTGTGGCCAGAGAGGATTTATAATACTCTTATTTTGTACCTAAATATGTAATTAACATGAAGAGGAAATCAATATTTGGTTTCCTATTGTAACATGTTAAGGATTCTGATATCCATTTCTATTTAAAGACTATTGTGGACACAGGGAAGTGACCTTTATTTCATTAAATTGTGAGAAACTTATCTAGAGTTTCATCCAGCGGAAAATCATTCTTCATACAGTTACCCACAGAGTTTATCTACACATTTTAACCAATCCGAATCCAAACTCCCTTTACGCTCCACTCAGGGGCATGGGAGATAACAAGAACATCTCCATTTTGCAATGTGTTTGATCTCCTCCCACACCATGTCCATGTCTCTCAGCTCTGTTTCAAAGGAGCGGAATACAGTATGAGAGGGTCTCACACATTTTAAACCTAAGAGAATCGCGACATGAATAACAAAAAATGGAAGGAAATAGATAATTCCATTGAATTAATTATACTACGTACTAGAATCGACAACTCCTGCATAAATGTGTCTATGGTAGGAAATCACAGTCATTTACATATAATATGTATTTAATATACAACGGCCTGATAAAAGATAGCTACATTTTCAAGAATACATTTTGCTGGAATATTTTTTGTTTTAATAACTTTTTGTTATTTGCTGTTCAGTTCTCACAACAATTTAAAACAATAAAATGTAAAGAGACAAGAATTATTCGAATAAAAAGTGCTCCGTCTCATTATTTTAGCTAAATTGGTCTCTTACCTAGCATAATCTATATAATAATTTAGAAATGTTTTTTTATTTGCCTTTTGTCGTTGCTTTACCGTATATGTGAGCATCACGCCTAAACGACTGAATCGATTTCACTAATTCTTTTTTTGTCGTGTTGGCTTTTATCAGTAGAAGGTTCTTATGAAAAAAACAATTAAGAAAGTTGCGTGGTAAATCTACATAATAATTCAGAAATGTTTTTTTATTAGCTTTTTACCTAATGTCATCGCATCACGCCTAAACGGCTGAACCGATTTCACTATTTCTTTTTTGTCGTGTTGGCTTTTATCAGTAAAAGGTTCTTATGAAAGAAAAAATAAAAAAAATAAAAAGTTGCGTGGTAAATCTACATAATAATTCAGAAATGTTTTTTTATTTGCTTTTTACCTATGTCATAGCATCACGCTCAAAATACAAATGCTACGTCAGATATGAATCTGCACAGAGCCGTGCAAAATACCGGAGAATGTTTTTTTAATACAATTTGCTTCATTAACTTTAATATATTTAGAGCTATTTAAAAAACCCTATTTTTTAGGATCTTCATACAAAATTTTAATAATCATTAAAAGTGTCATTCTTCTTTTTCTGTGCTTATGTCAGTTATAGAGGTCTACAAAGCAATGGGAAGCTAGACTAGAACCTGTTTAATTACCTACCGATCATGCCTGACAATCGGAATCAAAAACGTAAAGCAAGACGGGTATAAGCTAGTAAGTAATAACCATTATAAAATTAAAACTATTTCTTGTGATTTTTTTATTATTATTATTATATAAATATGGCATTACGTCACGTAAAGGACGATTTGTGCCAACTGGCAGCAAAGTAAGACTTACTCACAGACGGAAAATAGACATGGAGAGAAAAAAAAAAAAAAAAAATACTAAACAAAAAAAATAGCTATCTATAATAAAATCATATTTTTCTCTATGTACACCAAAATATGTTTGTATATGCTCTTCGAAGGAGTGGACAAGAGATGGGTCATATTGATAGGGAGTTGAATATTCATTCTATTGTACAATTCGTATCTGTCTCTTAAAGGACAGTCAAAGAACACATGGTCCAAGTTCTCCAGATCCAGCTCGCACTCGCAATATGGACTGTCGACTAGATTAATTTTGAACAAATGACTGTTCAGTCTATGGTGACCAAAACGCATTCGGCAAATGTTAACGATTTGATGTCGGGTCAACTTCAAACCATGATACCAGGGTTTTTTGGAGATATTATTTTTGATAGCTTTGTAAAGAGATCCCTTGGTAAGGCTCTCTCTATCCCAGAAGATTTCCCATCTTTTAAAGGCTGCCTCCTCCATAATGCGCCTCCGGTCACTTGTAGGAAGAACAAAACTCCCAAGAATGGTCCCAGAAATAGATGCTGATCTCGCTAGAGAATCAACTTGTTCATTATATTGTATACCCTTGTGTGAAGGGATCCACGTGATGACTGTCTCCTGGTGGTTATTCATTTGATCAAATAGTTCCTTCTTAATTTGTAATAATATCTCATTATCCATACGAAATGGGTCTGAGAAAGAGAGAGATTGGACCAATGAGAGGGAATCTGTGAATATAACCGTTTTATCGAATTTAAGATCACTGACGATGTCAAGAGCCTTCAGCAACGCAACACACTCCGCCGTGAAAATCGATGCTTCTGGTGGTAACTTGATTAGAACTTTTATATCGAGAGAGGGGATAAGGACTGCTGCACCCACGCATTCCTCGGAAGTAGTTTTGGAGCCATCAGTGTAAACTTGAATATGCTTTGGCCATTTAGACTCAATTTGAAACTGAAATTCACTGTTTATTTGTTGGGCAGACATCAAACAAGATTTGTCTAAACCCATGTGTGGAACGGTATCAGGTCTAAAGATTAAAGCTTCGAATGGGAGGTTGTATATAGGGGAGGGAAATGGGTATTTTTTTACATGGAAGTTGATGCTCGAAAAACTTTCACACAGATTAGGTGGTTGTCGTTTCAACCAAAATCTATCATTTCTTACGATGTTATTGAGTACAGCAATTCTGCTGGTTAAAGGATGTCCTTCGTACATTATCTTTTTCGAGTAATAACAATCCGACAAATACCGACGTCGAATTCTCAACGGCATATCAGCACATTCGACCTGAAGGGCGTTATTTGGAGTAGATTGCATAGCTCCTAGAATCAACCTCAGGGACTTTGTCTGAATCCTGTCCAATTTAGACTCCAAAGTTTTTGGGAGAGGGTCAAATAGGAAACTCGCGTAATCCAAATGACTTCGGATTAAGGCATTATAAAGTAGCTCTAATGTGGAAGGGTGTGATCCCCAGGATATGTTGCACAGAGCTCTCAACATATTGATACCTATTTCACATTTTTGAGAGATATGATTAATTTGGGAATGCCATGATAGCTTCCTGTTTATGAAAAGGCCTAAAAATTTAACTTCCTCCACTTGAGGAATTGGAAGACCTTCAGATTTTAGTACGATTGAAGGGTTGTTATGTTTTCTAGAGAATACTATTGATTGTGATTTATGGGCCGAAAGTCTCAAGGAATTATCAAACATCCATTTGTTGATCTTATCAATAGCAGAAGATATGCACTCCTCAGCAAGGGAAAGATTTTTGTTTGACGTATATATTGCGATGTCATCAGCATATTGGACAATAGAGCAGTTAGGTGGAATAAGAGATTCCAGATCAGAACAGTACAGGTTAAATAAAGTTGGGCTCAAAACGGATCCCTGAGGAAGTCCCTTCCACACGCTTCTACTCACATTTTTCTCACCATGATTGACGACGATGGTTCTTTCAGAAAATATGTTGAAAATTAATTTGGCAAAGGGTTCCGGAAAGGAAAGATTTATCATTTTTTTATAAAGAGTGGAAAGACAAACATTATCATATGCGGAATCGATATCGAGGAATACTGCGATTGTAAACTCTTTTTTGGAAAGAGCTATATGTACGTCGGAGATAAGTAAGCTAAGATTATCAATACAAGAAAGGGATTTACGAAAACCGTATTGGGATTTGGGAAGGATTGACTTATGTTCAATTAACCAATCAATTCTATTTTTTAGGAGGTGTTCCAGAATTTTCAAAATACAGGATGAGAGGGCGATAGGTCTGTACGAGGAACCTAAAGAAGGGTCTTTTTTTGGTTTAGGTATTGGAATGATAAGTTGTTTTTTCCAACTTTCAGGAACAGAAGAAGATATGAGAATTTTATTTACAAAAGACAAAAAATATTCTAGGAAAGATGGTGGGGCCTTTTGGAAAAATGTATATGGGATCAAATCTAAACCTGGAGCAGAGTCTTTTACACGCTGCAGACAGCATATTAGTTCCCCCATTACGAAGGGTGAAATAAGAAAAGAGAATGTTTCTGAGCTGGAGTAATTTAAACAAGGAGGAGAAATTTGATCAATACGTGGCGCATATGGGGGAGCCAAGAGATTCACAAATTCAGGTAACCAGGTCTCTACTCCTTCCTTAGGGAAGGAAGGAGAGAAAGAACCCTTAAATCTCTTGATCATGCTCCACACGTATGACGAATGAGAATGGGGAGACAGCGAAGAGCAGAATTTCTGCCATCCCTGTCTCTTTTTTTGTCTTAATCTTCTTTTGACTTTAGCCTGGATAGACTTAGCCGTTAAGAAGGCATCCAAACTAAAATTTTTCCGAACTTTGCGCATAGCCTCCTTTCGATCTCTGATGAGTTCAGAACATTCTTCGTCCCACCAAGGGGCATTTCTTCTAGGGCGATTATTACATGCCTTTTTAGGAATGCTTTCATCCGCAGCTGAGTAAATAAACTCTAATAATACAGTATTTTCTTCATCCACATTTGAACATTCGTTTCCTTTTGAAATTAATGATGGAACGTTATTATCTAGATGTCTAGAGAAGGCATTCCAATCTGCTTTGTTCAAATTGTATAATTGTCTTCCGTGAGGAGAATTTTTGATAGGTTTAGTATGAAATTGAATCACAATCGGATAATGGTCACTGGATCGAGGGTCATCCATAATCGACCAGTGGAGGGAAGCCATTAAGTTATTGGTACAAATAGATAAATCTACTGCGCTTTTGTTCTGGCCTGGAGGGGTCATTCTAGTTGGAGAACCATCGTTGACAATACATAAGTTATGAGAATCTAAAAACGAAAGGACAGAATTCCCTGCTCTATCTGAGATAGAGCTTCCCCAAACGTTGGAGTGACAGTTCAGGTCTCCTAAGATAACGAAAGATGAAGGAAGAAGTGCGACAACAGCGTCAAAGAATCCGACGTCGAAGCCGGTGTTGGGAGGAATATAAACTGATACATATGCGATCCCATCGACAAGGATCGCCACTATTTCCAAGTACGGGTTTTGTGGTAAATTAATTACAGAGTGGGGTATTCTATGATCAACTAATATGGCAGCTCCGCCACCTCTTCCATATAGTCTATCTGAACGCGAGCATACATAACCTGGTACATTAAAATTGAAATGAGGAAGGAGCCATGTCTCTTGGATCAATGCGATATCAATGTCCAAGTCATGGAGGAGTTGAATTATTTCGTGTTTATTTGATACGGCACTTCTGCTGTTCCACTGTAATAAATTTAAATGATCTCTTTTGTTTTTATTGTTATCTTGTAAATTTGCCATGATTATTATTTTATTGAAATATAAATGTATAAAACGATCGATCAATGCGTTGTACTAAGGTTGTACAACACATCATTCTCACTGTCAGACATCTTTTCAAATACTTTTGTAAGCATAGGGAGAATCAAAGGAATAACATCATCTTTAGGACTAGAAATAACTAGTGAGAGAATCTGGGAAAGCATTTTAAATAGTTGGTTTTTTTCTGAATTGTATGAAAGCGTGGAAGGAACGGTTTCTATATTTTTAAGAGCGCAGCCATTTTGGAGATTTGTGGATTGCCCATTGGAATATGAAAGAAGGGCCTCTGTGGCTCTTTTATCTAGATTTGGTTTTACCACAGGACGTGTAACAGGGGTGGTAGGTTTATTTTTTGTAGATGAACCATACTGTTTTTGTGAGGACGAAACCACCTCACTGTAAAATTTTTTTGAAGGGGGAGTTTGTTTGACGGCTTCAACAAAAGAAATATTTTCAGATGCCATAATGTATTTTATTTTCTTTTGCCTGATGAATTCAGGGCAAGAAACATCTGTCGTCAAGTGTTCTCCCTTGCAATGGGAACACTTTGGAGGGAGTTCTTTATCTGGGCAAGATTCACCAAGGTGATTTTCACCACAACGGAAGCATTTAGGGGAAGAGGTACAGTTCTTTTTAGTATGTCCAAATCTAAGGCAACGATGACAAATATAACATGGACGAGCGTACAACTCCACTTTGATGGAGTTATAGAACAAATATATATGCTCAGGCAGGGATTGGCCCTCAAATGATAACAAAATAGTGGTAGATGGTTTCCATATAGTAGTCCCATCTGGAGCTGTAATCCTTCTGTTTAGCCTTCGAAGTTTATTGAGCTTTCCACAAGAAGAGGGAACCTCAATATTCTCAAAGATTTCTTCGTCTTTAAGCTCTGTTGGTATTCCGCGAATGATCCCATGTTTATACAATTTATAGCTTGGAATGAATGCATTCAAATTGTATGTAGATAAAATATCATTAGAAATGAATGAGTTCGCTGAATTTGCAGATGAAAAAGTCACAGCTATTTTATTTCTACCGTCTGAACGCACGCCACCACTTACGATGCCTTTAACGCCATTCTTAGCCACTAGACCTCCAAATACCATTGGGTGAAGATGTTTGTCAGGGTTTTTATTTTCTACTATGACCAAAAATGGAGCATGAGAAGATTGAGGGTACCTGGCCGGAGCCTTTCCTTCGGGGTTAGGTTGGGCCTCGGTACTCGGAGAAGGTACTGATGAAGGAAATTGAGTATCCATGATGATTGTCCCAGAATCGGACATCAGAGAAGAATCATCCGTTCTTCTTCTCTTGGTGCTAGAGTTTACATCGTCTAATCTGATTTTATCGGGGTCTTTATTAGGGGGATCTCCCATGATGCTACATTAGTATTGAAAAAAAAAATAACAACAAAAAAATCTAATTTTAGAATGAAAAAGAGAAAAAAATAAATGGGTACTTAAACCTACTTAACACTAATAAGTGAAAAAGAAAAAAAAAAAAAAAACAATAATATTATTATTAAAGTGAAAAAATAATAAATGGTTTTATAAATATCTGTTTTTTCCCAGCGATGTTCCAATGTAAATAAATGACGTCACTACTGAACACCTGCACAAGAAATAATAATAATAAACGTAAACACACTCAGAGCCAGAGAGACGACCGTCCGCCACGAGAAGCCGAAGCGAAAAGCCCGTGATTTTTTTATACAGATGCTACTTTTCGCCTTTCCCCGCGACTCTCCTTCACCTTCGCACCTCATGAACGAAAATATGAAATAAATTTCTGTCATTTTTATTCTTCATAGGGTACTAGCTGTTGCGCCCGTCGACCTTCGACCTAACCCAATTAAAAAAATAATTTTGGCTTATTACATGAATAAAATGCAATTTACGATGTAAAAACTTAATTAATTTTAGCTAATAATTCATTGCATTATGTAAGAGTTATCGTTGATTCGGATGCAGGATGAAATTCGAAGGGTCATCATAAGTTTGAAATCAAAACAATTCCTCTATAATTGCTTTACTTTTTAAAAAATTCAAAAGATAGCGGTGTAGTAGGAAGTACATCACATGTGATGTATGTTTACCTATTGTATACATACGACGAAAGAATTGAACCCATTTAAGCCAACTTTTTTGAATTATTATTATGTTAAGATTTGTCACTATGAAAAATAAGCTACAGATTGTGGTCATCCTGTTTAAAAATGGCCCAAGAAAGCTTATTTCTTTTATTTTACAACTTAAATAGGCTTATTTTTTATATATTATTATTAGTTGTGTTCCCCGTGACGTCACACTATAGTAAATGACAGTCATCAACACGTTAGCAAACTCATACCAATACTATGGTGTGACGTAAAATGCACCACGTGACCAGCGCCATTATACAAGACATCGTTTTACGCGCGTTTTTGGATATTTAAACATGATTTTCATATAAAATATGGCATATCTTCAGAAAATATAAAGAGAATGTGCTTATAATGTATCGTAGAATAATTTAAAACGGTTTCTGGAATTTAGTCAAATACCCTACTCCGTTTCTACTACGTTGAACAACATATTCAATGGGCAGTTCAAATATTAATCATAAAATAAACGTAAATGTATTATTGTGAAGTCCGAATCCACTAATACAATTCGAACAAAATCAGTCAACCACCGAGTAGGTACCTACTTCTAGAAAATATTCCAATCACGTCGTTGTTCTGGGGGGGGGGGGGGGTATTCACGAAATGATCTAAATACGATCTAGTTGCGATCTTATTCAAATCTAAGCCCTTTCAGATCCCATTTAACTTTAACAAAATATCTTGATGAGAATATGTGCAGAACTGCCAAATAATTCCCAACTCTTTAAAATATATTTAGTAAATGTTTCTAATAATTCTGGCAAATGTTTTTAGCGTTTTAACTTTAATTTGTTTAATAGAAATTTCAAAAAATAGTAATTGGTTTTTAACTACTTTGTTAATCAAATTTTTCACGTAAAAGGAAAAATGTAACATATTCTTAGAAAATATTAACACGTTTCTTAACTCATAGTCTGTTGACGATGAGTGATGAAATATGTTAATATTATGATATTAACCGAATAAATATGTAAATATGCGATTAAAAGAATGAGTATTACATATATTAGTATTGCTGCGAACCTTTTACGGTAATTGGTTTCAGCGCGTATAAGCTGAGGCTGCAGTTTATTCTTTGTCCTTTTCTCGTACCCCCCATTCCATGCACTGTTAATTCTTTGAGCGCAATTTAATCAAATCTGGTAAACGATCTTTTCAATATGTTTTTAATTAGAAAAATAAGGAGGCAATTTCCTTTCATTGTGCGGAAATTATGTACCCAATATGTACCTGTACTAAAGTAAAATTATTACTTGTAGATAGTTATACCTATCTGTTTATCTCGAAATACATTTACGTGTAATTGACTCTAGTGACACTTTTCATCCTTGTCTTATTTTATTTTATGTACGTATATAGTAACTTTTATTTTTATACGTTCCGTTTCTTCGAGGCAGAGGTGAGGGAGTTGGACATGACGTGGGAGGAGGTCGTAAGCATTGTGCAGGATCGAGCTTTTATGTAGGTAGTAACGATCAGTACAAATTTCAATCGCGTCAAGCCATTCGTGCATCACTCGAAACGGATCGTCAATGGGACAAGTTGTCACGTTACTTTGATCATCAGTATGAAAATCTTGGTCCAAATTTGTTTCATTTTGTCATCACCCTTCCACCAGGATGTACGTGTTTCTGTTTCAAATTATATAATACGTACTGAGTGAAATTTTGTTGAAATTATTGAACAATAAACTCAAGTATCTGTCATAATGGATTGATTTTGAATGGGAGGCTTAAAAGAGAAGATAAAGTTACACACAGTCAATACGATTTTTTTAATGCAGTAACAGGCTAAATAATATTTTAACAGTGCCTACTCATAGGTGTATCGAGTAAAAGAGTCTATAAGTAGAGGTACGTAATTTTCACAAATTGAATAGGTATTATAAATACGCATTTAAAGAAAAATACAAAAGCGACATTTGTCGCATAAAACTTTCATGAAATGTCAACAATAAAATATTATTTTTTGATAACTTTATCTAAATTACTACAGATGGTTCATTTCGATAGATGTCGCCTAGAAGATTATCTACTTGATAAGTTTAGATATGATATGAAGCAATGCTTCAATGCGGTTCCGTCGTAGTGTGTAGATCCAGAGGAGGGGTTTTTAGTCGATAGGCCTGCCCATGGGCAGGAGTCCGATTCAACGTCCATGAGGATTTTCCCCTCCTCACAAGAAAAAAAAAAAAAGATATGATATGAGAAATTTGACAACCAACCTGTAGCCGCCAGCGACCTAATGGTTACCGGCGGTGGTCGGTTTCTACACACATCGTAGGAACGTTGGTTCAAAGCCTGCCTCCGCCATCGCTGGAGAGGTAAAAACCTGGATCAATGAAACTTAATGGTGAATAGTTTCTATAGTGTAAAAATGATCCTTTTAACCAACCGCTAATGCGAGGGTCATAAGCCCCAATGGTTCCAAATCCAACTAGACAATCTTCAATATTGGCTTCAAATATTGAAAAAATTCCATCATATTATTTTTTATATTACCTATAGTATTTTAAATATTTAATTAAAAGTTAACAATAATTGTAGACAACTTTCATGAAACATCAATATGTAATCAAGTATACGTGTTCAATTAATATAATTAAGTTTCATCGGCGTCTACTGGCTGATTTTTCAGTGTCAATTATCTCCAGAAGGATCAAGCGCTCGTTTGACGAGTTACCTGATCGTTTCCCTTTAAAAAAAGAATAATAATTATGGATATTTCACTGAAATTTATTCATTGCATTCATAGAATATATTGAAAAATTTCGCATTTATCGCATCTATTTCGTAAATACGAAAATTACGTACCTACCCCTATTTATGAGATATTTTTATTTATTTATTTATTTCAATGAAAATTCATCAATCACCATAACAGATTTCTCCTTTGTGATGAGTGATGATTAGGTACACAAATAAAAGCATCAAATCTTGCATTCCTTTCAATCTTCAATATTATCAAGGCGTAATAATATGTGAATACCTTGTATTGAACACGAAGCTAATTTCACATAATACGTTACGGATTATGCTTTTTCTATTTGGGTTCCACTGATGCGAGAAAATTTAATAATATTTAAGATGAACCTTAAGGGGGTATAGGGCTTACATATCAAAATACTGTACATGTACATGGTCTCATACATAAATACACTTAAACAAGTACAATGGGAGGTTTTCTAGGGAGCTTCCGACAATACACACTAGGTGGCAGCGCTTCTAATCAGGTCTATTGTCAAATTATGACAGCTGTCAAACATACCATCTGGCATTGACTGATGAATATTATGCTCTCTCTTTTTTTTTCTCAATTAAACAATTTAACGTTTTAATTATTGATGATTGCAAAAGGAAAAATTCTAGGAGGTAAACCATAGTGTGTCCTTTTACACTACACACAAACAAAATCACTAGGTATGTATTTGTCTTCAAGGGTGGATTTGCAGTACGAGAATAAGTCTCAGTGGTGCTGTTCTGTATCTTCTTGTTTTATTGTTTTCTGTTACGGTATTTTTTCATTTGTATTTATGTAGGTATATAAAATATAAAATAAGATAAACAATTAATTATTTTATTTGTGTACAATGGCTACACAGAAAAAACAACTGGATTTTATTCTCTCAATCCAAGAATTTAAACTGTCTCAGGCAATTCAAGAGTTTATAGTCTTAAGTTAAGAATATTTCCTTGAATTAAGTAAACCACATATCTCCAATCAAAGAATTTTTTTTCTCATTTTAATAAACATTGTTTTCTTGATCTAAGAGATTTTATCTCAATCTAAGTAATTTGAATATCTTGGATTAAGTAAAAGCACAAAACTTTCATTGAAGAAAACGTTTTGTTGATTCAAGAAATTATAGTCTCAAATGAAGAGCCGAGCCCCGAGCGTAAATTTATTTTGTGTCCGCTATCCATATAAACGGGGATTTCCATTAGGTATGTTTTGCGACGGCATCGACGCGTCTTCGGATAGTATGCAGGAATGTCATAGTTCGGCTTTTAACGATACTCCGACCATTCGGCAATCTTCGTGTCGTTACTCGGGTTTGATATGTATTGTCATTGTGTTGTCGTCAACCTCAACTGTCAAGAAAGTATTATGATGGTGTACGATTATTTTTTGTTATAAATCTAGTTTTTTTTTGTGCGATTCGGTGTGAAGTTTTGTAAAAGGAAGAGTGATAATTTGTTTAATCCGAATGACGAAGTGTTTTATGATTTAAAGTCTTCAGTGTCGGAAGAGAAAGCACTAACATTTTTGTCGGTTGAATACATTGTTTATGTAAGTATGTTTAAAACTTTTCAATGGTCAATCATAAAAAATATGTTAAGTAATCGATTTTTTTTCATTTATAGAATGTATATGAATGTATTTATGGTATAATTTAGTACTTTTGCTAGGTAAAACTTTAGTTTAGTTATTTTACTAACCTAATCTAACCCGACTTTTTAACTACGTAACCTTCAACCTAACCTATTCAGATCGTATATAAAATAACTTTGAAATCGTTAGGAATGACTCAACTAAAGCTTTACCTTTTGCTACTTATTTTAGTGTATATCTGTATATTATACTGTCAAAAATGTTCATTCAAGTATGTATTAGCGTATACCACCGGTTTTGGACAATCTAACCTAAAATTTGTATGAGCCCGTTTGAGTATGAATCATTGACATAGTGGTTTCTATGTTATAAGACATGTTAAGTTAAATAATTATTTTGTCGTTTCAGCCGTATAATAAATGATGAATAGAATATAAAAGTCATAGGACTACCCATTAATTTCCAAAAAAAGCAGAGAGGTCATACTTCGCAAGACCAATTAAAGAGGCAATAAGAAGAAAGTACATCGCAGTCTAGAGCAAGCTTATAGACAATGTAGGAAACATCTTGTGTGATGAAGATCGCTGAATCAGACTGCCGAATCCAGAAACAATAATTATCACCTCTCGAAGAAATCAATGGTTAGTAATTATTATTTATTTATTTGCCAATAAACGGCTTTGCTTCTATTTTCTACAAATTATGTATATATTTTATTATTTTTTAGATTCGTACCACGATGAAGATTTAATATGGTTTAAATTTAAGAGAGAACCATGGGATGAAGTATTTAGAAAGTGGAAATCAACATTTCAACTTCGAAGAACATAAACTGATAAAACAGAGGCAACGTTTTTGAGTCAATGGCCCATTCTGGAGGATCCCAGAAGTAATGTGTTGGTAAGTCATTACACTTGACATTTTCTACTTCACAATTTCCTCTTTCTTTGTTACTGACAGTTAAAATATTACCTATATTATATAATAACAATAAATGGTATTGTAATTTATAAAGGATGTAAAAAAATTACAATTGTACAACTTGCCACTCTAGTAAAAAATATTATCTTCATCATTTATCTTCGTGAGCAGGCCGTGATCTTATTGAGATACATAGTAATGGAATATTGTTTTTCAGATAACGAGAAGAAGTGAGCCGGGCATCTGCAGAGAATGACATCACCAGGAGGTTCCTCGAGTGTCATCCAAGTGTAAGATTAGTTGCAAGAACTAGGCTCAGATGCGAAGACAATATTAGGAAGGGTGCGGCACAGCTTATGCAGGTGACGGATTGGCGGTCTGCAGTAGAGGACAGGAGGAATTATCTTCAGGAGGCCCAGGCTCGATTTGAGCTGTAGCGCCATCGAAGAAGAAGGAATATCTTCTTTGGAAGCTCCATAATTTTAAAAAAAAAAATTAATTGTCAAGAAAAAGTTATGTTGAATGGTATTCAGTTAATGGTGTAAAATATAAATATCATAAATTACATACTCTTGTATTAACTCAGTGAAGCACACCTATATTTCAGTAAAATTATTAATTTGTAGATGTAATTCAAATGTATTTTTTTAGCATGATTATCATTTAAGAACTGATGGTAGGTACACTGTAGAATCTACAAAAACTTACATTTTATTGAAACTGCAAATGTTGATTTTAATTAATTATAATTAACTTTCTACCTTTATTGACTGAAATAATTTGATAAAGTAAATAATTTAACTTAACTTTAATTACTAACTGACTCACTATCATTGTCATTACTGCATTATAATTTATGTTTACTTGACCTGCTTATATTTAGACATTCTTAATTTTTTTTTTAAATATCATTATATCTACATGTTAATCGAATTTCTCACTTGATCTGACAAAAATTATTTCACTATTTTCATATTATATATCCATAATGAATTAAATAATTTATTTTTGTGTGAATGTTTAGAATTGGAGGGCTTATTACTGTCGTATAATTGTCTTTAATATTGTTATTTATTTTAAAATTTTATACAAATGACGATGGATGTAGTAGAATCGCTTTCGACTGGAATACTCATCTGGCGATGTGATTTTACATTTCTGATAACTATTTTACACTTCCATCTGTCTGTCAAAGCTTTGTTGTTTGACGAATTGTATAAAAATATGTATAAATACATACACGGCTAGCGCCTTAAATTGAAAAAATAAATAAATAAAATAAAATTTATTGTTTTTTTTTTAACAGACTCCTTACAGGCTCGATACACATATTACGTTAATCCAATTAGTATGTTAATTCTCTTTATTAAAAATTTTATGTTTCTTCGTAATAATAAATAATTTTTTGATGTTCATAAGAATATTATTTTTTATTTCACTTTTAAAGGTAGCTACATGTTAACATCATGTATAGTTGTTGATTTTTTTATTTACCATCTTTAAATATTCACAATATTGTAAATAAAATTTTTTGACAACTTTGCATGGTATGTAGCCACCTTTAAAATTGAAATAAAAAATAATACTCTTATGTACATCAAAAAATTATTTATTATTAGGAAGAAACATAAAGTTTTTGATAAAGAGGTTTAACATATTGGATTAAGATATGACTCTCTCACTTTAAGCATATTTAAATTTCATTCAGAGAAACTTCATTCTTCGATTGAGAAAATATTTTACTTGTTCCGAGAATTAATACTCTTCCATGAAGAGCATGTATTCTTACGTTAAAAAAATAGTAGCTTATTTTGAGAAATTTCATATCTTCAATGAAGAAATATGTATTATTGAATTGAGAATTTTACGTTTAAATACTTGTTTTGAGAGTTTTAATTTCTTGAACTAAAATTTTTTTTCTTCTCCTTGAGATTTTTTTTTCTTCTATAATGATATCTCTCTTGAATTGAGAAATAAAATCTTGTTCTGAAAATTATAATTTTTTCAACGAAGATGAAAATTTTCTAAGGTTGAGAAAATAATTTTTTCGTTATAGGTATATGAAATTGTAGTTTCTCAACTTAAGAGAAATCCTCTTGACCTGAGATATTTTTTTTTTCTGTGTACCTGTCGCCTTTTAGATCGTCGCATATTCTCATTCCAAAATAGCCCAAATGGCAGTAAATCGGCCCCTTTGGCAACACTGAATTTGACAATAGACTGGATTAGCTAGGGCGCCTCTAGTGGCACAAAATGGAAAAACACATCCCATTAAGTTACGAGATGAAATGATTTGCAGAAGGAACTAATTCATTTTTTAAAAAAAATGTTTAAGATGTCAACTCTTGATACAATTTAATCAATTGAATTTGAATCACTACGGGCTAAAACTAAGACTGAAAATCAAAGGGGTATATTCTCAATTATGCACGGGACAAAGAAGAATTGTAGTGCATTGTCAAGAAAAAAATCAAGATTAAATTTAACTCGAGTATTCCATACCTAATTTTATTTCACCTACGCGTTAAATTGGCTATACTAGAACATACTGTTTATGTATGTGCAATGTTCATATAAAGGTAGTTAATAATACTAAAAAAAAAAACAACGGATAGCCTAGAAATTTTAATAGCTTGCTTGTTCCTATCAAGGGGTTTCCTTGTGCGTATTAAGACCCATCAAAATATTGGTATTTTATGTAAACACCGTTGAGGAAATAATTTATTTATTAAATGACGTTAAAACAACAATAAAATATAAAAATGAAGGTACATAATTTGTGATGTTTTCCTGTATAAGCTGTGCACTTCCAGTAGGCAAAACTATAATAGGTAACGAATACATTTTGAATGTTGTCAAAAAATATGCTCAAATCTCTCAACTCTTAATAACAGATGATCAACTTTAACTTCTTATTCAGCCTGATATACTTATTGTGTAACAATTTTTGTTTTCTAAACTGAACCTCGAAGAGTTAAGCAAGAATAATTTCATAACACAACTGGCGTCAAAGGCATAAAAAAGAATGAAAAAAAAACATAAAATAATGTTTCGAATCGCACATTTCTTTGTGTAGCAACAGTGTTGAATTTATGTAGGTACCTCTAATCTAGTAGGTATCACATCTCGTCGATATAATATTTCCCGCCGACACCAAAGTGTGCGTTTACACCAAACGAGCATAGAGCCGTATCTAGAAGCAGAGCATACTCTCTTTTATGGTTGATTTTGGACACCATGGAAACAATAACAAGCAAGAATTAATAACGGGCGATGACAGATTAGTTTCCATAGCAACGATCAAGAAAATATACTCTACTTCCAGCTCTGGAACTACGTTCTTTTTTTTTTAAATGCACCCTTAGATTGTATAATTATTGTCATTGCTTG